>JAOSBP010000002.1:31522177-31536205 GCA_027563825.1 Erythroxylum mucronatum | reverse complement strand
GCTCCGCTATCCGCTATTCCGCTATAGCGTTTTCGGGGTCGGCCGCTCCACGCCGCTATCCGCTATTAACTACTATGAACAAGACAGATAATGGCTCAGCATAACCCTGGCAAATGAGTCTGTATTATGTATTGATACATCAGAACACATAAGAAATAAACAGAGTTCTTTGTCATGCAGCTCATGCCTTTGAGCTACTTCACATTTGTGAGTATCATGCATTGAACTAGTGGAAGTTCAATCTAAGTTGACCATTTCAGAAAACAATATGACAATTCAACAATCATTAACTATCAGTGTCACCATCATCATCATCATCAGTCTCGTAGTTATTGCATAATGATTGAAGTACAGTATTTGCAGCGCCAGTTTTACTTGCCTCCGCTGCTTTATTCTCCTCTGCTACGACTCGCTTGCTACTATCAACAAATGCATCTTCTTTCTTCGTGACAGAAATCGTCAACAATGGAGATCTCAATTTCGGACCTGAACCACTTGATTTTTCTGCAGATGATACATAAAATTTGTTAATACTGTCATATTAGACATTTCATAAGACTACAGCAATTGATACAACACAACTTTTCCAGCAACAATTTTCAGAAGAAAAAAACTCTACAGATTAATTTTAGTAGAAACTCAATCCTCAATGCCAAGTTGTATAACATATAAGGAAGTTTATTGCCAAACAATATATTTCTTTCAACCATAATATCCGTTCTTGATAGTGTTAGCAATTTATCTCGGGCTCGAAGTTAACAAACCAGGCTCAAGTTAATTAGATTTTGAGCCAGGCTCAACTATTTCTCTTTAATTTTCATGCATTGAGCTGGAGTCGAAGTCAAGAGTTTTGACTCGAGCTCAATGGTCTGCCTAGTTTAAAGCCCAACTATTTTTTTAATTACTTTTTTTCCAAGGAAACAATGTTTTGTTATTACAAATTAAGCTCAATCTAGCCTCGGGTCGAGCCCAAGCCCTGTTTTATTTTCAGGCCAAGCCAAGCCCGAATGGGAGCAATGCCACCCCTACAAATACATGAATTGGTTAAGGAAGAATGTTCGGTTTACCAAAAAATCATGTCCAACTGAGACATGAAATTTCAATGTTATGATTAAATAACGATTTTTGTATCTATTTTAGGAACTAGTATTAGGTAACCACTATGGAATAGTGATATAATGTTGTTGTCCCATCGAATAATTGCCGTTGAACACTGATTGCCTGGTGAAAACGAAGGCAACACAAGTGTAGAAACAAAGAGCATATGAAGAAACATACTAGAATGCCAGCTATTAACGCATACTAATTATTGAAGTAAAAAGTAAGAACATAAAATATAAAACGAAACAGTACGGTGAGGAAACACAAGTAAACTCAACAGCTCACACCTAGACAGGAAACCATTAAAAAATTCCAGGGGAATTGCTTGGACGTCACTAATCAAAATATTATTGAGTGTAAAAGAGGCCATGAGAGTAGATTGACAATGCATTCACAAGTTATAAGAAAGACTAATGCATTTACATGAAAATTTTGAATCTTTAGAGAACATATCGGGATTAGGACTATATTACATGATAATGATCTCAACTCACACGTGAAGAGTTGCTGCATGTGCACTATAATTCTCAGGTCTAGTGTGTTATTATTATTATTTTTTGAAACGGGTCTAGTGTGTTATTTAGATATAGTGAATTGCAAGTATTTTCATGTTCTAACCTCAATATCTAAAAACTAGAATTAAACCAGTGGGCAGAACTACCAAGTTATTTTGGCATATTCATTATCCATCTAATCCTTATCGTATCACTTGAAGCAGGAAATAGCTTTTAAAGTTTTAAAGCTCAAAGTATCCTTGCTTCCTATCACTAAAAGTGATCATACAAAAAGCAAAGAAAGATATATTAAAACTCCTAGTAAAAAATGATCAGATCGGAAAATAGCAGGGAAGAAAGAGTGAGCATACCTCCATTACTTGGACCATCTGATGTGGCTTTTGTTAATGCATCTGTTGGCTTATTTGGCAATTCGTCAACGATCTTTCTCTTCTGCATTTAAGCAAGCAAGGAAAATGGTTAGCAAACACAATATTCATATCCCAGCAAGGAAAAACAAGCTGATCTACCTTGAGATCATATTATATTTTGAATACAATAGCTCAGTGCGCAGGATCAAGAGAGATGCCACAAACAATGAAATGGGTATAAACGATTGATAATATGATAGGTTATTTCCAAGAGACAAATTAAATATAGGATGCTCTCCCTTTTTCTTTATTATTTCTCTGTGTGCTGGCACTATAGCATGTTCATTTAGGGTAGTCACCAAAATCAATCATAAACAAAAACAAAATTTATAAGATTGGAAAACCAAATTATGAGAAAGATGATGGTAGTTTAGAAAAATCATAAACCCATTATAAAGGGGAAGTCTTTTTTTTTTATAATTCCTTTTAGAACAATGTTAAAAGAATATTGTGAAACAGAAAATATATTCATTACTAATGTGTTTTTGAAAGTCTCAATGTTAACTGGATCATGATAGTTCTTATAGCTTTATTAAGACTTTTCTATAATTCTATTAACATTAGAATAATACTCCTTTCAAATTAAAATAATCCATAGAAATAGCTCACAAAAGGGTAATAAACCAATGCAATAAAAAATCACATTGTTTAAAAATTGCATCATTCTAGGAAAATGTTTTAGGGAAAGCATTATGTATATCAAAAGACTGTCATAATGGCACATGGCTAGTTCTTAGTTCTCAGTAATACTTGGGCATCTTTTTCTGAACTTTTTTGTTATGCAAAATAAAAGAAAATGAATGGAGTTGTAAGTAGATATACACAAATTAAAGGGCTAGTAGATTATACCTTGAAATTGTTACTTGCTGAAGCATCTTCATCATCAGATTCTTCATCAGAGATTCTTCGTATAACCTCCTCTGGCCTCTGCTTGATTGTTAACACAAAGTAAACCATGATAAGAGCCAAAAGAGATTTGGTGCAATAAGTGAGTAACAAAAGAGTATCAAGAAGGCATTTCAATACTAACATGAAATATTGATTTTATAAGAGCTTCATCCTCTTCTTCAAACTTCTTCTCCTGTAAGCACATACAAGAGTAAGGATGAGAAACCTTAGAATGCAAACACCAAAATAAATAACTTAATATGCACATCTTAGTCCATAACGCTCGTACACTTAATTCACAACATAATCCTTACATGTAACTTGATGAAAACTACACATATAAATGGCTGCAAAATTCCATACTACCGTGATGATTATTACATGCCTGACAAATTCTCAACCTAAAGAAATCAAGCAAAATTCCACACTACTGTGATGATTATTACATTCCGAAGTGCTACACATTTCAATCATAAAGCCATGGTTGCCCAAGCAAAATGTGGGATACTTTCATAGACATCACACCAAATAGAGTCTTCATATATTCCTAATTTGAAAGACATCAAGTACCTTCGAGCAACTGGTATAGTACTATCATCTACCCAAGCAACTTTGTAAGGATTTGGATGTTTTTCCGTGAGTAAATTCAATCTCTTCACCATGTTCTAAAATACCACATTTATAGTACCTCCTCAATCAATGATAATAGAAATTCTTTAAGTCCTATACAACTAGGATAGCATATCTAAAATAGAATAACGTATACTACTACTACTTCCTATCTAATAAGGAATCCTAACACAATCTAAATTTCAGCCTACTTTGATGTAAACTCAATTCCCAATCCTTATCCCACCAAATTAAAATTTGTGGTTAACTAATCTTTCCTCTTTTATTTCTTTTATAGACTTTAATTTCTTTTGCGTTAGATTTAGTTCAAACCTTAAAAGTAACTAGAGCTAGGTAATTGGTCACAACAAACATTTTAGTCAATTGATTCAAGAGTATCATGCAAATTTATTCAAGGAGCAATCCTAATTACATAAGATATATTAATTACAATAGAGTACAAAACAAGGAGACCATAAACATGAAGTTTCAAACTTGTTATGCAGGCAACAGAATATTTGGAAGAACTATTTCATTAAGCTTACCTTCGCTGCCGCTGTCCGCTGCAATGCTTCAAGCATTGCATCTACACTTACAGTTGCATGTCTAGACTGCAGAACATAAACAAAAGTACATTAGCATACAGTCCTAAACAAAAAGAATAGAATATATCTGTAACTCTTAACTGTCCCATAACCAGTATATGTATATAGGAAAATTAGAAAGCAAATCAGTATAGAAATAAAAAAAAGTTACCTTCATAGACTTCATTTCATCAAGAGCTGCAATAATATCCATCTCCCTCTTAGAATCCAAAGTCCTGTTCTCCAAAGCTTTCATTGCATCTCCCATCTCCTCCGCATTTCTGTTCTTCTCCATTTTATCCATTTCCTGGAAACATTAGGAACAATGTTTAAATTTGCATCATGATGAAGTATAATTCAACTTGTGAAAAGAAACATAAGAGAAAAAGTGAAGATATGCAGGACCTCATCCTCAGCTCGCCAGGGTTCAAAATTGCGGGTGGCACCGCTCTCAACAATGTAATCTGAATTTTGAGGATCAGTTTTAATGGTGAGCTCAGCAGAGCACTTGGTACACTTGAAATAAAATCTAAATATTTGTATGCCCAGGTATGTCTGCACTTAAATTATTGTTGTTAATTGATGTTGGAAAGAAAACGAACAGAAAGAATAAGAAAATAAATACAATGAGAAACTAATACCTCGCCAATAACATCTTCCTTGCGGGAATTGAACTTGGTGCCTTTGTAAATGTAATTACCGCAGGTATTGCATCGGATGCTCATGGGAAGCATCATCCGTACTTTAATCTGTTGGTTCTTTGGTCTCCTGACTCTAGGCAACTTTGAAGGGTCGAAGTCAGGTGGATAATACTTGTTCAGTACTTTCCTTTCTCCCATTTCTTCTACCTAGCGACTGCTGAATTATCATATAACAATCAAGTCAATTACAGAACCTGTATCGTTCAATCAAGATCACAATTAAGAAAATAAAGAAGGCTAAAGGCCAACCAGTAACAAAATTATAACAACCACAGCAGAAGCAATTAACAATACCTCAAAGAAAAGCTTCATGGGAACATAAAAGACCCAATCATCCATAACGACCGTAGAAAGATACAAACATAAAATTCATAAAATTCAAGTACCAACACATAATCTTCAGGGAAATGGATTAACCATTAAAACTGTCATTGAAGGCGACCGCCTAGATTGAAACTACAAGCTGGAAAGCCCCAGAAGGATGGGGGAGACTTTTAAGAAATCTGCTGGCAGTATTTCACCGCAAATTGCAATAAATAAAAAAACAGCAAACAAATATTCCTTCTCTTTCAGGCTTTAATTTCCCCTCTGTCATCCTTATGGAATAATATGCATGACAAACGCAATCCACAGCAAAGATATAACAAGACAAACAAAATTCCAACCTAACAGCGATAGAGAGGCGGGTAGATCAGCGACAAAACCAGGACAAGAAATCCAGGTGAGACTTGTGATGATGACAGCAAACGTGAGAGAGAGAGTCAGTGACAGAGAAAACCAGAAACAGAGGCGAGAATGAAAGAGGTTAGAACCAGGCGACTCGAAGACGAAGGTTAGTAATAATTAGTAGAGCAGGCCCAGGAAACAGTGCTGGAAGGGCCTACATGAATTTATTACTACTATTAAATATTAATTTATTAAAAGTTATTTAAAATACTTAAATGTATAAATTATTATATAAATTCCATTCAAAAAAATATATATTGAATTGATATTTTTAGAGCATATGGATAGATATTGTATCTAATTGTGGTATTTTAAATTTTTTTAAGGTTTATACTTTTAATTTAAAAATATTAATCGGCCTGGTCTATTTAACCCAAAACTACTCCATGTAATAAGAAATCAAATATATAAATCATGGCGATAAGTCCTCTTATAGTGAGTAGTATCTTTCATGTCCTCTTATAGTGAGTAGTATCTTCCATGTATTACATATACAAAATTTCTCATTACGCGCCCTTTAACTTAGTGAATAAACCATGTTTATTCGAGGTCCAACTTGAACGACATTTCTGACCATCTTCGAACCCATTGTCATCCTTAGAAGTGTTCCTATTGTTATCCCTCCATAGGAATGACAATTAGGCCAAGGTTAGCCTGACCTAAACTCAATAAGGTCAAACTAGGGTTGATCGGGCCAGCCTAAGGCCCTGCGTTAGAAAAGACATCATTTTATATTTTTAATTAAAGAATTGGTCGGGCCGAGCTCAAGCTTAATTGTGCTCACGCTCAGGCCCAACTGAACCCATTGCTATCCCTAATCTCTCGCCTTCATCCATATAACACATCGCCTTAATTGCTTGCAAAATTCGACCGTGGTAGGGAGAAATTCTTCCAAAATTCGCATCGAATTTCTTACCGACAATATAAGTGAATTTCGAAAAATTAGAAAATAGAATGCTAAAAAGTGTGGAATGAATCAGAAATTCCATGGCTAGAAAGCAAGCAAGCCTCTGCATGCTTATGCTTTCACATGATCAAAGCTCATATAAACACCGTTATGAATTTTATTTGCAATAGCAACTGTACAACAAAAAGAGGGGAGACAATCACTAGAACTAACTTCGAGAAAATCTAGAGCATCCCATCACGTTGTCAGATGGACAAAGAAACTAACAAGGACCAAAAGCTGACGTAACATTAGGACAAGCACTAACTTATTCTATAATGAAACACCATGGAAGTTGGAAAAAAAAGCTAATGACCATCGAAGTTAGAAACGAAACTATGTGAAAAACTAAACTCCAGGACAAGAAGCTATATCAAACTAATAAAGGACATAGGACTCTAATTCCCTGTTACCAAATCTCTTTGAGATGATCGGGCGGACATCATCAGAATCAGCCAACATCTCTAAGAAAGGAAGTAATGAAATTAGAGCACAATCAGATGGATCACTATACCAACTCTTAATAGGAATCCCATTATTCTCTTGCAACTTGAAAACCTGTAACCAAAGAAAGAGAGCACAAGATTAGTGAACTTAGGTCATAACCAAAATGCAAAGTAAAAAGAAAACATATTCTTGGTTAGATTAGAAATGAAAAGAAACATATTAGTTCGTTTCCTTTCACCTGGGAGGTAAAGCTATTAAACTGCTTTCCCCATGTCTATATTATCAGCTGTCTGGTATGGTTGGCGACCAAGCCAAATATTCTTTCATATAACTAACCTCTATGTTACTTTGAAACGTAAAGCAAGACACTAATAGTCTGCAAATGACAGAGAATGTAGATTCCAATATCAAACCATGATTAGATCCCATAGTCTTAACCTCAACAAAATGAATCAGAAATTCCATGACAATTTAAAAGCAAACCACCCACTATTCCATCAGGATTACAGAATGAAAAATCCAGACTACAATGTTACGGATATACTTGGTAGAATGGTCCAACTTAATTCATAATAATTTTGTAAACAAGTTCAAGTAGTTCTACATAACGCTGTCCGTGTAACAGACCGTGTGCAGCATTTTAAAGGAGAGGAATATGACGCAAGAAAGAGTACTCAAAATTTGTAACATCAAAACAACTGGAAAATTACAAACCTGTGGCGAATTATCAATTATAGCAACCTTTGCAAGATCAACACCTAAAACTGTCAAATCTTTTGTGTAAGTTCCATCTGAAAAAATGCATGATTCACGATAAAATCGCCGAGATATTAGCTTCCCATCTGGATCCAATATGTCTAAGAGTTGCCCAGCATATATGCTTTGACTAGCTGTAAAGATAACAACTTCAAATATCTCTGCAACTCTCTCCAAGAATGTGTGGAGGTAAGGCCTCTGCTTTACATAGACAATGTGCTCTTTCATGTCGAAGAATACGGTAAACGTGAAGTCCGCATCATCAGAATGTTCCAAGGTAGAGTGAACAAGTGTTTCTGCAGAAAGTAAATAAGCAAAGCAACATATAAATAAAAGAGAAATCATATGACCCAAATCTTGGATCCTACTGCCAGAAATGAAAAGTGAGCACAATGACTTTGGAAGAAGATACACCAAGAAAAATAATGATACACCAAATTAGACGGTTCCCAGCCACATAATGACATAATGGTATGAAGATCCTTCACATCACACCTTAAATACATTGTAATCCAAGTTTTAGGTGTGTCTTTGTATATGCCAGAATAAACATGGTCCGTTACAAAAATTTGAAACCCACTGACAAGTTCTGGTTGCCACTGCAGTCAAATTATTAATTTTAACCTATTAATCAGTATTCAATCTGGTCATCTCATAATTATTTTATCCCAAGTCAACTACAGTACCACTGTTAATTTAACAAGTTTCCTTATGAATATCAGAAACAGTACAATTAAAACAATGAAGAATCAACCTTTACAGAGTCATTACATTTATACCATACGGATATCAAGTTAATGTGAAAGAAAAGAATATTTGTTCAGAAAGAAAGCAAATGCTTAAATTGCTTAAATTTCTCACCATCTAGATCAAGTACCAGAGTTGTAGACCTCTTTCTCAAGGCGTCCTTAGGGAGTGTTGTGGGATGAAAGTTTGATACCACATCTGACAATTCTGGTTGACTTTTTATGAACGACTGAGGATCAAAATCATCAGCTTGATCTAAGTCACTACCTAGATCAGCCTCCTGGTTGCAATACCTTATTTGATTGATAGCTAGGTAAAAGCTAGAACTATCAGGTTCTATGATTGCTGGTTCCCATGTTTCTGTATCATTTGAACAAGTCATTTTGGCAGTATCCTCAAGATATGGAAGCATTATGCACTCATCGCCCATATCAAACATGTTTGGTTCTGTACACTTGTAATCAGGAAAAGGATTTGTCTTGGTGATATCATCAACAATGTTCCCATCAAAGGGTAAATCGGTAATAATCATGTCACAGATGAAAAAATCTGATACATTGCAAGTTTGAAAATCTGATGTTTTTGTGTCATCATCAGCTCCATAAGCTTTTATCCCTGGCACATTAAGATCGTTGTTGCTTCCTATCAAAAATAGACAAATAAGTATATTGGATATCTTCAGGATTAAATTTAACTTGAATCTTTTAGAGCTTTATATGTTTCACAATCCCTCCGCTTCAGCAGAATTTGATTAGCATTGACCAGAGTAACTTTACACACTTGACACAGAAATATCAAGCTATTGGCCAAGCTGAGCAATAAGTGAAGAAGGGGATTATAATTTACAAATCTGCGTCACACTTTTAAATACGTCCATCTACAATATCTCTCATACCCCAGTGTTCAATCTTCAACCAATCAAACATTGTCCACAATCAAGTCTTGGATAGTTAAAATTAGATGTCTGCTAAACTAGCCAAACAGGAACACCAACAAGCCTTCAACAAGAATAAAGTTCCCATAAAAATGTACATACAATATGTAAACTCAAAAAGAAGTTATGAATTGTCATGATAACATTAAAAAGGTAATATGCACCCTGAGCTGGCCAACATTTTTTTTGGTAGTGATAAGCTAAATTAATTCCCATATACAGTTTAATAGTATGCACATTAAGACATAAGTATCGTTCATACCTGAATCATCTATACTAAGCACACTGTGGACTTCAGCAGGCTCCAAATAAGGGGAGAAAATTGTTTCCAAGTTTGATGTGCAATTAACAGACCCCTGCAAGTCAATGAGCCATCATGTATAAGCAACCATCAGGTACTTAGTGACATGATTGCTGTGCCATAGAAAGCATTTCCAAACAATAGATCAAAGACAGAAATCAATGATATGTAATAAAGGAAATTTTGATCATCCTTTGATGACCTTGCATTATAGTCAGTGAACAATAGTGGCAAGTGAGACTAGAATTTAGACCATTATTTACTTCATGAAATAAACGGAAGCATAAACTTGGGAATATGCTTCTTCTCCTCAACAATATTTTCATGACCCTTTCTGTACTCATCATGGACAAGACAAACTCTTCTCAATCTGAAGAAGTTCAAAAGTAGTTGATAGATGCCCATTTCCAGCACACATAAGATTGAGAAATACTAATATTATCTTATGTTATGATCTATTTGGATTGTAATAAATAGAAAAGGAAGCACAAACAAAACCAAAGGCTCAAAGTTCAGATTCTCATTGAATATTGGTGTAGCCTCTATTGGTATATGGACAAAACAGTAATTGGAAAATCAAAGTTACACAAGAATTGATGCACGTAATCCAGAAATTCTCATGGAAAAACAAATGCATAATAGACACCTACAGAAGTTCAAGTAAAGTGGTTGAAGTTGCAAGGAAGGTATGCTCTCTGAAATTACAAATGAAATAGAACAACAGAATCGATGTAATGAAGGAAAAATAAAAAATAGAAAAAACAAATGCATAGAGCAGTTGAGCTCAAATAATAGGCTTAAAATGGGAGGGGACATATTGCATTTTCCAACTAAAAATATGATCTAATCAACAGTTATAAATGCCAGTGTGAAAATAACAACCTTTTTGCATGAATCATAGGTTTCAATTTCAAAGTTCAGGCAAACTGATGATTTCCACTACATATAAGATGTAAAATGTAACAAAACGGTTTCTAAAGCATAAAAGTAATCATATTCTCATATGGTGGAATTCATAGAAGAGTTTTTCCCCAAGGGGAAGGGAAAAAATATCAACAAGATAATGTCATTCAAATCTCACCATTCTCCACGTGGTGCAAGAATCTATAGACACTGATGACTGTTTCTGAAACTGAATATCTGCTTCAGTCAGCAATCCTTGATGACAAGTAGCTTTGTCACTTCCATCATTTTGAGTCTGTATATCTATTCTCGAAGAGTCTAGGAAAAAGAAGTGGTTAGATGCATAAATAAGTAAATCCAAATAAAGTCAACTACACAGCACAGATTACAGATACCAACAGAAAAGTACTTGCTGCACACTAAAGTTTCCTGTAAAATGAAAATCAAATTTCACATCTACAACACGTCAACTTGATATCTTTTGAGATGTAAGATCTCCACAAAGGAAAGTTATTCCGTAACAAAATTGAGATGGAAATAGCCATTGAGGATACAAGGCCAGTTACAAGTAAGGACTTAAAAGTTACATAATCTTGCAGGTTCAAAAATGCAAACAACACTTGATAGTCTATCAACTTACCACAACAATCCACACATTTCCGTATGCACAGGTCTGATTCTGGTGTTTGTAGAGAATAGGTAGCATGAGAACATGATTTTTTGGATATTACTCTAGACTTTTGGCACACACCAACTCGATTTGTTTCTATGACAGAAGCTGTGCTTAGCTTGGCCTTCATTTGTAATGCTGGCATTTGCTCTGTTCTTGATGTGTGCACCACAATCTCGACTACGAAACATCAGGGGTAAAGTAAAGCCCCTAAGCAATTAAAGCACCTGCCGAGACTGTTGTCACAAAACAAGGAAAAAATTAATCAGAAATAGGAATGAAGAGTTACACAAAAGAATGAGGCTTGGCAGAGGAAAAAGGATGGCTGCAGACAACTGCAGTAGACAAATGAACATGTAAAAACAGGTCGGAGGAACTTCAAAACTAAAGATGTTAGCAGCACCTAGGTGTCCACATAGGGAATGCAACTGGATGATCAAAAAATAGTTCAAAATTATGGGATTGGAATGGTGATCCAACAAAGAGCATGTGCACAAGTATGATATGTAAATTTAGCTTGTAATCTAATATATTTTAACGTCACTGTTTTAAAGTCCTCATCAACACTTCCTATGAAATAATTTTTAAAGGGTGATTGCTAATCAGCAAGTTGAGCTGTAATAGGGGAACTTTTAAAGCCAATGTATACATTCTTTGATAAACAGAGAAAACCATGGAAAACAGGAGTAAGCACACCAGGCTGAAGAGCATAACAAAACTGAAGCTGGTGAAACAGAATAGAAAAAGAAAAGAGTCTTGAGGGAATGTTATTAGTAATTTACATAGGAAACAGAGCCTAGAATCTTAAATTATGGATACTGGATTTACGTCTCCTTTCTATTTCAATTCAGGAGTTCTTATTTGTTTCCACGCCCTAAAGTAAGCTCCGCACACACCATATTATTTTGAATACCTAATGAGGGAATCACCAACTTCAGCCTAAAAACTCGAAACCCAGGTTAAAGAAGGCCACGACTCCTCAAGCTCACAAACTCAAGTCAACCTAGAGTTGAACGTAGACAAATACAACCATAACCAGCTAAGGCAACCCAATTAAAACTTGATAAAACACATAAAGAAAATCAAGATCACCCAAAAGAATCCCAATAACAAGCAATTCAATTCCAGCATAAAACGAAATCCTCGAAGATAAACCAACTCTACGAAGTGCCGTGAACAGACCCATATACTCAAAATTTTCAGTGGAAGAGATCAACAAGCAATAGCTTCTCATGAGATACGGAATTCACCTGAAGATGCCGAAGACACGTAAACATACATACCTGTGAAGCTAAAAACTATAACAACATCGTCTCTCTCGCTAACAAGAGCCGTTGTTTCGTATGCTGTTTTCCATATGAAATCATAAAATGAAGACTTTTGTCCACCAACGGTCAGGACTTGGACAGGAGCTTCATGTGGGCACCACTTTTAAGGGGATCGACGGTTGCGGTTGAGTCAATATTGACCTGTAAAATTTTGCCACGTCATCGTTTTACCAGCTCAACCTTACGCGTTGACACGTGCTTTTTAGGGGACAGAGAAGAAGAGCTCTTCTGAGAAAGAACAATACCAAAGTCCCTCCTGTCGTTAACATTCTTTCTTCCGTTAATTTTCATTCACACAGACTTACGAAAATACGTACATAAAAATTAGTAGCACAGTCTTAAAACAGCCTAAACGACACAGGTAATCCCATGCTGAAGAAGCCCATGAAAACAATTAATTGCAATTCATGCGTCTAGGCACCGAGGCACGTGTTGTACCATTCTTTTGTGCTACTTGAACAGGTTTGATTTCTTACTAGCTTCTTTTGTAAGAGTCTGGATCAGTCGAAGTTTTATTTATGGGTGGAGAACTAGTGTGACCCTCTATAATAAGGTATAGCCGCTTGACCCTCTACTGAGGTGTAGCCACTTAGCCCTCTAAAAAGTGAGCCTGCTTGATCCGCCCGTAAGATTTCCTCGAATTCAAAAAAAAAAATTGCATATTATTAAGCTTCATATATCAGCCAATAAATGTAATGCAGATATAATTAGTAATTTATATACTATTCATTTTCTAAATCATATTGAACAAAATCACATTTTATGTATTAATTTATTTTGTAAGTGTGAATTAATTTATTTTATTAAGATAAATTTTATAAACTAAAATAAATATATTAATTTTTATTTAAAAGTTTGATTTTTAAGTATACTTTAAATTATTTAATAGGCAAAGATAGACTCCTTTAATTATTTTTTAAATTTTTTAAATTTTTTTAATATTTAATAAATTTTACAATAATAATATGATATCAGTTGAACCTTTTAAATTTTAAAATTATCATTTCCGTGACCCTCTAACTAGGGTTTACTCGTGTAATAGAATATGTCAGCCAATACTCTGCTAGGGTAAAGTAAAAAAAGAATCTTATTTTGCTTCTGCGACAACGGTCTATCCTAAAGAAGGAAATGAAGATAAATAAGAGTACGTGAGAGAAATAAAGTTTTTAAGCCGTGCCCGTTAGTTAGGAGAGCAAGAGAGGACTTTGTTGTCTCGTCCATCGTACCTAAAACTTACTTAAGGTATACATACTTCCAATCTGACTTTGTGTAAAAGATAATTTAGTCCAAACGAGTTAGTTGCCTTTGGCATAGCTAATTGGACCAGTTTGGTGTCATAGTTTTCCAGTGTGCCTTTCAAGGTACTAAGTAGTCAAGTAGGAGTCCGGATCGTCTGTCGAATGATATCCTGTCTTATTCTGTCCAATGTCCAAACGACGCCGTTTTCTTAAAAAATTTGGCA
>JAOSBP010000002.1:31504633-31522077 GCA_027563825.1 Erythroxylum mucronatum | reverse complement strand
AATAGAATAGCAATAAATACCCAGTTTATATGATAATATTATAATTAATAATTAATCTGATTAAATTGTAATAATAAATTACAAATACAATACATACAAATAATAATACTAATAATACTACATTTCAATAATTATAATGAAACATTTGAATAATCAGATACCTAATTATAATGCTAATAATAATAATTAGAGTAATACAATAATGAAAAATAATAACAATTAGATGATAAAAATAATAGTTATTATACCCATAATTAAAATAAGATCATAATCGGATGATAATAATAATAATAAATTTCAGATAATAATAATAAATTTCAGATATTAATAATAATAACAACATAACAAGTAATGATTACAATAATAATTATTAAATTTATTATTATAATAGGTAAATAATAATAATAATTCTAACAATAATAAAAATAACATTGATAATAAAATCAGATAATAATAATAATAATAATAATAATAATAATAATAACAACTCAGGTAATAATAATAAAAACAATACAATGATATTAATTATGATAATGAGAAAAAATGAAAGAAATCTAATTAAATAATTTATATAATAATAATAATTATTACAAAGAAATAATAAAAGTAAATTTAAAACCCCTTATTATTTTAGTAGAGATTTCAAATAATAATAATAAATATAATAATAAAATGTTACTATTATTATAGCGCGAGGATAGAGCAGAAGAAGTTGGCTGATCTATCCTCGCGCTGGCTTGGACGTTGGCTGAGAAACGGCGCCTGTGGGTGGGTCCCACAGGCGCCTGTCCATCAATTAATAGGTCTGCCAAATTTTTTAAGAAAACGGCGTCGTTTGGACATTGGACAGAATAAGACAGGATATCATTCGACAGACGATCCGAACTCGTCAAGTAGTGGCCTTATTACATTCTTATTTTTTAAAGTATTACAATCTGAATCTGATGATTAGTTCTTTCATTGATGAGAGACTGAGTATAGCAGTTACGGTAGATTTAAGAGGTGGAAATGGAGATTCCTGTGAATTAAATGTCTATAGGCCTTTCATTGATGATCAGTTCTTTCATTGTTCATGTCCTTTCATATTTCTTGCATGTAACCTCCAGACGCAGCGCTGTATAAAAGCTAAGCTTGGTTGAAACCCTTCAACAGCTACGTATCTGCAATGGCGTTTGACTTCAATCTGAAGCTGCTATGTCTCATGGTGGCTTTCCTGGCATGCAGCTTGGACGTCCACACAGCGAAAGCACGGCCCTTGGGGTCAACTTCAACCCTTATATCTCGTCTCAAATTGGACGAACAATCACCCAGTTGTTGGGACTCTTTGCTTCAACTCCAGGCATGCACTGGTGAGATCGTTCTTTTCTTCATCAATGGCGAAACTCACATTGGCCAAAAATGTTGTGAAGCTATACGCACCATCGGCGAGCATTGCTGGCCTGAACTCATCGACGCACTAGGGTTCACTGTAGAGGAGGGAAACATGCTTGAAGGGTACTGCACTAGCACCGCCTTCGGTGCTCCGCCGTCGCCAACAGTGGTGCCTGTTAATCTTGTTCCTTGAATGGATACATACATATATATATGTCAATAAAAATGTCTGGAGCGTTGTGACTACGCATGCAATTGCTTTGATATGGTTGCTTTAATTTTTGTCTTCATCTATAACTTTATTATTAATTAATTAATTAATTTATAACTAAATTAAAATTTAAAATAAGTATTTTAAAACTTAATAATTATTTAATATACATATTTTAAACATTAAATTACATAATTTTACAAAATTTTTAATACTATCTTAATTCATCTTCTAGCCCAATATATTCTATATTCAAATAATTTACTTCATGTTTTAATAAATATTTAACAACATAATAAGCAATGTAAATAAGAAAATAAATCAAATCATGAAATATAATAGAGCAATAATAATAAAATCAACCAATTGGTGTTTTACCAACTATTAAAGATAATAAAATAATAAATAAAGAAATATAAAAGTTTGTTAGTATGCAAAAACATAAAATACAAATTAATAAATTATTTTTACAAATTCAATTTTAAAATATCATCGTCATCATCTTAAGCACTAAGTTGAATCTTGCATTAATTACGATAGTGTGCAATTTTATCCCTACGTAAATAAATAGGTTCTTTTCTGTATGTGACTCAATTTAAAAATATATAAATATATACTTAACGTTTTGATCATTCCCAAGGATTGTGATACATTTTTTGGAAAAAGGGTTTTAGGAAAAATAGGGTTAGAAAGGCTACATGTTATGACAAAAAAAGGTTTTAAAATGACTTTTTTCAAAATAAGCACTTTATAAAGGAGTTCTTTTAGACAAATTTTCTTTTTTGATTGTTAGTTTTGTAAAGCAGTATGAGAGAGATTTTGTTTTATATAAAAATATTTTTTCTTTTTATTTTCTAATCATTATTGAACATGATTGACCTTTTTTATTTATTAATTTATAAAAAATAACTAATTAATTAATAAATTAATAAAATTTTCATAACAAAAGTATTAAAATAAATTAAATTAGAAAATAAAATAAGAAGTTGAAGTCAGCAATTTTAAAAATAATCTCTTTATTAGTTAAAAATATAGTTGACATTTTTAAACCTTGTATAAAAGATTAAAAATCAAATTTCTTCGTATCTTATTTTATTAAATCTCATTAACACATTTATATATCATATCTTATTTCATTAAATCTCATTCTCTACGTCAAAAATCTCATGTATAATTATGTAAAGTTGCGGTAAGGTTTTCCAACTCTAAGGCGTGAGCGAAAAAGAAATTGGACCCATAATTTAAAGCAAGCTCATTACCGGGCCAAAAAGATTCAGGTGTTGTTATTATTGGTTATGAATCAATCATAGCTATCCATTTAAATGTAATGAGCTCTTATGTACTTTGTTTACATAATGCGTATTTTGCTTTCTTTTCCCTAACAGCTAAATTTGTACAACAGTCATTTAATAAACAAAAAACAGCAATTATAACCAGTCCAGATATAGGATTCCAATCCGGATTGCCAGGCAACCAACGGATTACCGTCTCAATGAAAAATACTATGATGTTCAAATTTGATAAATTGTACTCCTAGACTCAAAGGAGTAACAAAATTTTAGCTCATTCATCTTCCTGGCTGCGCAACCTAGCCAGCTTGTTAGTAACAACAACATCAAGCTGGGCGGCTCTCTCTACTATCTCTTTTCTTTTCCTGGTTGACACATCATGAGCAATCTCGGCACAGTAAATCCTGAAGAACATTCACGAAAGTAGCTTGTTAGCATTAGAAGATATTCCCGGTTGTAACTATAGACTAATCAATTCAAGGACTATACATGAGTGCATCATCAAAACAGACCTGTTGTGCATCATCAAAACTTCAAGCTCTTTGACATTGTGAACCACAAATTTCTTGAAGCCATTTGGAAGATAATGCCTTGTTTTTTTGTCTGATCCGTAACCAATATTGGGCATCAAAGTACATCCCTTGAACTTTCGCCGGACTCGAGAATCAATACCCTTTGGTCTACGCCAGTTGGTCTGTAACAGATGTAAAAGAGAAATCACTATCAAATAGGTGCACATGCATTAGCAGGACAAATAATTGGAGTGAGAATCTAAATAATAGCAAATCCATTTTCTTAAAAACAAACAATGAATGCAAAAAGGATCGTGTATGCAGAGATATAGTAACAGAAAGCCTGAGAATCCAGCTAACTGTGTCGCAAACTACATGAATTTTCTTTCTGCCCTTCAAACGAAATGTCCAGCTACATAAATTAGCTCAGTCTGGACATCAGATACCATGGGCAAATAACCCTTTCTTTTTCCAGTAAAAGCCCAAACCCTCCAAAAGCAAAAACCATAAAAGGTTGGACAAATAATAACAATGAAATAAGATCCCAGATAAACATGTATGATAACCAAAAAATTCAAACCAAAATCTGCAACCTCAGCCGAAAGATGGTGAATTTATTCAAATCATCAATAATTAGTCAGCAATATGGAATAATTTGCATCATAGATTGCATCAAATGTAACCAGAAATCAAAATCCTAAAAGAGAATATATTTTAATAAACAATAGGAAATAGGAGATCAAATGCAACAGAGATCAGATGGTGATGCATGTATATTTTTCATCAGCAAACTGCAGAAAAAAGGTGGATAAGTATCATCACACCTCGTTGCACTGGTCCCATGCTATTGTCTACTTGAAGAAAACAAACCCACAAACAACCAAAGTTGTTGGTGGACTGAAGGCCCTCTAGCTAGAGGCATGAGGTGTGATGATGAAAAGGAAAACTTTTCTATCAACACCACTTTACCTCGTATTTAAAAAGAAAAATTGCAATGTATAGAACATAATTATGTCAATACAATTAGAAGGATCAGATAAAAGGTCGATCTTTATCACCATCCTGCACAATAAATGCAGGTAAGACTGGGTGTCAATAAAGCATCGTCATTTCCCCTGTTAACCCTTGAATTAAAATTTTAAAAAACAGCAGAAACTGACACTCACAATTAAGTTCAATCAACTACCATAAAAATGGATCAGATAGTCTTGGCTCACCATAATGCTTCAAGAGGAGCAAGTAAGACTGGGTGTCAAGTGCTATCATCATATATATAAGCCTATTATGTTTCCAAAATAAAAGAAGCTAAAATCAGAAACCAAAAAATAAAATGAAAACATACTCTTGGAATCAGATATAAACTGTCAATCACCACCTTGCATATAGACATTAGATACGCAAGTAAGACTGGGGCGACAATCCAATCATCATTTTCCGCTTAAAGTCCATGTAAAAGGCCTAAAAATTTTACACACAAAGTGCCACGATGCACACACCCCAAAAAATGAATGGCTTAGATGTACAAACGTTTGATACTAAATGCATTAAAGTAGAGCAGTTGTTAAGTAATATACTTTCACAGAGATCTTGCGGTCGCTCTGGGGACGCTTGAACTTCTTGACTCTCTTCTTGACAATCTTCTTCGACAGTAATGGCACCGCCATTTTCACTTACCTTCACCTGCAAATCAAATCGTATTTGCTTCAATTCAATAGCTAAGCTGAATGCCAATCAATCAGGTGTAGAGAAAGGACGCTCACACTGGCTTAGGGACTAACAACGCCGCCGAAGTTCCGAGTCATAGCAAATGGTGGAGCTCCCTATATATAAGCCAACCCTAAAGAGTGTGGCCTATTAGGGTTTCGTTTTTGCATATTCTTTCTCAGAGTTGGCCCGCAGTTGGGCTTGTAACGGAAAGTTGGGGTTTTCAATTGGGCCTTAAATAGCCCACAGAATAAATGAATTGTTAGAATCCAATTTTTTTTTAAAGAAAAACCGTTAGTAAGATTTTAAATGTTTTTATTCAAAAATTTCAATTGATAATTTTCAAGTTCATATTTTTCCTTATTTAACGATTTCAATTTTTATTTAGTTTGTAGGAATATAATTAAAAACATGAGTCAAAATTAAATTACATTTCAAGAAATACTGTTGTACACCAGAAACTATAATAAGAATCCACCTACTTTTCCTATTAGAATTCTAATAGTTATTCAAACATGTGAATATCTTTACTTTTCACATATTTATTTTTCAAAAAATTATATTCCAAATTCACTTTACTTTTTCGCTAACCAAACGAAGCCTAATAAAATTTAACAATAGTTTAAAAATTAAACCGAAAATTTAACAGTTTTAGATCATTATAAAATTGATTAAAGATTGAATAAAATTTAAAATTTTGAAATATAATTAAAAACATTCTTATAAATAAAAAATTTAAAATTTAAATAAAATTATTTGATTTATTATAATTTATAAAAATTAACCAATGAATTAATAACAAGAAAATCTTACAGAAAAATTAGATGATTCAGAATCACTGGAATTTAGAAATTTTAGTCTGTTACTTTCTTTCCCATTCCATTCATTCCAAGAAGCATAGTTCTTTTCATACATTCATGTCACTTGAACCTGGTAGGCTTTGATAGGGGCAATGAGCTTATTCTGTTATCTGTAGTACACATATCTTATTAAGGGGACAAGAGTTCAAGAAACTATAAATGGAACAGTAAAGCTCGTATGAGTTGGGAGAAGTGGGGACAATGTCCTCCCATTTCTTGTCCACCAACTGCACATGAGAACTCTGCTTTTGGATTGCTTCAAACTCAAGCTTATCCATCTGTTTGCTCAGAGACATCAAGAAATTGATAGAGAATGCCATGTTGAAGCATTCTTCTGAAACTTTCTCATCTCCAAAGAGTTGGACTCCGACTTCGGCTTTGCGTGAATCAAGGTACGCAGAAAGCAGTGAGTTCCAGGTACCAAACTTCTGGCTCGTACTGCATATCTGGGAAAATGGTCAAAAACATTCTATCAGAATCAGGCACAGAAATAGCTTATTTCTTAGTACATCAAAACCCACTTATGGTTGGACCATCCCAAATGTCATAATTTTTAAGTACACTTTGTATAGAGAGACTGTTAACATCAAGGATGCAGGCGATGAGAAATGCATTTGTTTGTAGCAAATTTGGAAAATTACAGCTGCTTTGATTGTTACTGCTTTTTTGTTGTTACCTCAACATATTCCACGCCCATGTCACTCAGATTATCTAGAATGTTTTGTGATGAAAGGGAGCAAATAACTCCTCCAGACCCAACTGGTGATTGCAGTATTTCCCATGGTGACTTCATTAAAATTTTATGCCTTTCCTCTTCATTTACAGCACTACTAACAACTGGAACCTTTGCTTCTTTCAAAAACCAAACCTGTAAGAAGGTAAAACCTTTTGATGCATTAGCACAGGGAAGAAAAATCCTACACAACAAGGTGGATTATTGCATGCATTACAGGCAACAAGGCATCTAAAGAATGGCATTTTACATGGATTACAATCCATCATTTGTTGGTCTATGACTCCCAAAAAGCACATTTGGTTTCATCATATTAGACAATAATTATTCTTCTTGAAAGGACTATAGATTGAAACTTTTAGCTACTCGGTATGGCTTGATTTTGAAAGTGAAATCTAACTGATAGCGCATGATAGAAAAGGTAGATGTTATTGAAACTGAGCACAACAACTACAAAACTCCTGCATGTGGAATTATATTAGTGCTACACCATCATAATGGATACCCTTGTTCAGGAAATCAAGATGCTTGTAGTATCCTCTAGCTGAATAATTAACCACAGATACGGTGTACGTGTGTGTGTGTGTGTGTTAGAGACAGTTCAAGTAAATAATCAGCATTTATAGTAACCTTGTTGGAGTCAAAATTAAAGTAACCATTGTTCCAGAAAACTGTTTTCAGGGATTCGATTTGTTGCTCCGGACCAACCAAAATCAAAGGCACAGAGGCACGATCTTCTATCTACAGCAAATATAAGTCCTTATAAGATGTAAAAATAAGAATTATCAGATGATGCTGACGAATAAAATGTTTGCTCATTACCATAGATGTTTCATTTCTGAAGGTAGAACAATAGATGTAAAATACTGAATTGGTAATTTTAACATCCATATGACTTCTAAAAAAGTAGATACCAATTGTCAGAATCCATCTAAAAGTGCCATGTGAAAAAGAGAACAAAAATATCACCTTTAGAAAGTTACCATCTCTGAAGAGTGAATTCTGAAGAAAAGGAAACAACGAATTCTCACTGTTCAAGTCACCAAGATCAGTCCAATTACTTCTGCTCTCCGTCCGTATTTCATTGATGACTAAAACAATAGCTACTTTTCCTTTAGCCAGGAGATTGAGTCCATCTAGAAAGTCGACTTGCATAGGCAAATCTCCTTGAGCTGCATTTGGGTGGAAAAAGTTCTGGGGGGAATCCTTTAGTATTTTGGCTTTCATGGCAATTATCAACTCACTTCTGCTCCATCTGGTTTAACAGACAGAATTCAGGTTTAACATATCTGACAGCAAAGTACACCAAGAAGACAGCATAGATTCAAAAACTCCAGTAAGGAAAATTCAATACTTACAAAGTATCATACTGAAGCTAAGTTTTTACATCAACGAAGTAGCATGGTTGGCTAATTTCTTGAGCTACGCAAGCAATAGATGGAAATAATGATGAACAATAGCGTGAAAAAAATGATAAAATGGAGAGGAAAAAAGTTCCTAATTTAAACATGCATAAACAGGGTCCCTATTGTATGGCCACAGAAAATGAAATGGGATAATGGACATCAAAAACATTTTACACATCAATCCCTCAAAGACCACCGAAACCCTCTCCAAGCTTCCATAAATAAAAATACGGGGAAAGACCAAATGATAAGGCAAGATTTACCGTTTTGATGGTGCTTCTAAATTTTGAAGTGCCTGTTGCAGCAATTGAGAATTTACACCAATAATCTGATCTGCAAGTAGACTCCTTTGGGACTTTTCCCCAAACCTCAATCCATGAAATACATGTTTCTGTTCCATTTCACATAGTTTCTTCTTTGCTGCTATAAGGCGTCTTTGTAACCTTTTTCTTTCTTTCCATTCCTGAAATAAATCAAAGTTTGACTTAAGCCACACGGACTTCGGTGGCTAATATGCTTAAACAGAGCTCTAAAGAAAGGAAGGAAAGTGCAAAGAACGAAGCCTAACACCAATCAGAAGAATGTTCCAAAAGCAAGATAGAGATTTCTGGGAATAAGAGCATTGAACCAAGGCGTCACCAAGGACTATGCAAAGTGCCCTAGAAATGTTATTACAATAAGTACCATTTCATTTTGACTTCCCAATTATTCTAAAAGCCAACTTTATACATCTGAAATAGCATTCAAGTGTATACAGAATAGAAGATTTCCTGCTCCTTCTCAAACATATTGTGACGGTGCTCCAACACAAGTTGTTGATGAGAATATTATGCTGTCTGTTATCCAGCAACAACAAAAGCAGAGAAGACAGATGGTCCACAAAAAGAGAAGCAAGCCTTTTGACTATCAGACAGAGGAACAAATAAACTGTAGGAAAAGCAATCAATCAGAACATACGTCACGACAGGAAGAAGAAGAAACCAGATCTGGTCTTTAAAATATCTCAAGAAGGATTTTACATTTTTAGCTTCTCTTAATAGAAAACATAAAATAATGTGGTTGAAAAGAAAGATTTATGTTTTGGAATTATGAGGACAGAACATATAAAAACAGAAAGGAAAGTTGTTAAATGACAAGGAAACAGCATTGAAATTGGTATCAATTGCTAGCTTTAAGCTCTCAATAGTAAATACAGAACAGAAGAGTATGCCTCACAAGTTGACGGCGTTCTTTCTTGGACCTCTCGTCAGAGCGTATGTTTAACTCAAGAAGACCTTTTGGGGGTGTAATCTGCATTTCCCTCTTATTCATATCAACATCAGGAACAATTGCCTCAACAAAGGGTACCCACACAAGGGGACCAGATTTACCAACTTCTCTTTGGTTAAATGTTTCATTTCCATCAATCACATCCTTAGATGGTTGAAGCATGACCTGCAAAATATCACTAGCTCCAGTGTTGAAAACTTGCACAACAGTCCCCACACATTCACCAGTTTCCTGCATAGGACAAATACTATAGCTTGTTGAATAATTTAAACTGCACTCCAGAGCAACAAACTGGAAAGAAAAGATCATAGAAAGAAATGGCCATAATATCCAAGTGATATGTGTTACCAATAAAGAGAAAGTACAAGTGAAAACTTCCAGTGAGAAGCATTTTCTAGAATGACGTGTTCCACTCCTTAACACTGTGTTCCAGACAAGAATGACAACTCAAAATGACAACAAACCTTAAGAATCATCCTCAAGCCAACAAGATCACGGGTGTAAAATTCTCCTTCTGCCAACTCTGGCCTGTCATCTTCTCTCACAAGTAAAGTTGATCCAACAAGTTGCTTAGCCTGAAGAATCCATTAACACAGTTAAACAATACTTGTAATATTCTCATCTCAAATAAAAATGCCTCAAAAGTAGAATTTCATAGGGTTCATATAATAGAGCAAGTTCATCAAGATTGTCTAGGTAATCATATGATTTATGGTGGGAACTCTTTTGAGTTCATGGAATAAGTTAAGGTCATAGAGTTAAAGGAATAAGTTAAGGTCATAGAATTAAAGCACTTCATCTTCCCTGCATATTTCTTAGGCATTGGGCGACCCTTCTTGTCAAGAGAAAAAGTTGCTTTAGCTGTAATTCACAATTACTTTACAATACATATAACTACCTTATATTTTTCATTTAAGGTTAAGTAGTATGTCGAGGCATATAGCAAATTTACAAACATGAAATTTCTTTTCAGATAAAATGTTGGCTAATTTCTAGGACAAACTGTTTAAGAGAAGCTTCTCTTTTGCTTTCACAACAGTTTGAGAAGTTGCCTAGGTCACCAGAATAACATCAACCAAAATAAGCGATTCAATTCTAGAATAGATAACTTGAGAAAAATAACATGGAAAGTAAGCTAAGCATGAACAACCAACAGATAAAAAAATCATTTCCTAAGCTCACCTGATCCACTGTATCAATTCCCCCAAATCTAAGAATCCAGTTCTTCTGTCCAGGGTTTCCCCTTCCTTTAACCAGTTCAACCTCTTGAATCATTTGTTTTCCTGATACCGGTTGCCTTAGCCATCTTTTACCAGGCTAAAATTAAAGATCAAATCATATGTTCAATAAATAAATAAATATTGACTTGAAATAAATGTTCTCGAGATTGTTCACATTTTAGGAATTCGGATGTTACCTTGGAAAACCTAAGTTCAGGAAAATCAGTATTAGGTTTTATGCAAATCTCCCCATGGATCCCGTGAACACTGGATATATACCCAACTTCTACAAATTCTGGTTCTGTCTTTTCAGTTTCAACAGTCTCCTGAGTAGCTGATGTTGCACCTGGATAAAATCATACAATTCATCAGAAAAATGATTAAAATCCTAATTCTATGACAGATATGTCATCCGAGGAACTCAAAACGAATCTTAATTGATGAGCACTCAAGTTGAAATACCAGGTTTGACATATTAATCACTGGCAAAATGGCAACCAAACAATTTTACTCTAAAGCTGCAATAGTCCACCTTCACAAGTGTTGCATATTGATATGAAACCCTGTTCAACAGCCAACCTATAAGTTCTTAGATTAATCATTACACATGGTTGGATTTTCAACTTCAGCTCAAAGGTTTACCGGACATGAACACTAAAATACAAAACCTACTCCCCAGCCTCAACAAATAGCTCAACATTTTCGATTTGGATAGTTTCTAATTACTGTTTCCCAATGACATCTTGGCTACCAAATGGAAAGCACAAAATGACAGGAGCAGTCAAAACAGAAGCAGAATAAGAAAACTGCATACTCTCAATATAACTCAGTTAACTTTGGCATCATATTGAAATAAGTGAAGCAACAGGCGTACAGAACAATAGCAACCCACATCTAAATAGTAACGAAGGTGGAAATTTTACAGCGAATAAACACATGGTACTTCAATTCATCTCGTCTCTATCAATCATCATATCCCAACAATTTCCAACGGTACTCTACCGTGGAAAGCTTCCAATTGCTTTAAAAGAAAAACTGAGAACTTTGAGAAAATAACTGCATATGTTCATCCTAATAACAATTTTCTAATCAGAGAGACAGAAAGAGAGAACCGGTGCTGCGAAGCGTTTTGCAGGGACTGAGTACAAAATGGGAGAAAGGGAGCAGCGTCCGAGAAAACTGAGTTCGGAGTGGAGCTAATAGAGAGTGATGGGTAGTTGTCGGAAGAGAAGAAGAGCATATAGGTGAAATAGTTGCCTGCATCACTGCTCGCTTGCTCAACAGAGAAAGTGCAGAAGCTATTTAGCAACTCTTCCTTTTTTAGTTTTAGATATTTTGGTATAATCGGTGGTGTGACAACTTTTAGTTTTAACGTAAACAGGATGACAAAAACTTGACCATCTTTTATTCGTACTAAATTCTTTGTTTAATATTACAGTGTTTTATTCTATTTTATAAATTTCAGTTATTTATTTACGTAGGTCTTACATTTTTGTCCCATGAATTTTAGTCATTCATTTATGAGGGTCTTGCGTTTATTTACGCGGAACCCACGTGAGATCTACATAAATAAATGACTATAATTTATCGGACAGAATAAAACACTATAATATTGAACAGAGAATTCTGACTCCTCTTATTCAACTATTAAAGGGAATGCATCATCGCGGATTTATAATCGAAAGAGTAGAGAGTAAGGTTCGTATCATATCTCGTTACATTTTAAATAGTAAAAATAAAAAATCTCTAATTTAAAAGATTCTCATTACATTTTAAGTAGTAAAAATAAAAAAATCTCTAATTTGGGGGGTTCTCATTTTAAGTAGTAAAAATGAAAAACCTCTAATTTGGAGAGTTTACGATGGAATGTAAAATGATAAGCAACTTTACACTATATTAAATTATAAACCTTTTATCCAAATAACATTTCACTATATTACATTATGAATATTTTCATCTCTCTTAAACAACAATTTTTTAATATTACATTTATTTACATTTCATTCCATTATAAATCATTCCATTCCATTTTTTTACATTCCATTCTATTAAAAACTTTACGTCTAACCAAATATAGCCTAAGGGTGTTCCAACCCTTTCCACTTAATCTAATTCATATATTTATATAAATCTCACGTAAACGTGTGGATGAAATTTAATAAAATAAGGTAAGAATTGGTTAACCAAAACAAAAAATCTCATCCTCAATACAAAAGGCTCTTCACTTTGGGAGATGATCACTTTAGGAGGGTGGGAGAGGATCATCAATTACACGTAATCTTCTTTCTGTATTTTACAAAATAAATATTTACTAACTCGAACTTATATTTTAGTCACAAGGGAGTAACTTGTAGTCTCTTCTTCAATTGCTATTACTCAAGGTACATCTAGGAAAACATACTTCAGCTTTGCAGTCTTTCTACTCCTCAAAGCAACTGGTAAAACATAATAGAGTGGTGCTGTCACTACAAAGATACAAGCTCAAGAGACAGATAGGTTTTCAATATCTCCTTAAGCTATGTTGTATATAGCATAAGGCAAGAGTGTAATCAGAGGCTTTTCCTCAACCAAAACTTGCAATGAGTATCTTACTTAAAAGATTTGATTGGTATGACAAGATTACATTTGGTTATTCATCATGTATACTTTAGTTGTAGTTCCTGAATACAATTGGTTATTCATTATATAATCACGAACACAAAATCATTTTAGCAACTTTACATGCATCGTTTACTTAGCAATTTTTTATGTACATGAAAATTAGCTAACAATAAAAATGTTTTTTTTTAATTTTAACAATAAAATGTTGTATAATGATATCCTTTGAATAGTTGGTATTTCAAAAGATAAGGCAACTAATTAACTAATTATGAACATAATTGCATTTAAAATTGAGATTGTTATTATCTTTCATATAACAAAATGTTATTGTTGGGAAATTAAAAAATGATTGATTTCAAACAACAGAAGAATAATAACGAAAAGTTTTTGTTTTTGATTTCCTGACAGCCTAGATCGCTTAAAATCTATAACATGATTAACGCATAAAATATAATAAAACATAAATCTTAGTTTTTATCTAATCCTAAAGGTTAATCCTTTTCTTGTCTTTTCTCTTGAATTATTTTCGAAATTGACTCATCTCAACTCTTGTAGTCACACAAGTATCTGACCTCCAACAATATCCAAAAAAATGTGTTGAAAGAATTCTACAACTGTTATAGAAGGTTAGGTAAGAAGTATTAGCTTCATTGAAGCCTAAGTTTATTTATAATAGGTTTCGAATATTTTAGTAATTTAATTAAAATAAAATTATAATTTCAATTAAACTTAATTATAATTACAATTAATTATAATTAAATACTAATTATTCCTAAATAAGACCCAGTAGCTTATATTTGTCCTTATTTATTAAATATCTCATATATAATCATACAGTTTCTTAAACTTTAGAATCAAGTGCAACTTAATTAGAGTACATTTTTTCTCTTCAACCAGTAGGTTTTTAAATATGTTAGCAATGAATATAAATTCTAACCTTAAATCATATTTAAGACCTAAGTGGAGTGACTTGAACAGAGTTCCTTAAACAAAGACCGTAGTGAATGGCTTAGGGAAAAGACCCAAGTGAGGTGACTTGAATAAATTTCCTTAAACAAAGACCTAAGTGAAGTGGCTTAGGGAAAAGACCCAAATGAGGTGCCTTAGGCAAATTTTCTTAAACAAAAACCTAAGTGAGGTGAGTTAGGAAAAAGATCGTGAGGTGACCTAAATAATTTTTTTAAAACAAAGGCCTAAGTGGGGTGACTTATGCAAAATTTTGTTAAATAAAAAGACTTTAGTGAGGTGACTTAGACAAATTTCCTAAAACAACACTTATGTGAGATGGCTTAGGCAAAAGACCTTAGGGAGGCAACTTAGGCAACGAAATAAGGATTCATAGGTTAAAGAGTTAAGGAAAATGAATGAAAAGTTGATGAATGGCATGTGTAATGAAATTAAGTTACATGGATCCTTCATGCTTGATATGGCGTTGCTTGTTTAAGGAAATGATATCTTGTTAAGTAGCTGATGTTGTGGGGAATGATGAACTTGTGCTTAAATGACTATGATGATGCTTGATTCAAAAATAAATTTCTTATCTAAACCTTAATGTGAAATGTGACAATCGAAATTATACCTTAATGTGAGTGATCCTTGTGTTAGAGTGTTGTTGATGCATCGGTTGGCATAGTTTTGTGTGAACATAGGTAGTTAACTTACTACTTGTTTTTGTAAACCAAAGTAGTTGTTGAACTAAAAATGAATTATGCATGTGCTCACTAAGTGTAACACTCACATTTTCATTATTTTTCCTCTCGCAAGAAAAAAAGGTTATTAAATTGACTAATTAGGAATAGCAATAGTAAGCATGAGTAAGGTTGAGAAAAGGTCGACTAAAATTGTCTAATTTATCTCATTTTTTTCATGTATTTAGAACATCGCGTCTTTGGATGTAATGTAGACATTTGGCGCATTAATGTGGTGATGAACTTGTAAACTGAAATTATTATTATTATGTTTTTACTGAGTAGGATTAAAACTTATGTAGTGAATGGTATATAATATTATGATGAATGAATGAATGAATTATACCTATTTGGACTTAAAATATCTTATTAATTGATTGGTGATTAAATAGATAGAATGTATGAACAAGCTAAGTCATATGCCCTCGTAGGGTTAGTTTGAACTCTAATGTTAGGTAAACATTACGTGGTCCACCACAAGCCTTATTAAGGTGGGAGTGTGACAAGTTGGTATTAGAGGTTAGATTAGGATGATGTGTTTGCATAATGTCTCCAAAATATCTTGGTTGACTTTATAACAAAAGGGAGAGTAATGTAATTAAAAGAGCTGGGTAGGAAAGAATAAGAGGGTGCTTGGTTGATGGATTTGGGAAGGGGTTAATGAGTAAGGAATAAAAATTGAGTAGTTGGTTGTTGATTATCATTATAAGGCCAATAGTTTAATATCTCATTTTTTAGGAATCCTCCGTACCCTCCATTTAGTATAAGAATAAAACTCATTCGGTCATTCCTTAGTAGTAGCTCTTTTTTAAAAAATATTTTTAATATTAATTAATTAAAATATAATTAATTAAAGTAATATTATTAATTAAGTAATTACATTATAATTAATTACAATATAATTAATTAATTACAATATAATTAATTAAAATATTATTATTACTTATTTATTACATTATAATTAATTATAATTGATTAATTGATTAAAATTAATTAAAATATAATTAATTCATTAATTAAAATATTGTAATGAATTAATTACAATATAATAAATTAAAATATAATAAATTTTTATTTCTTAATTTTTTACAAACCAACCATTATCAATGGTGATGGTAATCATTTATTCCTCTTAACCAACCATTATAATTATAATGATAATATCTATTCTCATTCTTCACTATATTCATTATGATTCCTGTTATTATTCTCACATGCGAACCAACTACTCCTTAAGTGTTGAGGATATGACAACTAAATGGGAAATTAGTTCTACTCTTATAATAAGCTATTTAATGTATAGTCTTGAGTATAAGAAGTTGGCATGATAAATTTTAAGCCAACTGTTGGATTATATGTGTGCAAAATTATGAGTATGTAGTTAAAGAAGATACCCTAAAGAAAGGATGATAAAAAAAGTATGGGATTAGGTAAATATATGGTGGTGGATGCGTTAGGAATAAGTTGGAGTATTTACATCAAGATTATAAAGAGTAGTTAGGGTAGAGATTTGTTTAGATGTTGGTTATGTTAATCAAAAAGCCCCTGATTATGTTATTAATGTTAGTCATTAATGCTGATTAAAGATATCAAGGATACGTTGGGAAGATGCAAGCGGTCAACAAATGCTAACTAGAATGAGGAGAAGTTAAGGATGATTAATTGATATAAAGTGATATAGCGATGGGTTGTGAAAGTGATCTATAAGGAAAAGATTGTTATGCAAAAAATAATTAATTAAAGGCAGAGTTAAAGGAAGAACGCAATGTAGATTGTAGTTGGTAAAATAATGATCAGGTCTAATGGAAATATGATTAGGTGATAAAGTGGGAAGTTAGAGGTACGAGGAATTATTTATTAATGTGAGAATGTAGGATATACTCAAATGGAAACAAATGTCAATTGATTAGAATGGTAATAAAAATGGTAATGAATATAGTGAATAATGAAAATAGATATTATTAGTATAATTATGCTGGTTGGTTAAGAGGAAAGAATGATTAATATTATCATTGATACTAGTTGGTATGTAAAAAATATTGAGGAATAAAATTTTTATTGTAATTAATTAATTATATTTTAATTAATTAATTACAATATATTAATTAATTAAAATATTGTAATGAATTAATTAAAATTAGTTGCAATTAAATTTAACTAACTAACTAACTATTTATTTTTAATTAATCATAACGTATTTTAATTAATTAATTAATTTAAATATTTTAATTTATTTATAATTATATTTAAATTAGTTATATTTTAATTAATTAATTATATTTAATGAATTATAATGTAATTAATTAATTATTATTAATATTTAAATTAATTAATTACAATATTTTACTTAATGAATGAATTATATTTTAATTAATTTCACGAACCTGAACCTGAACATAAAGAACCTATATGATCGATTAACCTATTTTTAGGTTTGGTTCTCAGGATAACCAGAACCTATTCATATCAATATATATGACAAAAAATTATAAAAATAATTGACGAAAACAAATACAAATTATTCATAAAAGTATGCATATAAAATCCATCAAAGATTAATCCAATATGTTAAACCCAAGC
>JAOSBP010000002.1:31488582-31504533 GCA_027563825.1 Erythroxylum mucronatum | reverse complement strand
GGAAATTCAGATATAGACTAACTTTCACATTTCTTAGCTCTAGAAAAGAGAAGAATGAGAGTGTTTTATTGATTGTATTTCTGTAACACGTCAAGTGATTAACTCCACCAAATTGGTTATTACTTATTAGTTCACTAACAAGGTCAAGCCTGAAATAAAATGACAATTGGTCAAGCTAATCCTTAGAGAAGCCACACCTAAGAGTTACGAATTTGACATGATGTAAAGTATAAAAATTGTAGATGTATATGTTTAGTTTATTCTCATAAAAGGGAAAGTGCTTGGATCTTATAGGTTAAGAGATATTATCAAGTTTCTGAAAATGACATGTCTAGCGGAACTAAAGTTGTGTGCAAGATTATACTTATGATTTGAGTGCCTACGAATTGATTGAGAAGTTATTTAGAACATGAAAATTGTAGGCTTAGATGTTGGGTTATTTCTTTAAAGGCAAAAGACCAAGTAAGTTAACTTAAGCAACAAAATAAGGATTCATAGGTTAAAGAGTTAATGAAAGTGAATAAAAAACTTAATAAAGGGTATAAGTGATGAAATTAAGCTATATGAGTGCTTCTAGGGATGACAATTTGAACCTGGCTCGAGGCCTGAGGCACTAAAGCTTGATCTCAATCAGGTCCTAATAACTCAAATATCAACTCGATTTAACTTGATTTAGTCAAAATTTGTTAAAAATAAAAATGATATCGTTTTATTCAAAATAATGTCGTTTTGTCTATATATATAGACATTTTATGAAAAAGCTTTTAAAAAGAACGACATTTTATAACATAGACCAATAAATTCTATAAAAGTTCAAAATCATGTATAATTTTGAAATTTAAGGGAAATATCTCCGCTAAAAAAACCATGCATGATGAAAAAAATAGATAATAAAAAGACTAAGTTAATTTGTTAAATTCAAAGTTCAATAAACATTAAACATTTATATCGAAGATGAGTTTTAAGTTAACTAGTGTACAGTCAGCATAATGGATATACTTTATATATATAGAAAATGTGAACTTCAAAGAAAAGAAAGTAAAAACAATTAACTTAAGTTGAAATATTACTTTTATTTTATTAAAATGTTGATTCTAAAAAGTAATGCTAACAATCATATTAAGCTCGGTAGAGGCCATTCTTATCTCAATATAAGAAGATAATCCATAAAAATAGGAAATATACAACATTTTATACTTACAAACAATGTTTTAAAATTTGGACCGGAATTAAACTGACAAGATAAGATGTTTAAGGTTTAAAAGGTTCAACCGGTATTAGACCGTTATACAATTAACTAAAGGTTGAATAACATTAAATAATTTAAAATATGATTGAAATAGATTATTCTTACCTGTCAAATAATTTAAAGTTTAATTGAAAAATAGATTATCAAATGAAAAATTAATTGATTTATTTGAGTTTATAAGAACTTATTAATTAATAAATTTGATTATTTAATTGATAAATTGATTTTTAACAACAAGAATTATTAAAGTAAATTGAACTGAAAATTTTGAAAACTAAATCAAAAAATTGGACGGCTCAAGATCTTTATAATTGAACCAGTTAAACCGGTTGAGTGTTTTAATCATTACTCCTAAGCATCATACAAAGGAGATCATATAACCTTTCTTAAACTACCCTATTTACTTTGAAAAAAATAATAGCAACAAAATAGTGATAACTTGTATTATAGAGTTATTGTCCTAACATAAGACATTTCTTGTTGCCTTACAATTTTTATAGTGAAATATGGACTGGTATTATAGTATAATAAAAATATGAAGATTTTTTTTTATTTTAGTGTTAATGGTAAAACAATTCTTAAATTTTATTCAATTTTATAATATTAATTTAACACTGCGCTTCCCCCGTTTTTACGATTTAGGCTGCTCCTATTTCGCTTGCCGTTACTACGAGAATCGTTTTTGCTTTCTCAATGGGATTACAACTGAGTGTTATTGTTTGTAGTGCATCCCCCGTTTTCATGGATTAGACTGCTCCCATTTCGCCCGCCACTACTACGAAAATCGTTTTTGCTTTTTCAGTGGGATTACAAGTGGGTGTTGTTGTTTGTAATATTAGTTTAAATTTTAAAAAGTGACATTAAAATGTTTCAAATTTTAATTTATTATAAAAATATTCCAATGATAAGTTTTCTATTGATAGTAATAACTAATAACATAACTCGTCATCCCATATTAAAATTTTTTCACACGTGTGGCATATATAGTAATTGTGATACATATAAAATAAATTATTTTTAAAAACTACATTTTAAAATCCCTCTCAAACCATTAGGAATGGTAAAAGGGCTGGTCCATTTAACCCAACTTCGGTCCAAGTTGATCAAGTCACAGGTCGAAACTATTTAGCCAAATCGGTCCACGGGCCAAGCATGAACTGAGACTGTCTCAGCTTGGCTTAACTTGTGGCCCAACGGGAAGATATAAAATGATGTCGTTTTTTTTTAAATATAAGGTCAGGTCGGCCAACCAATGAGTCAAGTCGGGTCTAGCTAGGAACAGCCCGAGCCTAGATCTAGCTCAATGTCATCTCTACAAACCATATTTAATAACTTCACTGATGAATTACAAAAGTGAATGAGAAAAATATAATGTTGAGATATGATAGAAAAAAAAGTTTAGTGTCTTTTGGCAGCATTTGTGAGTGTGATGGCTTTTTATTTTTTACAATTATTTCTTTATTATAAGATTTATTCAATCAATTCTCTTAACTTATCAAGAACTCCTATATACAGAATCATAAACTTCTTTTGCTTATGCATCCTTGATAACTAATAAATTTGCAAATTTAGTCCTTTTAAGTTTTAACTCTATAAATAAGCTAAATGAATATTTATATCCCTCTTCAAGTTGCTTTAAGGCCCAGTTATAATTTTTTACATAAGAAAAAAGTAGTTATATGCGTAAAAACAACAACAATATTCACTAAGAGTCCTACTAAAATGTGAAATTTGGAGGAGTTTAATAATATGCAACTTTACCCCTATATAATAGAGAAACTGTTTTCGATAGGCCTACATGTAATGTAAATTAACTACAATTTTAAATATCAACAAATACATATAACTAAACATATAAAATTATGATATCAATAAATACATATAACTAAACATATAAAATTATATATATATATATATAGTAAAGATTAACACTACAAGATAAAATACATAAATACATAAATGTTGATTATGTTAATCCAAAAGCCCCTGATTATGTTATTAATGTTAAATTGTTAATCATTAATGCTGATTACAGATATTGAGGATACGATGGGAAGATGCAAGCGGTCAATAAATGCTGACTAGAATGAGGAGAAGTTAAGGATGATTAATTGACATAAAGTGATGCTGTGATGGGTTGTGAAAGTGACCTATAAGGATAAGGTTGTTATGTAAAATAGGGCAAGGTGATAAGTAAGAAAAGAAGATAAGATTGGCTATAAGGAAGGAAAAAGTTTAAGGAAAAGTATGACGTTGGTCATTTGATGGCATACTTTAAGGAAGAACGCAACGTAGATTGTAGTTGGTAAATAAAATATAAGTGTGGCTAGAGGAAATAATGAGGTCTAATGGAAATATGATTAGGTGATAAAGTGGGAAGTAAAGGTATGAGGAATTATTTATTAATGTGAGAATGTAGGATATACTCAAATGGAAACAAACGTAGCGATGTGGAATTAATAAATAAGGGGGCGATTGGTTCACATCGGAGTAATAAGAATGAGAATAAATATAATAAGGAATGAGAATGGATATTATCATTATAATTATGCTGGTTGGTTAAGAGGAAATAATGATTACCATTACCATTGATACCGGTTGGTATGTAAAAAATACTGAGAAATAAGATTTTATATTTTAGTTAATTAATTAATTATTAATTAATAAAAATATTGTAATTAATTAATTAATAATTATTGTAATTAATTAATTGCAATATAATTAATTAATTAATTACATTATAATTAATTAAAAATAATTAATTAATTAGTTACAATTTAATTAATGAATAGTTATATTTTAACTAGTTATATTTTAATTTAGTAATTATATTTTAATGAATTATAATATAATAAATTAATTATTAATAATATTTTAATTAATTAATTACAATATTTTAATTAATGAACGAATTATATTTTAATTAATTATATTGTAATTAATTAATTACAATTGTATTTAATTAATTAGTATTAAATTTTTTTAAAAAGAGTCACTATTAAGGAATGAGTTTCATTCCTCTACTAAATGGAGGTATGGAGGATTCCCTACAAGTGGGATATCAACCTATTACCCTTCTAATGATAATCAATAACCAACTACTTACTTTTTATTTCTTACTCATCAACTCCTTCCTAAAACTATCGACCAAACATCTCTTAAGATTTTTGGGTTAAATAGAACGAAGATGATTGCTATTAGAAGCCCATTGGTGATGATGAATAAGAATTTAGAGTTGAGGTTATGTAGTAAAAATCTTAAAGGTAAATAATAAATAGATCGAAGGGTGATTGTATTGGAGATAAATAATAGATTTGGATGATGAGAAATGATATATGGTTGACTAATTGGTGAGATACTATACAAGGAAGCAAAGATAAAAACTAATAGGCAAAGCTTTAGTGCTTGTTTGGATAGGCTTATATCAGTAGAGCATTTTAGAGAAGAGTTTTTCTAAGAAGCCAGTTAACTGTTTGACTGACTGTCAGTTAAAAAAAAGCTTTTTTGAAAAAGTTTTACACAGTAGACTGTTTGACGACATAAAAATAAAAAACACTTTTAATATTAACTATATTTTATGTTATAATAAATATTATTTATGCATATAAATATTATTTAAAGTATATTAAACAATAGGCAAAGCACAATATATTAATTATTACATAATTTTAAACCATATGAAACATAAATAAAAATATATCTAACCAAATATTTTATATGGATTATAACATAAATAAAACTAATATCAAAAATAAATATTAAAACATATAAAAAGTCAAATAATATTATATAATTTTCAAAATAAATGTGAAGATGGGTTTGTGGATATTGTGGGAATTATGTGTAAAACATAAGGGCAAAAAAGACTAAAAATAAGCTCATTAATTGATATGAAAAATTTACTAAAAAACACTTTTTTGAGAAGCTTCAAATTTGAGCTTTTTAAAAAGTTGTATTTTAGCTATCAAAAAAGTTATATCTACTAAAAAATATTTTTTTATTTTACAACCAAACACTTATTTTCTTAAAAAAAGCTTTTGCGGTGAAAAAAGTGCACACCCACCCAGTATCCACCCTCTAAAAACTTAATCAAACAGGCACTTTAATGTGATGAATTGGAATTTAAGTGAGATTTAAGTACCATTTTGGGTAATTAATATTGGATAGGCAGAAAGTGATTAAGTGCTTAAGAAGTATGTTAATTACGATGAAAAAGAATGAAAATACATGGATGGTTATATGTAAAGGGAATAGATGTGTGGATATGATGAAGATATTGGATAGAGATATCTACAGGATGATGATTGATGACTAGTTTGGGTTAGATTAAGACGTAACAATAAAGAGGATAGATAGTGACATATTTAACAAAACTAGGCAATATTCAAAAAGGAAAGTAAATTGAGATGGAAAGTAAGATAAAAATTTATATTATTTGATACGATGTCATTTTGCCAAGATTTTCTAAATAAATTATAATTTTATTTGTATATGTATATATTGGAATAAATTATTTTTAAAAACTAAAATTTTAAATCCATCCCAAACCATTAGGAATGGCAAAAGGTGTGATCCATTTGACCCAACTTAGGTCCAAATTGACCAGGCCACAGGTCGAAATTATTCAGCTAAATCGGCCCATAGGTCAGCATGAGTTGCGATTGCCCAACTTGTGGCTTAACGGGAAAGTACAAAATGATGTCATTTTTTTAATAACAAATATAAGATTAGATCGGCCAGTCAATAGGTCAGGTCGAGTCGGGTTAGGAGTGACCCGAGCCCAAGTCTAGCTCAATGTCATATCTACAAACCATATTTAATAACTCCACTGATGAATTACAAAAGTAAATGAGAAAAATATAAAGTTGAGATATGATAGGAAAAAAAAAGTTTAGTGACTTGGACGGCATTTGTGAATGTGATGGCTTTTTATTTTTTACAATTTTATTTATTCAATCAATTATCGTAACTTATCAAGAACTCGTATACATATAATCATAAAGAAGGATATTTCTTCTTCTTTTGCTTATGCATCCTTGATAACTAATTAATTTGCAAATCAGTCCTTTTAAGTTTTTTTTTTGAGGAGCCAGTCCTTTTAAGTTTTAACTCTATAAATAAGCTAAACGAATATTTATACTCCTCTTGAAGTTGCTTTTGAAGGCCTAGATATAATTTTTTACATAAGAAAAAACTAGATATATGCGTAAAACTTAAACAATAACAACAACAATATTCAATAAGAGCCTTATTAAAATGTGAAATTTAAAGAGTCTAATAGTATACAACTTTACCCTTATATAATAGAGAAACTGTTTTCGATAAACCCACATATAACATAAATTAACAACAAATTTAAATATCAATATATATATATATTCCACTTTTCTTTCTTCCCGTTCGTTTCTTTGAAGAACTTTGCGGAGTTCTACTTCCTTCCCCTTTCCATTTAATGCGGGAAGTTGCGGTTTTGGAATAAAAACCTCCCTTATATATATATATAATTTAGATATTCAATTTAAATATATATATAAAATATGAAATTGTTGTTAATTTGCTCAACATGTGGGTCTATCAAAAGTAGTTTCTTTATTATACAAAGGTAAAATTGCATACTATTGGACTCCTATATATATAAAAGAAACGAGATTTAGGTAATTCGGATACGTTAAAAGGAAACGTTTTAACACTTCAGTGAGAATATTTAAAATAATAGTACTTAAAAGCTATAAGAAAAACAAAAAGAGACCTAAGAATCCAACTAAAATTTTTTCATAGAAAATATCTATGTAACTATGATTATAAGATTAAAATTATATATCATATTTTAGTACTTTGTCCAAAAAAATGTTTCTTAGGTATCCTTTTATTTCTCTTATCGTCTTTTAAGTACTATTTTTTTAAATCTTCTCATTGAAGCGTTAAAACGTTTTCTTTTAACATATCCGAATAACCTAGATCTCGTTTCTTTTAATTTATTACTAATATCAACCGCATTTAATTTATTTTATTAACAAATTCTTGATCTATACGTAAAACCTCAAACATGGTAAAAAGAAAAGTCTCTTTCAATGTCCTTAAGAGGTAAGTAAAAGAAAATGGAGAATAAACTCGAACTCTATTGAATGACAATTCTTAACATAAGAAGCCTTTTCGTTGGGTATTTTTCTACGTGTGTACTGTTTCACCCACTCTTTCGTTAGGTTTCCAATTTTAAATTTCCCCGAAGATTTCACGTCTTACCATTGACGAGGACAACCTTTTATAGCAGATTACGTATAATTAAGAGTAATGTCATAATCAAAGTAAGTGCAAATCCAAATAACTAAAGTCAAGTCTAAATAATTTACCCATATAAATTTTAAGTTTACTATACATCCTTTTTTTTTTAATATAATACTATTAAATTATTAGACCTTTAAAATTTGACGTGATAGCAAGATTTCTACTGAATGTTGTTGTTGTATACATTTCTTTTGTCTTATCTACGGATTTTTTTTTAAGAATAGACAACACACGTGGTGGAAATAAATAAGGTTCGAAATACTTCCCCAACAAGCTATAACTTTTGGGATCAATGGTATCAGAGCTCCAAGTTACGGCTTGGTAATTGCCCCACATTGTAAGTTCGATTCTTAGAAAAACGAGAGTCGCTCATCGATCTAGGTTACGCCGCTATCCGCGGAAACATGGTGGAAATAAGTAAGATCTGAATTACTCCCCCCACAAGCCATAAGTTTTGGGATTAGTGATTAAATTCCAACCCAAATATGTTGATGAGGTCTTAAGGTCCTCATCTTATAAACTTGCTAAATTTCTGAAAAATTAAGCTGGGGATAACAATGGACCGACTCATGAGTCAGACTTAGGCTCAAATTAACTCGAAGCTCAATTAGTTATCTTTTTATTTAGAAGAGTTAGACTTTAGGCAGGTATGAGTCTGGACAATCCTAATCCGGACTTAATTAAAAAAAGGCGTTGTAATTCTTAAATTAATCATTTAAATTAACAATTAGAATCATATTTATGTTAAATGATGCACTTAAGAATAACTGCAAAATTGTTAATAACTTACATTTGATTTTCAATTGAAAATCAAATTTAAGGTGGCGTGACCAAAAATGGTGTCCAAGGGTCGAGAGGCTATCCAATCCCAAAGAGGCATAAACCAGGGGCAATGGCAAAGTCGAAATTCGGTGGATTTACACGGGCAAAACACAGGCGGGGTTTATCCGAACAAGAAACTTCACATTAATTGAATTAATAAATAATTAATCCACCATTTCGGACGCCAAAGGAAATTTAAATCCAACTAAATCGTTCCTTTTAAAACTCCCACGTTCACTCTCTCTCTCAATCATTCTCTCTGTTCTCTCTGAAGAAGGAAAAAAGAAAAAAGAAAAGAAAAGAAAAGCACTTCTCTTTCGTCCAATCATAATTGAAAATTCTTGTTTGGAAAGAGAGGAAAAGGAGTGAGAAAATTTGGCGTCAGATAGTAGCAATAGTTGAGGTATACTTCTTATGCTATACATCAGCAGAAAAAAAAAGTTTTTGTTCTCATTTTTTAGTTCGTTGTGTCACTTTTCATGTGGATGATCGTTTAAGTGCTAGAAGTGGCTGTCCTTTTGGTTTAATCTTGGAAATACTGTAGGCCCATTTCGGGTTTTGGGTTTTGTAATGTGGGAATTATGTTGATTTCTGAAATGGTAGTGTAGTTTGATCGAATTGGCTGATTGTTTCGTTTTTTTTTAAGTTATGCGAATGAAGTACTTTTTGGGTTGATTGAATTGGCTGATATTGGTTTTAGTTATACATTCAGCGGTGATTTTGTTGGGAGATGTGAGAGGAATTTTCTTTGAATTAGAAGATTTTGCTTTGCTAAATAGTCATTTGAACTTTGAAATTATGTTTTTCACCTACCCTTCTGTTTTGGTGAAAACGTTCGATATTTTTTTTCTTTTCCTGAAAATCAGTGTTTTGGTAAGTACGTTTTAGGTTTCTTATGTATGTGTGTAGCTTAACTGCTATTCCTTACTGTTTTGTGATTCAATTTTGTCGAGTTTTAGCAATTTTATTTAACTAGGAAATCTGTTCAGAACGACCACTTCATTTGAAACAAAAGGGAGGGGATGGTTATTTAATAATTTCTTGAGCTTCTTAAAGTTTGCTGTTTATTGATTGCTTTATTGCATTAAATTTCACCTTGCATGTTTTCCTGTCATTTTGTGTTTGTTGCTTGCTATGTGTAATTGTATTTGTTCTTTTTGATTATTTAACAGAGTTTAGTGCTCTTCTATATATGGTTGTGTTCCTTTTAATATTTTTGACGCATTGTGAATCTCTTTCTTTTAGCAGAAAGGCGATGTGATGCAGTCTTCAAACCATTTATCTGCTGGTAATTTGTCTTAATCATCCCTTATTCCTGTTGGACACAATATTGTGTATTCTAACTGTTTTAGGGATTTTGTGTCCTAGATCCTACTAATTCCTCGCCAATTAATGGCCCCAAAGAATTGAGAAGTAATGGATGGGGGATTTCACTTGGATCTAATGCCTATAATGCCTCACCTGACGCGTCCCTCTTCTCCAGCTCATTGCCAGTTCTTCCACACAAAAAGTGTACGTGATCTTACTCTGTAAATTATCTTTTGTGCCTTTAGAACATGAAATTCTTTACTTTTTTTGTGCTAATTTCAGTAGACTTAAATGGTATGGATCATGGCCACCGATTTCTCGATAATATCTCTTCTGATATTCATAAGCTTCCCTCGGACGGAGAGAACGGTGATTTACTTGAAGATATTGAAACTCATGCTATTGGAAGCTTACTTCCTGGAGATGAGGATGACCTTTTAGCTGCTGTAATGGATGATTTTGACCCCATTAAGTTACCGGGTTCTCTGGAGGACATGGAAGATGATCTTTTCCGCAGTGTAGGAGGTATGGAACTGGAAAATGATCCACAGGAAGGCCTAAGCATCAGTGTCTCCAAGTTAAATTTTTCTGATGGCATTGTGGGAAATGGCGGACCTCACTATAATCTTTCTAATGGTGTTGGAACTGTTGCTGGAGAACATCCATATGGCGAGCATCCATCTAGAACTTTATTTGTCCGGAACATTAATAGTAATGTTGAGGATTCAGAATTGAGATCTCTATTCGAGGTAATTTATTGTTGTCTTAGTATAAATAGCCACGATTGACATTTGTTCAAACACCTACTTTCTCTAATCTTGTCTCTTCTATTAGACTATTCTCGTTTTTAACTTCTAAATTTTATGTTAAAATGAAGCTGATGTTGTATCCTTTTATAATATGGGTTGTCATGTGAACTTCATTGAATGGTTGATATTTTGATGTTTCGATGCAGCACAAGGTGACAAGCTTCAGACATGACTTTTGTTTTGCTCTCATATTTTCGCAACTTCATCTCTTGTTATAGGTTTTGTCTACCTTTAAAATCATGTGCTTTTAAACACATACGTGCAGTTGCAGGAACTTTAGCCTCTTTTTTATAATTTCTCAGTAATTTCATTTCAGACTCTGCAAGATAAGATGATAGACATTTATTGATACTAATTAGGGAAGAATCTGTACAAATTATAAAGTGCTTAACTTAGTCTGCAGGCTGCTGCTTTAGATGCTTTCTTTTGCCTGAACTAAATAATTTCTTTTGTCTGTCTTATCTGACATTTTTGTAGCAATATGGCGACATTAGAACTCTTTACACTGCATGCAAACACAGGGGTTTTGTAATGATATCTTACTATGATATTCGTGCTGCTCGAACGGCCATGCGTCAGCTGCAAAACAAGCCACTAAGGAGGAGAAAACTTGATATTCACTTTTCAATCCCTAAGGTTCACTATAACGTCTTATCAGTGGTGTGAATTTTGTTTTTTGATAGATGAGAGTTCCCTTTCTCATATGTTTTTTTACATTTCCCCTTTCACACTGCACCAGGATAATCCATCAGAAAAGGATATTAATCAAGGAACCCTGGTAGTATTTAATTTGGATCCATCAGTTTCAAATGAAGATCTCCGTCAAATATTTGGGGCTTACGGGGAGGTAAAAGAGGTAAGTGGATCTCACTGTAGGCTCTTTTTCCTGTGTGGCGTTCTTTTGTTGTTTGTGGTTAAATTTTGTGCGTACATTGATTTGTAATTCAACATCAGATAAGGGAAACACCACACAAGAGGCACCATAAGTTCATTGAATTTTATGATGTTAGAGCCGCAGAAGCAGCACTTAAATCATTAAATAGGAGTGACATAGCTGGGAAACGCATAAAGCTTGAACCTAGTCGCCCAGGTGGAGCACGGCGGAAGTAAGTATAAAAACAAGTATCCTTCTTTTCCCATTTCCCTTCTGTGGGCCGTCCACAGGTTCATTGGCTATAGTTTACCCAATGAAGGTGCCTCTATTATCTAGTAAATTCCTTGTCTAAGATTTGTACTTCAGACATGGAAGTTAGAATCTGATATTGTTGACCAATGTATTATCTCATTTGGGATATTATATCTACATATGAAGTGTGTAACTGCAAGTCCATTGTTCTTTGCATCTGAAGGGCAAACTAGTACTGGTGACGTCCTCTGAAGGCTTCAAATATCAGTATATCATGTTTCTTGGCCTCTTACAGCACTCTTGAGTACCTTTTCTTCGAATGCATGGCATCTAGTATTCAAACAACATCTACACAGATTTTCTCTACCCCTTGTACCCTGAGAAACTGCGACATAGCTTGAGTACAATCATGAACTGCATGCAACAGAAGCTTCTAGGATAGAGCCAATGGGCTGCACTTGCCATAATGGCTAGATTTTATAGTACTTGAATAGTGTTCCTCTCCTGCTGCTCTGTTTACAGAATCGTACATTTTCACGCCCTATTTTATTTAAGTGCAAATATCAAATGCAGCTTTTTCTCTAGTTTTGTCTTCTTGTTGAGGTGAGACTTGTGTCTATGTGTGTATAGAACCCAGAAGGTGTTGTCTGAGAAGTCTTTTCTAGGATTCAATTTTCCTGTAATTTCAAGATTGTTTGTGTTGATATCATTGGATGATTACCTTATGCAACTTCGTTCCTTTCAGCTTGATGCTGCAACTGAATCAAGATCTCGAACAGGACGACTCGTGGAGTTTTCGGCATCCTGCGGGTTCACCAATGACCAACTCTCCACCAGGTAGGTTTGAATTGCTTCAATCACTTTTGAAATTGTGGTTCTGATATTGCTTGATATCTTTTATAACATCATTGAAACATTTATAGCAGGTAACTGGGCACAGTTTAACAGTCCTATTGAACAAAGTCCATTGCAAAACATGAACAAATCCCCCATTTTTAGGACAATGAGCCCAACAACAAGCAACCATTTACCTGGTTTGGCTTCACTTCTTCACCCCCATGTATCTAACTCTTTAAAAGTTGCACCAATTGGCAAAGATCAAGGAAGGGGTGGTGTTGCAGAGAACACATTTGCAAATACCAATTCTGTTCACGGAGCTTCCTTTCAACAGTCACACTCATTACCTGAGTTAAAGTTGAAAAACATGCCTCCTTTTGGTCCTTCAACTCCTAATGGATCTAGCATGGAAACTTTATCAGGGCCACAGTTTCTCTGGGGAAATACGAAACCCTTAGCAGATCATTCCTCCACATCAGCCTTTCCCATGTCATCCATGGGGCATCCATTTTCCTCAAATGGAAAGGGACATGGCTTTCCATACATAAATCGGCATACTTCTCTAATTGGTGCAGCCCAGCACCATAACCATGTTGGATCTGCCCCATCTGGATTTCCTTTTGAGAGGCACTTTGGAATTTTCCCTGACTCACCTGATACTTCATTCATGAATCCAGTTTCATATGGAGGCATTGGCTTAGGTCATAATGATGGAAATTTTTTGATGAATATGGGTAATCGTGCTCCTATGAACACTGGTGTTACTATTCCAAAAAATATGTCTGAAAATGGATCATCAAGTTACAGAATGATGTCTTCACCTAGGCTCAGTCCTGTGCTCTTAGGCAATATACCATATGCAGGATTGACATCCAGCAGCATAGAAGGCTTTACTGAGCGTGGACGATCTAGACGGGTTGAAAATAATGTGAATCAAGTCGAGAACAAAAAACATTTTCAGCTTGACTTGGATAAGATCATAAATGGTGAAGATGCTCGAACGACTTTAATGATAAAGAATATTCCTAATAAGTAAGATTTTGACATCAACTCTGAAATTTGAGCTTTAATTACATTATGATACTTACCTATAGCCTCGCAGGAAGTTCTACAAGCACTAAGCTATCAGCCAACATTGGCCCCTCAAGCTATCTACTACATTATTGGCTCAGTTTGTTTTTCTATTTGAATCTCTTAGGTACACGTCAAAGATGTTGTTAGCAGCTATTGATGAGAATCACAGGGGTACTTATGACTTTCTCTATTTACCAATTGACTTTAAGGTACTCATGCTGTACCTCTCCATTCTGTGCCTTTTGGTTTCAAAAAATATCAAAGAATTAATTATAATAATAAACCTTTTGTTATTGCAGAATAAATGCAATGTGGGCTATGCATTTATAAACATGCTGTCTCCTAAGCACATCATTTCATTTTATCAGGTTTTATTTCTTGGGAATCCATTTTTACTTTGTTTTTTCCCTCACACTCTTCTTGTGTTTAGTCTGGATTCATCTTTTCATGTTCAAAAATAGGAGTGATCCTTGGTCTTGAAGATGTAATGTTTATCCTCTTATGATCCTCAATTTGTTTCAGGCGTTTAATGGTAAGAAATGGGAGAAGTTTAACAGTGAAAAAGTTGCTTCTTTGGCATATGCTAGAATCCAGGGAAAAGCAGCCCTAATAATGCATTTCCAGAATTCAAGCCTGATGAATGAAGATAAACGCTGCCGGCCAATCCTATTTGACACAGAGGGGCTGGATGCAGGTGATAAGGTAAAGATAATACAACAAAATTATGTGCTGGTATTGGGAACATAATATCATATTGAAATTTTCCACTTACAGAGCCCTTTATTTTTTTTTTTTCACTTAATTGCTATAAAATCTGTCACATTTCTAGTGGGTTTATCGAAAACAGCCTCTCTGTTAAGTAGGGGTGAGGCTGGGTACTATCGGACCTCTCTAGACCTTTTGTCTTAGCGGGACTTCAACTGGGTGTTGTTGATGATGATGATGTTATAAAACCTGTGTTTTCCACAGGTTATATTAATCTTGTTGCACTTTCAATGTCAATAAGACTTCTGGGGGACTTTACCTTTGCAGTAGAAACAATAGTCTTTATTGGTATTTTAAGGTGGATTATGTGGTTCATTTGGCTGATACATGTGGAAGTTTGTTTCCTTTCTTTCTCCATTCACTGTCATTCTCCTTCTATGTTTTGCCTTTCAATTTTGACACTGTGCCCCTCTTTAAGATGGGCGTTAAATGTTTTTGCATTGAAAATGATGGCATCAGGGAATTAATGTACTTTATTGTAAATCCATTTATACAGTTATATTCATAATAATCTATTTATACTCTTTGACTGTAACTGATTTGGATGTTGGATCTGTGCCATGAATTTACTAAATCAATGTACAAGTTCTGGTTGAAGGTTTTACTACATTGTTGCATGGACTTTTGGTAGTGATGTGGTTGGAGTACTCCTGCTTTGAGCTTGATTTTTTATTTTGCTTGTTTAGTATATTGACTTCAACTTTTGCTTTTTAATACTGGAAACTTGAAACAAATTTGATAAATCAAGTGAATTTCTGGAAATTCCTGTTATTACATCTTCTTTTCCAGTTCTAGTAAAGGACTGGAATTGAATACAAGTCCTGGTCTAGAGGGTCATTTTGCTGAGCATCATTAGTTAAATGCCCCTACTCTTCTTCTTTATATAGGCCGTACAAGAGCATTTGCAGTCTAGCAGCTTGAACACCCAGATTCATCAGCCTGATGGGTTGCACTCTGAGGAATCTCTAGAAAACCCTCCGAAAGATGATTCTAGTAAGACGGCAGAGAAAAGTTGATGGTATGTTAGGAGGAGATACCTACAGCCTGCATTCATGGTGGTTGTGGGTGCTAACTTAAGCTTACATATGCAAGTGTACAAACTTAGGAAGAGATGATTGGGAAAGATGCAGATTTTGTATAGTATTTGTCACAGCTTGAAAGCAGGAGCTTTTGGTGTATGTTTCCATTAATTGCTCTAGTACCGTGGAGCAAAGTCCCCCACGGGGGTGAAACTCAACATTTCACTGTTTGGCAGGCTGATCACTGGTTTGCACATGGTGTCTTTATTTTTATTTTATTGGTTTTTCTGTCGACAAGGGTCCATAATTTAGTGAGCCAGTAGGTATGTGTACAAGAGTATAAGGGAAACTGTAATGGAAGAATCTATATTTCAAGTTTGATGATTTGACAATGGAGGTTGTATACTGAAATGTACATTATGTTAGACGAGGTGTTTTGGTAACCTTATGAAGTAGAAGTATTATTGCTTGTTCCTGGAGTATTATGATTAGAAATCGGATTAATTATGTTAAATATTTTTATTTGAACAATACAGAAATGTTAAACTTTCTCATTGTAACCACTAATCTCTTATAAGCTACTTTTAACACTAAGTCAATGTCATGAGAAAGTATATATACATATCCATGTACATGTAGATTGGTAGTCAATGTGTG
>JAOSBP010000002.1:31469223-31485373 GCA_027563825.1 Erythroxylum mucronatum | reverse complement strand
CCATTCGTTTCGCTTTCGATTCCGAGCCTTCAATTTGCAATTGTTTCTGTTCAGTTCGAAACGTTTGTTTCGATTTGCTTCCGTTTTGTTTCCGTTTCTGAATTCGAAAAGAATGCGATTTGCTTTTGATTCTGTTTCTTTGTTTCGTTCTCCGGTTAAGACCCGAACCATGTATAAGTATGAGGGTTTATGAAAATGGATTTTTAAGATGAATAAGATAAAAGAAGAAAAAAAATTTATCGGGATTTTCGGATTAGTCACGGTTTTCAATGCGGGATTTTCGGATTAGTCCGGGTTTCCTCTGCGAATTCGTAAGAGTTTGTAAGGAATCATGTATACGTATGAGGGAAGCTGTATAAGTAGTTGGGTTCCGAATACGGGATCCAACATTCCCCTTATTGTTTTTGGGGAAGTGTACATGCTGTGTAAGGAAGGAGAAAAAATGATATGAAAGGAGGTTGATGAAGCAGGTTGTATGATGTTTGTCTTTCTTTTGTGATGTGTGAATATTTAGGAGTGATGCAGCTAAAAGAGTAAGGTACCATTTATAAGGTTATTGCCAAGTTGCTGGCAAGTCGTTTTAAAAAAGCACCGAAGGAGATTATTAACCCCACACAAGGAGCTTTCATGGAAGGCAGGACCATTGGTGACAATATACGAGTCCAGATCCTCTGTCCAATATTATGGTGTCTTATTGTGTCCAATAAATCTTAACTATTTATTTATGTGGGGCTCATATGGGCCCGCGTGGGCCCTGCAAAATAAATGGCTGAAATTCCATGAGACAGAATAAGACAAAGTAATATTGGACAAAGGATCTAGACTCACAATATACTGCTTATGCAAGAGTTGTTAAGAAGCTATCAAACTGGTAAGAATATTAAAATTGATTTTTACAAAGCATTTGATACAGTAAGTTGGGATTTTATTGCAGCATGTCTGACGACAATGAACTTTCATTAATTGGATAAAGCTTTGCTTACATAGCTCCTCAGTAAGTATTCTAGTTAATGGAGTTCGTACAAAGCAAGTGAAGTGTGCATGTGGAATATGACAAGAAGGCCCCCTCTCCCCGTATACCTTCATCTTAGTCACAGAAGAGCTATCGAGAATGCTTGATAAACTTATTCTTTATAATGGCAGATTGTGTTTCCACTATAAATGCAGAGCTCTAAAAATCACAGATCTCATGTTTGCTGATGATTTGCTTCTTTTTTCTGGAGCTAATATATTTTCAATCAACATTCTTAGAGACATACACTTATCCAAGCTAACATGCAAAGATTTTATTCCACTCCTAGAGAAATATAAAGCCAGAATCCTAGCTTGGCAAAACAAGTTTCTCTCCATGGCTATAAGAGTTACGCTTATCCAATCAGTTCTTAATAATCTACAAATACACTGGATCAACCGCTTGATACTGCCAAGGAAAGTGATTAAGGAGCTCGAACGTACTATAAAAGCTTTTCTATGGTCGGGGGCTACAGAAAATGCTAGGAAAGCCAAGGTCAAATGGGAAGAAATCACGCTTCCCAGGAAACAGGGTGGGTTAGGAATGCTCTCAACCAACTTGCTACAGAAAGTGCTATTGTGTAAGAAGATATGAAGACTTTATACTGATAAGAATGCCATTTGGATCAAATGGATCCATCAAACTTACTTGCAGAATCAAACCTTCTGGCAATTAACAAGCTTTACAGATTACTCATAGGTATTTAAGCAAATGCTAAGGATCAGATCATGGATATACCCTCTCATCATTCACAAGCTGGGAAATAGATGTAATATCTCTATCTAGTTTGACAATTGAACTGAGTTTAGTCCATTAATCCAAAAAACAGACCTAGACCAACTCAGAAATTGAATCCCAACCCAAGCTAAAGCTTCAACTCTCATTGTCAATGGGCAATGGTTTGGGAACTATAGAGGGTTCAAACTCTTAAGTCAATATCTCCCAAATATTGTCAACAACAATCAGGAGGACATGGTTTTTTGGAAACCTCATCCCAAAGGCCTCTTTACGAACAAGTCATGTTATAGAAGCCTTCAGTCGGTATACCCAATAATCCCTTAGTTCAAGTTTATTTGGAAGAAAAGTCTCAGTCCAAGAGTTTCTGGATCCTTTGGAACCACAGGAATCCTTAGTTAGAATGTGATTTCAACTTAGCACCTTTTGAGAAGTGTTGCTCTTTGGAGAGCACAGTACAATGAAAGTTGTAAGCTGTGTTCGGGGGAAGTGGGTTATTGTCTATCATTGGTCTCCATGGTAGAATCAGTCGGGGGGTTGAGAAGCGGTGGTTTACCCTGTGGCGATTGTCAGTGGTTCGAGTCCGCTTATCTCCAACTCGTGAACTTAGCCGGTACAAAGCTATATTATAGCACCCCATGATCACGTGGTTGGTGGCCAAGAATAAACTCAGGACCAAAGACAGATGGTATGACACTTATGATCCTATATGTTTTTTTATATCATCTTACAATCGAAGATAGGAATCACCTATTCTTCAATTGCACTTACACTAAATCGGTATGGAGCTAAATGCTTCACAAATTGGGGTTCTTCTGTTATTCATACGACTGGTTTCAAGTGCTACAACAGGTCATCAGTGTAGCAAAATATTGCAAGAAAGATTCCAAGCTGATAAATACACCCTTCACCTTATCCATATGCAGTATCTAGCAGGAGAGAAATTGAAAGCTATACTAGGAAGAGCTAACCACTCAATACCAACTAGCAGCTAACATCATCAACAATATCTGAGGACATGTTATAGCCAAAGATGCAGGTCATAATCTGACTGACAATATGCGATTGAACTGGAATCTTTAACTGGGTAGCTTTTTCCATTTTGTACAAACTTGAATATAGGCTATTGTAATACTTTTGTCTCTCTAAGGAAGAACCAATCTTTTTGTTGTATATAGTTTTTACTATAGTTAATGAAAATTCTTTTTAATTTTTTTTTAAAAACAGTAAGGTGAGATTTGCCGTTGGGTTTTTACCTTCGAGGTTTTTAATAAGCTTAGTTCCTATTTCATTTCTTCATTTGAAATCTTTGTAATATTTCTTGTAGATACCTTCTCCATGAGATAAATATACCATTTGGAGATTGAACAAATTCTATGCCAAGGAAATAATGCATTAGAGCAAGAATAGACATTAAACTCAGGCATCATACAATTCTTAGGTTGCCCAATCATCACCTTATAATTTCCAATTTAAACCAAGTTATCCATATTTATACACAAACTATGAGCATTTTTATATTACCTTAAAATTACACAAAAAAGTTTTTTATCTTCATAAGGACACTTTAGATATCCTTCCTTCAATGAATATGATTTAATATGACTACACCAAGCCTTTGGGGGTTTGTTTTAGGCTAATTGGAAGATAGATTAGGAACTTTGTGTTGCCAACACAATTACTAACCTACTTGTGTCAAGTTGTGTAAATGGAGCAAAGACTTCCTAATGTCAAATTCTTGCTTATAATCTTTTTCTACTAAGCTGAGCTTGTCAACTTCACCATTGTTTTTGTTTTATCTTATAAACTCATGTCACTCCAATGATATTCTTATGGATGCAATTTTATCATCCATTTCTTTCCTCCATTTTGGATGTCAAACAACTTCAACAAATGCTGAAGGATCACAAATATGAAAGCAAAGCAAAGTTTGTGAGTAAATCTTCATTTTGCTTAGGTTATGTTACCTTATAATTAGCCATCCATTTCAATTATAAGTGTAGATCATGACTTCGTCACTGCTTATGAATCCATCATCTTCCTCACCTTCTTCACTCCTTTCAGTTCAAGCCCACCAAATCACATTTCTACAAGGCTTCTCCCTCTCCAAGCTTTTGTTTAAATATATTGGTTTCATATCTAAAATACCAAACTTTCCACGTTCGAGATAATTAGATGCCTAAACTAAGAGTAAACTCTTTGTATGACTTGAACAACAATTTCATATACAATACATTATTAATTACCTCCATGAACGGCTTATCATCAGCAAAGAATATCACTTTTCCCTACCATGAACGACCAAAAATGAAAGGAAGCCTGAGTGAGAAGGAAAGCACCCATTATGGTTGAACTTTAGAAAGCAGTTATGTGAACAGAGATAGATTCTTGGTTTTGGAATTTGGAGGCTTGCCTTGTAAATGAAGCATGCCCTTTTACAACCCACAAAGAACTCTTTGAAACGATCAGCCTTAGCAAGCAAAGAACCAACCCTTTTCCTGCAATACCATACATATAAAAGCAGCATATCCTGCACAATTCACATGTCCCTGAACGTGTCCAGAAAAACTCCTCACATCTTTTTTCTTTTCCTTTTAAATTCATTCTTTAGTCATAAATATCCTCGTATTGATCAAAAATGGCTGTTGATCAAATGAAACCTGTTGCCTCACTGCTTTTGGTCCTCAATTTCTGCATGTACGTGATTGTTTTAGCCATTGGAGGATGGGCTATGAATAGAGCTATTGATCACGGTTTCATAATTGGTATGCTAGACCCTTCAAAACGCATCTCCAATCACGCATTACACTTATATTTTGCGCTCTATAATCTTTATGGTTGATGACTACAATCATTGAACACAGTTTTTGAGTAGTGTTGAACTTGCATATGTACAACTTGCAGGACCTGGCTTCGAACTTCCAGCCCATTTCTCCCCAATATATTTCCCAATGGGAAATGCTGCCACCGGATTCTTTGTGACATTTTCTTTGATCGCCGGTGTTGTTGGTGTCGCCTCCGTAATATCTGGTCTGAACCACATCCGATTTTGGACAGTTGACAGTTTGCCATCTGCAGCCTCAGTTGCTGCCATTGCTTGGAGTCTTACTGTTCTTGCAATGGGGTAAGCAATCAGTACTAATTAATCCCGCAAGATCAAAACTTTGTTGTTCATTATAAGTTTGAATAGGAGTTAAAAGAATTATGAAACATGTCTTTCTGTGGTTTTTTTTCTGTCAAGTAACATGTCTTCTATGTCCGTTTAACTTCTTGTGCATAGCTTTGGCTGCAAAGAAATCGAGCTTCACATCAGAAATGCCCGTTTGGTAAGAACCAACCTCCTGGATTTATTAACAACATATAACTTGCACTGTCAACATCAGTTTTACAATGATTCCATGTGTTGCAGAGAACTATGGAAGCATTCCTCATCATCCTTTCTGCCACACAACTTCTATACATAGCAGCCATTCATGGTACCTCACCAGTGAGAAGACTTCCCTGAAAGTTGTAACATACACGTATATATGGTGGGACTTAATTTCTTTAATTTTTCTTTGCTATTTATTTTCAATACTTCCTCCATGGAGATTGTCCAGGAGTTAGTACGTTGTGGTGTGATTTGCTTGATAATGATTGAATTTGTATGAAGTAATAAAGGGGTGTTTGTGTTATCTACAACAAGAAAGAACTCTTTAAGTTATTATTAGTTTATTTTTTACTTATGAACTAGTAGAGAACTTTGGAATTTATCAATTGAAGGAAGGTAAAGATACTTTGATTCTTCAATTAAACAAATCACATAATACGGAATATAACCGTTTTCCGTTAGTAATTTCTGTCACTAAACGTCGGTTTTCTTGTAGTGTAGCAATAGAATAATTTTAGAATAAGAAATTAAAAGATGAAAAGAAACATCAAAATTTAACGTGGAATACCTTTTAGTGTAGAGGAAAAAACTATGGGGCAAACCGACAAATAAATCAACTAAACTCAATAAGGATTTACATAAAAAGTTGATCTCTCACTCCCCAACAATAAATTGTTTCACAAAGTTTTAGTATTGAAATCAAACTTAATACCACCGTCAACAATCACTCTCAAACCATTCCTAAAAATAATCAAACAAGGACGGGAATACAATACTCCTTTCTACAAAAACTACGTCTTTTCCTCCACACAATCTTCTAATTTCACACAAGCGTATACACGACTGTGTACAAGACCATGTATGTCTTCATCTCTTCATACTTTCTTCACACATTCACGTAAGGCAACCCTAGGTAAAGGCAGGCTAGGCACTCACCCAGAGCCGACTTTTTATTTTACTTCATTTTGTTCTTTACGAGGACCCCTAGGTAAAGGCAGGCTAGGCACACACCCAGAGCCGACTTTTTATTTTACTTCATTTTGTTCTTTACGAGGACCCACTCTTAACTCTCGTAAAGAACAAAAAGAAGCAAAATATGGATTCTTTTGTTTTTTACCCCCCACCTATAAATGTTATGAACGGGTCTACGTTCACAAAGACTTACACGGTTGAATCTATATAGTCATGTAAGTTAAGACATGGATGTATAGCACTCCACACATTGTGTATCTTCCCTGTAAGACATGGCTATATATGGTTCCTCATTATAGTTGAACTTTAGAAAGCAGTTGTGTGATTAGAGATAGATTCTTGGTTTTGGCGGCTTGCCTTGTAAATGCAACATGCCCCCTTACAACCCACAAAGAATTCTTTGAAAACGATCAGCCTTAGTAAGCAAGAACCAACCTTTTTCCTCCAATGCCATACATATAAATGAACCACGTCCGATCTCGGACACTTGAAAGTTTACCATCTCCAGCCTCAGCTGCTGCCATTGCTTGGAGTCTTAATCTTCTTGCAACGGGGTAAGCAATCAGTACTAGTTAAACCCTCACTCATTCAAGTTAATCCTGCAACTTCAACTTTTTCTATACAATTGACGCAAGATCAAAACTTTGTTGCTTATTATAAGTTGGATCAGGAGTGAAAAGAACTATGAAACATGTCTTCTATGTCCGTTTACATACTAAGTGACAACTTCTTGTGTATAGCTTTGGCTGCAAAGAAACAGAGCTTCACATCAAAAATGCCTGTTTGGTAAGAACCCAAAACTTCCCTTTTAAGACAAACTGCCTCACGGATTTATTAACAGCATATTGACTTGCACTGTCAACATTAGTTTTACAATGATTCCATGTGTTGCAGACAACTATGGAAGCATTCCTCACCATCATTTGGTATGTAACCAGAGTGAAGACTTCCCTGAAACTTGTAACATACATCTATATTTGGTCCGACCTAGTTGCTTCTTTCAATACTTTCTCCATGGAGATTGTCCAGGAGTTAGTACGCTATGGTGTGATTTACTTGATATGATTGAATTTGTATGAAGCAATAAAATAGTGTTTGTGCTACCTACACCATAAATAAGCCATAAGCAATTAGACCAACCGGACTGCTTTGACACAGCCACAAAGCAGAACACTGCATCCATTACATTCTGTGAGATAGACATAATCATGCAACATTCTTTTCAATGCAAAAAGCCTCGTATTCCATGTATCCACAGCTAATAACCTATTGTAGAACAAAACTAGCAAGTTCCGTGCATCATGGTTGTCCTCAACTAACACGTAAACATATTTCACGTCTATTAACATTCTGAGAAAATCAAACCAAGCTCCAAAAAACATGAAACAAGACAAGTTGACTGCCAATTTTGACAACAGAACTATTTGCAAAGACTATATAACTGTCTATCTAAGTTTCTTGCTCATTAATGTCTGGTAATCTGTATGAGTCCAAGCTATTAACTCAAACGAAAGCACCTTTCTCTCAGCTTCACCATATTTCACTTGCCGCCATAGTAAAGTTCTGCATCACATGAATGAGGACATCCACATCATTCAATAGAAAGACTTATTTTACCTACACAAACCTAAGTTGAAGTTAGTATGATGTGGATTAGTTGGACAAAATGAGCAAAACAAATAATGAAATACTAACACAAAACATATATGTCAAACCAGGACGAGGAAATATCTCAAAACTAAGTATTGTGGAAGAAGGTCTTGTGCTAAACATGGACACTAGAGAAAAATCCAACCACATACAGAGGGTCCTAGTGAAACTTGCAGGCTATGCTAAAATGTTGCACTTGCAGCCTTGCATTATTTATGAAAGAAAAACCACGTCATAGGTCAAACAAAGCATGAGAATTAATGTAGAAAGAGTAAGTAGCAAACAGATGAGCCTGCAACTTCATTCTCGTGGATTATTGCAACTTCATTCTAAAACTAGGAGATGTTAATGTAAATATGTAAAAGCAAAACTAACATCTAAAGTCTAACTCCATGAATGAAAATAGCATTTATAATTATGCATGTCTAATGTAGAAGATTTGTACCTAAAATCAAGTTTACAAGTACTTTACAACATAAAATGAAATTAAAATTTGCTTTTAGCTAAATGAGAAACCTGGAATTATCTGCTAGAGTCCGTAAAAACATCAAACAGGCCACAACAACTCATCCAGGATGATCTTTCTGGCACTCTGGAAGCTGAACTAACAAGAGGCTGTACAGGAGATTTGTAAGTGAAGCAGCATAATCTCTTCAGGAAATGAAGTAATGAGAAGGAATGATCAATGAAGCTAATAATTAGGAAAAGGCTTAGGATAGTACCTGAGTTTCAGTAACATCAGAATTTCCAGAGTCTTTGGCTTTTTGAGCATCAATATTAGTCTCAGGCGTAAATTCATGAGCTATAGGCACCGATTTACCCTCATTTCCATAAAGAATATCATCAGAAGGCTGAGAACCTTTGATGTATTCAGCATCCTTCGTAGTGGTACATTTATCTGGTATTTCTAAAGTTTTGACATTGTTTCCACTTTCGAATGTACCAGACAGAGTTGATAATTGCCCAGCAGTCTCACCCAGTACAACTTCATCTTGCTGCAACGCAGAGCCAAGTAAAACCCCTGCAGGCTCATTGGATGTTGGCAACAAATTTTCCACATTTTCCTCCGTTGCCACTTCAACAACTTCCAGAAACTCTGAAGCTTTAACACCTTCTAAGCTGGGTTTCACCACCTCAGACATGGGTACCACAGGTGGGGCCATATCAGTATTAGTGACAGTTTCAACATCTGAATTGTTGTTAGCAGCCTTAATTGGTTTTCCATTTTCAGAAACCTGTGTTGTGCTAAGAAAAGGCATTACTGTTTTCTCCTCATCATGCAAAGAGTCTCCATTTCCAGAAAACTCTGTAACCCCAGCAGACGATGCATCAGCTGCCTTTTTGTCACTATGGAAAGAGATTACGTTTGAAATTGAATGGTAGCCTTCCCCCTTTGGTTTTTGCTGAAATTCCTGAGATTGTCCATCAGAACTAACAACGCCAGAGTTCCTTTCATCACCATCATATGATTTATCCACAGACTCAAAAAGATCAACATTTTCTCCAATTTTCTGTTCAATTTGAACAGCATAAGCATCAAGTTCTCCATCCGATTTGTCAAAGAAGCCATCCTCCTGTCCAACTCTCTTGCTACCTTCTATATCCTCGGCAATCCTCTCCCTTGGTACTTCTACATGCCCAACTGATTGAGAGGCCAGCGGGACTTTCTCATCAGATTCTTCACTAAAAGGGTGTCTTTCATCACCATGCACTTCCCGGTCTATGGATACGGGGGAATCAACATCACCACCATCACTACCTCTCCCTTCCTCATAGTTTGGATCCTCTTGTCCTGGAAAAATTTAGTTGAAGTATAGAAGCTCAATAAAAACCTTAAATTTCCAACCACTTGCAAAGAAGATAAAAGGAAACAAGAAATCACATCAAAGAAATTGTCTTCAAAAATTGTAATGAAAAACATAATAGTACAGAGGATAAAGAAAACATAGATTTGAGTTACGAAAGCTGTGCATAATCAAATTCAAGAACAATGTCGAAATATTGAATTGATGATCACTCAACTATGAAATTGAACATTACCAAATAAGTTCAGGCAATATATAAAGCGATAGAGGAAAGGGAGCTCCTCAACTGATTTCTATGCCAGCCAAGGAAGCACAATAAATTAACCACTAATCCAGGGCACAGGACGAATAACAGTTGATAGCCCGATACAGGCAAGGATTTCATACCAACAAACTACCGATAAGCACACCGAAAACAGCGTTTCTATGCGCAGTAAAATCACCAGATGAATCACGGTGGCAATAGAAGCATAAAATGGATGACAAGCACAAATTAATGACAAAACACGAAAACCACTACGGAACCCAATCAAAACAAAGCAACGAAAGACACTAGCCAATACCCATTACTACAGATTCACAAAAGCAGCAGTCTTCAACGCAAAAACTAAGAAATAGGACTCAACTATATACCCGTCAAGTCAGATTCCCAAAACAAAAAAAGAAAAAAGTACCCACACACGAAAAAAAAAAGTGATTTTGTTACCCTATGATTATTGACAGATTGGCAAGTGGGGAGTGGTAGTGATGGGTTATTGTACCCAAAAAGAGAAAAGATAGCTACAAAGCTCTTACCTTTTGAGTTGTGGATTGAAGAAGAGTTGTTGTCCTGGTGGTTGCCCTTATTGTTGCCTTCCTGTTCCCTCTTTTTCTTGGCAGCTTTTCTCTTCTTTGGACCCGATGGCATGATTGATCGTCTCCCTGTACACAACAACTACCTAGAAAACAAGTATATATAATTAAAAAGAAAGAGACAATCCTTGAGGTTGTCTGAGCAAGACACTTTAGTTAACCAAAGTTAAGACTCCACTCAATTGGAGACTGAAGCACCAATGGTCTCTACAGATACATAAAAGCACACAGTTCAATGGCACAAATCTGTTGATATGAGTGCAAAAGACACCATTTAACCGATAGATGCTCTCCTAATGGGTTATTTGTCGTTTGTTCTTCTAATTATAGAACAAACGGGTGGGTGTAGTTCAACGTTTGCAGGTATCATCGGTGTTCAATGCGTGTATGTGTGGATGATATTATATTTCTCTTTAGCATTATTCAGTGTTTGTAGCCATCCCAATTGTTTAAACGTGTGTGTGACATTTATCATTACTTGAACTGTTAATTACACGGCTTGTTTTGTTTCGGTTCTTTGCACCATGGAAGGTGAGGAGGAAGGATACATGGCAGGTGAAGCAGGAAGGTACAAACTTAAGAAGGTGAACTCATGGATCTTCTGGATTGTTACAGATGGTGATTTAGGATTTAATCTTTTTCTAAAGGGGATATTGATCTTATCAAATGAGTGATGGGCATGGGAGGATGTCACATGTTACCATTTTTCGGCTTGAATTTGAATACGAGATGCAAGCAAACAAATTGAATCACAAAAGGTCCCAACTTGCTGTCCTCTTGCACTTAAAATCTCAATACTTAAATATTAAGGCGCAGATGAGTTGATAAGGAGCTCTTCTGATTTAAGTGAGGTCGCAGGTTTAAACCGTCCTCATGTATGCAGTCGATTAAAATTTGAGGTTAGAGTTTTACCTTCTGTAAGGAACCTACCCGACTAGAGCGAGAATTAATTTAAGAGTGGATGGTTTAAAGGTGTCTTCGGATAGTTGGAACCCTCTTAGAACACATCGTGAGAAAAAAAAAAAACTCAATACTTAAATGCATATTAAGCACTAAATAACTTTAGATGTAGATTGGAGGCTATAATTACGATGAAGAAAACAAGATATTTGGCTTCATTCTCACCGTGTGAATGGGCAAGGGAAGTAACATCAGAAGAATTTTCAACAACTAACTATTGCCTACTTTGCTATCTTTATTTATTTCTTTTTCACATGTCCCTTTCCTTTCCCTGGAGAATAAACTATTGGTACACAAGGATGCTAATAAGGTGAGGTCCGGGCAGACTCATTAGGTGAGGCGCGATCGAGCTTGAGGTAGTGGGCCTAAGCCCTAGCTTGATCAAATATGAGGCAGCTCACTCGAATCTTGAGCCTAACTTAGCCCATCTCAAAAAAAAATTTATAAATTAAAAATATAAAACAATGTTCTTTTTAACAAAACAATATCACTTTGCTTAGAAGGTCGAGCCTTGAACAAGACCCAGCCTAAGCAGTCCAAGCCTAACCAGAGGCTCGATCAACTTGAATCTGGCCTGCTAATTTCGGGCTGGACTAGGATAGGTTGGGGCAAGTTGAGGTCGAGTCCAGTTGCTATATCTATTGGTAGATAGAGATAGCATTTGGGCTAAGGCAGGGTCGTGCTGAGCCCAATTGTCATCTCTATTGGTAAATAGGAATAGCATTTGGGCCCAGGCCTTACCTAAGAATGAGGTTAATGGGCCAAGTTCGGGTTAACCAAGCCTTCAATTGAGTTTCGAGTTGAGCTCTAGCTTTGACTGCTCAAGACCAATCCGAACTAAAGCTCAATAATTATAAAGAAAACGACGTTGTCTTATATTTTTAACTTAAAAAAATTAGGTCAGGCTAGCTGAGTTGGGCTCGGGCCTAACCGACCCTATTGGTAGTTCTTTGTAACCTTTCATTTCTCCTTCTAATGAAAATTACAAGAAAAGTAGGCTATAAACTAAGATTTTTTTTAATTTTTCTAAATTATCTTATTTTCAACATAAAATGTCATAACCAAATAAATTAACATCTTCTTAGCTCATTGATGATAACTTTTTAGGAGCTAGGGGCTGACTAAGTGGTCAAATTGGTTTGCTCTTTATAAGTTATTTGGTCAATGCAAACTCCATTAAAATAACCAATTATATTGCAAATTAATCCTAGTATAAATAAGTTACTTGAAATTGGAATTTATAACGACAATGAAATACTATATTTCAAGATTGGTAAGAAATGTAAAGAAAGAAAAGAGCATTATGTTTATTAAAGAGTAGTTCAATTATTAGCTTCTAGCATAGTAATAGATTTCATATCATACTAGTCGAAAAATAGTACGAAACTTAATTGAAGGGTACCGGTTGTTAATATCGGTCGGTATCGGCAATTTAACATGATACCGACACCAACTAGTACTATAAATTTCTAAAAATTGGGGTATTATTTTGCAAAAACAAAATCCACATCTCCCTAACTATTTGCTTTTGCCACCTTCTCTCTCTTGGTTTTCCTCTCCAATGACGACTCTCTTCTCACTCTCCGACGGCTATCCCCATCAGCCATTATTAGCCGTCGCACCACGCATCTCCACATATTGGAACACATATTTTTCATCATATCTAGGTAAGTTATTTTTTGAAATACGTGTTTGTGATGCTTGGATTACTATTCTTTAAAGCATTTTAAATTTTCATCATATCTAGGTCAGGTTTCTTTTTGAAACATGTGTCTGTGATGCTTGGAACACTCTTCTTTAAAGCATTTGAAATTAAGCTTACTGCCCAATTTTATTAGTATACCATAATTTTTTTTAAAAAAACAAACAATATACTTGTTGATGAATGTATATGTACAAAATTTAATGAATTATTATTTTTCATGGTAGGGATTTTTAGTTGAAAGACCATAAATTTGGACTATATTGCAATCTCCAAAAAAGAGAGGACTATATTATAAATTTAAAAATTATGCGAAACGGTACTCGATATTAACCAACATCGGTACAGTACTGCACTACTAGAACCAAATCCAGTATTAATATCGGTACGGTACAATACTGTACTACTAGAACCAAATCCAATATTAATATCGGTACGATATTTATAACATTGGCTTCTAGTTTAGAGGTAATGAGCTTTAGTTCTCAAATGCAAATTTTTAAAATATTTTAATTCACTATAAACAAATTAAATTGAATTTGCCTTTTAATTTTAAATTATTAACCCAATACTAATCATTCAAAATTAATATTTTAAACAAATCGAATATCAAATCAGAAAAAATTAAAGTCTAAATATTTAATTATTATAAAATTAATTTATCCTATTAAAAACGTAAGAATAAGTAAAAATATAAGAATAAATAAAATAATTTATTGAAATAAAAATAAAATAACATTATCTATTAATGCATAGTACAAGCCTAGAAATTTTAACTAAATTTTATTCTACCATGAAAATTTTAAACAACAACAACAACAATAACAACAACACCAACACCAACACCAACAATTTAATTATGTTTATAAAAAAGATTTTATTTCATCATCATAAAAAAATTATAAATCTGTAACAATATTTAAAGAGTTAAAGATTATGCTTTTATCTAAAAGTATTTACATCAATATCTTTTACTACATTTAAATAAACTATAAATCAGTGATATATGCAATTATTTTATAATATAAAATATTATGCTTTAAAGTATTAAATATGTTAAAAAATATCTGATCAATATCAGTAGATATTGTTAATTTGTTTGTCATGAAAAAACAATTGTTTTTTATAAATTGACTTTTCAAGTTCATTAAAATCAAGGTCAAATGATGATTTTTTTCTTCGATCCAAAAATCAATATGCTTAATACAATTAATGTCAACTAGATCAGATGTTTTCTTCATATTAATTGCTCCAAATACATAATTAAAACTTTATAAAATTAATAACAAAAATAAAATTCAATCCACGCAATATTTATTCTTCATCCCAAGAATATAAGTAACGTAAAATAAGATCACTGAGCCTCCTAAAAGATTTTGTCTCTTCATATTAATATTCAAATACTCACAACTTGATGCTTTAGTCATTTGAATGAGTAATCTAACAGTAAGTTGCTTACTATTGAAGCACTTTCACCAAACAATCTTTACCACTCCTAAGTATTTTAAATTAAGAATTATAATAAAAATATAACATATATTATTAATAAATAAATAATGAAACTAAAATTATGAAAAATTATTAGGTTGTATTTTTTATATTACACATTCTCTCTTTACCTTTGATAACTCATGAATTAAAAAGTATTTACTTGCCACTAAAATTTGAAGTACTTGTTTATAATCATAAATATTTTTTTTAAAGTTATAAATGTAGTTGTAAACTTAGTAGCATTAGAATATACAATCTCAACTCAATTTTCTTTTTTTTCCTTATCCAAAATAAAAAAATAAAATGATCATACATAAATTATGATCTTAGATGCATAATAAGCAAGATAAAAACATATTTCATACAACTATTATCTTTTAAAATGAAATTTATATAATAAGTAGCATAGGGAGACTAATAATATACTCATACTTTTATTGTAACACGTATCCAGCTAATACATCTTAGCCATATTATTTGTAATAAAGTGGACAATATTATTTTTTAGTCAACCCACTTAATAATTTAAAAAATAATCCAAATAAAGTACAAACACTTTTAACCATACCTAAAACATAAATAAACTTGATAAAAGTTGTTTTAGTATTATAATAACATAAGAAATTAATAAATATTTTTTGGTCTTTTATTAGTCCCCCATCTACTATATAGTACATTTTGTTGTTCCATATTATATATATTTATAATCAACTTGCATTCCTTTTTAAAAATCTTAAAGTAAGGATATATAAATATCATAATAAGAAGGTGTTATAAATCTTAGACCTATCATTATTATAACGCTATTTTTTCTTGAAAATAAGGTGAATTTAAAGCATTTAAAGGAATATATGATTGACACAACCATCTATCTCAAGCTCTTTTACATTACAAAACATCATCTTTATTAATCAAAGCATTTGTTAAACTCAATTGAGAACCAAGAGTAGTTCTTGGAGAAAATAAATGTTAAAAATAACTTTTTTTTCTTTTGTCTAATACTTCATCTATCTCCAAAGATACATTGTGAGTTTTTATTTATTTGTTGTTGCAAATAATTTCCAATCCTCTAACATACATTAAATGGTACTTTTTAATCAAGAAGTAATATTACCTTTAATACTAATAAGACGTTCTTTTATTCTATAAATTCCTATCTACTTAAACATTTTATTAAAAAAACATATAGTTATGTTGAAATTTTTTATCATATGTTTGGGAGAAAATAAAAAAGAAACATATAGTTATAGAATTTTTCATTATATAAAATAGAGATTGCATTATGTTAAAGACTTAGTGGATAGGATTAATTAAATCATAAACTCTTAAGGTAATAAGAAATTGTATTAATAGAAAATAGGGTTACAATTTCAGGTATTAACTAGTGCATACAAGCCTGGAAATCCAATTACAAATGAATAATTAGTGCCAAAAAGAGCTTGTCCAAGGGAAAACTTAAGGTTTGCAAAGTTAATCATAATTTCAAGAGTGTGAGCAACTTAATAGATAAACCATTTCACCTTTATAATGTCCAAGCATCCTTGATAGGAAGCATATAAACATGCAAATAATCATGATGGCCTAACTTGGGGATCCTTACT
>JAOSBP010000002.1:31457556-31469123 GCA_027563825.1 Erythroxylum mucronatum | reverse complement strand
CAAAATATCAAAGAGACAGAACATAAATCGGACTAAATTTGCTTAATATGCTAACCCCTAATTTGGGGCGTTACAATATTAGTACAAATTCATAGTCTGATAATGTCCAATTTAGTAGCTTGATTTGAGCTATAGATAAGGTAGATTCTATGAGTGATGAGTTGCATCCTAATTTCATATATCAATTTTTGGAGAATATTGAAGCTTATATTAGTTGACCTTTAGAAAATTCTTTTATTACTTACACTTATAAAATATGTAGCATTTGAAAAAGCAAGTTTATAGATAAGGATATCATCTTTGCATAAGTTTTGATAGATCCAATCAACTATGTCTAACTAAAGAATTAGACGGTGTTTAGAGTTGCAGAGAAGATGTAGGTTTTTCTATATAATGATAGAGAATGTGAAGTGGAAGACAAGATGGTTGAAGGACTCATCTTCTTCTCCATTATAACTAACACGTCTCCTAGAACCATTATAGTTCCCTTTAAGAGTAATAATGTAAAGGAAACCTTTGGGAAATTGCTCAAACTAAATTGTTTTATGCCTTTTCACTTTTGAACCCTTATATCTAACGTGCTTGAATAATGAACTTATGAATCTCTCTAGGGCATTTTTCATCTATAAAATCTTATCTTCTCTATGAGGATTCATGGAGTAGTTTAAAGAAAATCTCATAACCATTGCATATGTTCTATTAGAAATATTCTAAAGGCTATCTTTAAGAACTTCATTGATTGTTGCATGTTTTGGAATATTTCCCTAATAATAGAGAGCTATTTGATGTTCATTAGGGGACCTAAGTTACTCTATCTTTCATGCCAAAAGTTAGTACACTTGCCATCTCTAAGAATTAATTTAACATGCATCCTCACCTGCTCCTTTAATATGAAAATGTAAAGCATTGTCCAATAAATTTTAGCTTTAGGTCTGACACTCTAATAACATTACATTGACAAATAGTATGAGTAGATCCACTTCACCCATAAGATTTCTTTGTCTATTAGGAGTCTTTAAATCGTTTTGATGATTAGGATTTTATTAGTAATCTTGATGGGGTTAGTGCTTAAGCCCCCTTCCTTCTTAGGTAGATATATATCTTGCCACTTAACTTTAACATTGATCTCTTTATTGTATCACCTACCCACATAAAGCTTCTTAGAATTTTCTCAATATTTTTATTAAGCTCTTAAGAAAAACTATATAAAAGAGCTAGTAAATATATAAGCTATTAAGCACAGAGTTTATCAGTTGATCTTTTCTAACAAATACGATGCTTTAGTTACATTAGTTAGTGATCCTTTTTTGGATTATTTTAATCAAGGGATGAAACTATCTATAAGTAGGTTTTTTTGTAGTGATTGGGATTACCAAATAAGTGAATAAAGGCTTCATTATCTTCATCACTATTAGGTTGGAGAGCCAGGAAGAGACGGTTTTAGGTTCTTTAGAAATTAACAAGTGGTTTTGTCTTTTTCTCTTTATCCTAAAAAATTTCTTGAATGTACCAATAATTGACATTAGGGCATAACCTAAACTAGGATCAACTCCATAAAGTAAGAGTAGATCATTTGAAAAGAATAAGCAAAATATTTTTAGCTCATTGCAATTGATGTAGTATTTGAGTTTCTTTTCTAAAGATTATAACATGGCCAATAGTCTAGTTAGGACCTCAATGCACAATATAAATAAGTAAGGCGAACTCAGATCTCCTTGTCTTAGACCTTTTCCACCTTTAATAAGCTTGGTAAGCAGTCCATTAACCAAAATACTATAAGAGGTATAGGTGACATATTGTTCAGTCTGGTTTATAAATATCAAAGGGAAACCAAACACAAATAATGAGTGTAAGATGAAGTCCTAATTTATATAATATAATGCTTTATGAAAATCCAACTTGGTAGAACAACATTTCATATAATGCATCTTATTGAAGATTTTAAAGGATTCTTTTGTTAGCAAGATATTGTCCAAAATAAGACTCTTTTTTAATGAAAGCTTCACATGATAAGTAAATAATTTGTTCCAAAGAAACCCATGAGCTTAAGAGCTATGAGCTTTGCAATAATTTTGTAAATGCTGTTATAATATAAGATAGGTATATAATCCTTTAGGGAGCTTATGTTTTAAGTCTTTAGAATAAGGCTAATAAAAGTCTTGTTTAGTTCCTTCAACATCATACCTTGCTCAAATCATTCAAGAACTACATATAATTATCTTCTTTGTGTGTGGCCATATCTTTTTTTGGAATAAATAAGCATTGAGGCCATCTTGTTTGATTTGAACTTAAATAGACCTTTCTCCATATCTTTTTCATTGAAAGGATTGAGCAAGCTTTGAGCTGCATCTTTAGATATTTGGCTATCTATGAAGGATTAAATAACCTGCACTAAATAAGAGCCATCAAAAGAACAGCTAAGGGTATTTTATAAGTACTTGTAAGTTTCCTCTATTAGCTTAGCCTGAATTACTTGTCTATTATCTTTTAGTAAGGAGACAACTGATCTTCTGGAGAGAACTAATTTATGGAAGAAACTAGAGTTCTTAACCCTATCTTTTAACTATTGTATTTTAGATCTCTACCTTAGGATTGATGCGATAACTTCCAAAGCATAAGTATAGTAGTTATGTAAGGTTATTTTTTCCTCAAGTTGTTTGGAGAAATCACTTGGATTTTGGTAGAGAGAGTTTTAAGCTTATATTAACTCGTCCTTTGTGTCTAGGACTAACAATTTAGTGTTGTTATAACTTTTCTAATTTAGTTTCTTGATCTTTTCATTGATGATTTGAAGTTTTTCTTATACAAATGTAGGACTTGCAACTCTAAAATGTATAACTAAGACCTTTTCTTATAACCGCATCAAAACCTTTAACCTTATTTAAGTAGTTATTAAAGTGAAATGGATTATGCCTTTTGCAAGTCAAAACCAACTTATATATTACAAAAGGGTATGTTGAGAGAAAAGAGGATTATTGAAGAATACGTTACTATCAAGAAATTTAGTGAGCTAAAGATCATTCACAAAGGTTCTGTCCAATTTTTTTTAGTGAACTAGTTCCTTAATTGCTTATTATTCTAAGAAAAAAGTTTCGTTTGTCTCAAGTTAGTTAGCTCAATTTGAGTTGCACAATCCCTAAAGTCAGGATTATAGTTAAACATGAATTCCTTTTAGCTTCAAATTGATAAAGCATGCTATCGAAGTCTCCAATAATCATCCAAGTGGTATTCATAGCACCATAAATATTTTTAAACTTTGTTTAAAGAGAGTTTCTCTAAAATGTGAAATTGAATGTATATACAAAGGTAAACTAGAAACTGACATCCTTATGCCTAATTATAAGAGAGATGTATTAGCTGATTTAAGATAAAAGAATTCAAGACTTCTACTTTGTCATCATTATAAGTAATTACGATTCTACCATTATAATATGCTTGAGAGTTGGAAATAACTATCCAATTTTATAGTAGAAAAGCTAATTTCCTACAATTCTCTTCTTTCTTTTTTGTTTCCAAAAGCCCTAGAGAAAAGGTTTGATATCCCATAAGTATTCTTTTAATATTTGATGATGATTAGGGTTATTCCTTTTATATTCCAAGATAGAATTAAAATTACAAAGGAGCTTTAAAGCCTTTAGCTTTGCTTTTCCTATTGGATTTTCTTCTTGAAACAATCTAGAATTCATTCCTAGGACTTAGATTAGCTTTTTATTGACTAGAAACTAAATCTAGAATAGAATTCTCCCTAGGGATGGAGGGGTTATATTATACTACTTGATTATTGTCAGCAATGATTACCATATTTGAACTTTGTTCAAATGCTTTAAATTGTGGTTTCTCTGGGATATCTCTAGGAGAAGAAATTTTTGTGTTCTCTTGACTATTGATTGTAATGAATTTTAGCTCAAAGCTTCGCACTTGCACTTAAATTTGAGAATTTTCTAAGGCAAAATTTCAGGAATAATATATCTTAGTTTTATTTGTGTTTCACCTATTAGGGTTCCCTTGAGATCTTGTGTATCATTTAAGCCATTACCAATGTGGTCCTTTAGCTCCATAAGTTCTTAACAATCACCCTTTTGGAATTTTTTGCTAATAGGAACCCATTTCTTTCTTTTTTAGGCCAACATAGGTTTATGTTGATAGCTTAATATACCAAATTCTCCATATAGTTCATCAATTTCTCCAAAATTAATAGAGCTATGATCTCAAAGAGGTCTTAATAAAGGTCCACAATCACACAAAGCCTAGCATAGCTGATGCACTTCATCCCTACTATAGATTCATCCATGTGGATTGGCTTACCAACAAAACTTGCCAGATAAGATCAATATTCTAGAGGAATGTTATAGATATTGATCCATAATAAAATATGGATTTTGCTTCAAGCTTTCCAATTAGATGCTCAAGTTTCAACTTTGATAAAAAAGGAACATTATTAAAGTACCGAGGACCAACTTCAATCACGTTATGAGCACAGATAGTTGATTCAAACTTGAAAAGGAATAAATCATCTTCATTAACTAAAGCCTCCGTTAACCCTATCTTACTCCAATTTTGGAATACCTAAGCCTGCATTGTTAGAAAGACAAGTCTCTTATCCCTAAAGAAGCCAACTAGTGTTGAACAACACTTAAAGGCTTTTTTTATAAAAAAAAATCTCTAAAGGAGGTACAATAATAGAGCATCTTGCATAAGAGGAATGAGGGTAATATTAAAGGTTGATATGTGAAATTGAGTCACTTAAAACTTAGCACCAAGAATGCTTAAGGAGACTAGGGGATTGGTGGCTAAAAAGTGGGGGGACATGGTTGAGGGAAGAGGGAGTTGAAGGAGAACTTGGAGAAATAGGAGTTGGAGAAGAACAATTGTAAACAAACAAAGGATTAAGGGAGATCTAGTTTGTTAGAGTTATCTACGATTTGGTTAGAGGAGAGAAGTAGAGGAAAGTCTTGAGTAACCAATTTTGGAAAAGAGCCGGACGGAGACAAAAGATTCTATATATTACCACAAAAGGAAAAAAAGAAAGAAAGGAAGAAACATAAACTTTTAAAAAGTTATTACTAGATCGAAAAGGAGAGTTAATTTTGAAATAGATAATTAAATTAATTATATTTTATAAGCGTGATTTTACAAGAACGTATATCTAGTTTTATAAAAAATTAAAGGAGAAGAAAATTTAATTTTAAAGTAATGAAAGAAATGAATTTTGCAGAAAAAATTACATTGTCATCCTTATAATTTTAAATAATTCGAAATGTTCTTTTAATTTTAATTTTGCTAAGTACTCTTTTATTATATATTGTTAATGAAATTTTAATTAAATAAAACATGTACTTTTCCAGCTTCAGGCCAAAAGCCCACTTTCATTTAAAGATGGACCTTTAATTTCAATAGCTAGCCCTACTATTCAAGTAATTATTAATTTGTGTGTCAAAATTCCAGCGATGATGTGATGATATGAAATCAGAAAGAAGACGAAAGAAAGGAGAGAAAGAGCATTTGACAGATCTGGCACTTGTTTGATCTAATTCAATTCCAAAGGAAAGCTTGTTGTTCTTACAACTGGAAAGATTATTCTTGTGGTGTCGAGAAACCTAAAAATGGATGCTTTAAGGAAACAAGCCAGCAAGCTCAGAGAACAAGTTGCCAAGCAGCAACAAGTCAGTGACTTTCATTTTCCTTAAATTTCACTGATTTGATTTATTTTCTTCTTAAACGTTTTAGTTTTATCATGCTTGCGGGGTTGCTGGGAAGTGTAGGAATAAGGAGAGAGAAAGAGAGCATTTTATAGGAAATTTGGATTCGCTTAATTCATATTCATTGGGGTTAGTTGTACCCATTGCTATTCAGTTAAGACAATTGAAAATTTTGGTTCTACATGATGTTTGTTTGGATTTCAGGCTGTCATCAAACAGTTCAGTGGCAGTGGTTACGATAGCTCAGATGTTATGGTTATTGATGAGGTTGAGATGGAGAGACATCATCAGCTGGAGAAACTGTACAGAGCAACTCGTGCTGGGAGGGTAGGTTAATTTCATGTTATGGCTGTTCTTTTTTCTGCTGATTTCCTATTCTTATAATAGCTATCATTTAATGTATTCCGTTCTCCTTGTTTCAGGATTTTCAGAAAGATATTATTAGAGCAGCAGAAACCTTTACTGCTATAGGCTACAAGCACATCGAAGCAGGTGAAAATTGTGTTTACATTTTGTGCAACTACATTTTCTCCTGATATAGGTGTAGGGAGTGTGTTTGCTAAGGGTGTCAAGTGGTCACTATGACTTTTCCCTTTCAAGTTGTTAGCATATTGTATGGTCATGACTCATGAAGTGCTTCATTCATACATTTTTCTTATCAAAAATAGTTGGATGTTAGGAACCAAGTTGTCTGAGGACTGCTGCAGATATGGAACTGAGAATGTAAATGACAACATATTAGCTAAGACTGCTGGTATCTATGGTGATGCTCGGAAACATGTGGAGAGGGAGCAGGACGAATTGAATCGACTGTATTCTTCCCAGGTTGACCAATACACAGAAAAGAGCTAATCCCGTATCTTTATTATGTTATATTTTTAGTCATGCATAACTGCTGCTTGAGGAGTCAAGCTGTTTGTTCATATTTAGGGCTGACAATTTTATTTTAACTCATGTTTTTATACATAGCATTCTCCTATGCCTGCATTGGCTTGCAAATAAATGCTTTGGGTTATCAATTGATTGTTGGAACAGTAGAAGTACATGCTTTTAAAGTGTCAAAAATGAAATGAAAGTGCATGGCATAGTTCCTAGTTTTATGTACGTTTCTGAAATATTTTGCAGTATTTTCTTTAATGGTCTGTAACCTGTCTGCATCCAAGTACTATAGATGGAAGGTAATTCTATCATATAAACTACACAACGGTTGAGTGCATAAGGTTTACATGGCAGAAGAAAGGGTATTAAACTTCGTTGAAATTTAACTGCTAATATTTACTATGTTGTTTGCTATGGGAAATTCATTGAAGCTAACTATCACAACCTTTTCAAAATAAAGTTGGATTGTAACTAAAAGATCGTTATCTTAAACCTATACAACAATTCAAAACTCCTTTAGTATTTCAAATTCAACTTTTGTTGAATCATTTTTATCTGGTTAAATATGATTTTATGACAGGCCATGAATGATTCACATTTTAAATATTGGATCTGATGGTGCTTTGTAGATTGACTCCTTATATTTGCACTTTATTCCAGATATTGGATCCCCTGAGAGCAATGAGTTCTGGTGCTCCTCTGGAGGATGCCCGGCACCTAGCTCAGCGGTATAGTCGAATGAGACAGGAAGCTGAGGCACAGGTAATTATAAGTGGTATCTTATTTCACAATGTTATCTATGCCAAATATTTGGCAAGGTTTGACCACAGTTGTATTCTTTACTCATAGCTGTTTCTTGAAAACTTATCACTTATATTTCACTATTTAAAGCAAACAGGCAACAGAGGTTTCGAGAAGACAAGCACGGGTAAGGGAAGCCCCAATTCCTGAAAATGTTGCAAAGCTTCAAGCAGCTGAGGTGAAAATGAAAGAACTAAAATCAAACATGGCTGTCCTCGGTAAGGAAGCTGCAGCTGCGTTGGCAGCTGTTGAAGCACAGCAGCAAAGACTGACTTTCCAGAGGCTTGTTTCCATGGTGTGTGCACATAATTCTAGGATAAATATTGCATTTCAAAGTTCAGAGTTAGATTGAAATTTGATATGCATGATGCGCTTGTGCTCTGCAGGTTGAAGGTGAAAAGAATTATCATTTGAGAATTGCTGCTATCCTTAGTGAGGTTGAAGCAGAGGTTAGCTCAAGAATAGTGATACTACAACTTTTTTTTTTAATGAAAAACATTTTATCCATCTGAGGGTAATATCTTGTTTTGCTGCTTGTGTTAGATGGTCTTGGAGAAACAGCAAAAAGAGGCTGCTCCACCAGTGATTCATTCTCAAGTGATCCCATCAGAGAATGATTTGGGGAAAACAACATACTTTTTGGTCGAAGTAAGTTTAATTTGATTTAATAGGCATGGAAACTTGGAGATAAAAATTTCCAGTTTTTCTAAATATTTTAATACTTTATGTTTGCTTCAACCTTTTCAGGCAAAACACTCTTTCATTGCTGAAACAGAGAAAGAACTAAGCTTGGCAGTGGGCGACTATGTTGTTGTACGAAAGGTGTTCAGCTTTTTCTTGATATTTATGATGTGGCATAATGATAGCATCCTTATAATTGATAGATTCATTTGTGATGCTCAAATTCTTTGACTGCTGATTTGCTTGCATTACCATAAAAGCAGAGTTGAGTATACATCCAGAGTTGTGTGTGAAGAAGAAACCTGAGCTTTGCAGTTATTCTTTCACTTGCATCTTACTTGTGAAAAAGAAAATCTAAAATGCTCTCATTTATTGGATAATCTGAGAGACATTGCATGGCTAGAATCCTTGAAAACTGCATCATTAATTCAATTGTTTTATCGAGACAATTATGAATTTGACATGTAGAAATTGATGCATGAAACTCCTGAAATATGTTTTCTCTGTGCGTTTGTGTGGATTGTTGGGTGAGTATTTTGGGCTGGGAGGGTGTGGCTGGATAGCAAAAGTTTTCCAGATTTTCTTTTATGCTTTCTGAAACGAAATACAATGGGTCCTATTGGTGGGGTTTCATTCAGGTCCAGATTTTCCTACCACCAAGCTGTGCATTATATTAGTAAATACTTTGCTCGTTCATACCATAGTCAAAACATAAATCTCTTGTTACGACTTTAGGCCTTATTAATTTGATCACCTGGAATAAGATTCACTCACCACTAATCCTTCATCTGTTTCGCAGGTGAGCCCAACTGGATGGTCAGAAGGAGAATGTAAAGGTAAAGCAGGGTGGTTCCCATCGGCTTATGTCGAGAAACGCCAGAGGATATCCTCCAGTAATTTGGCTGCTGAAGTTTACTAAGTGTCTGTTGCGTTTCTGATTAAGTCCCAAAAATTTTCAAACTTAATATTGGACACAAATTTAAGACTTTGGACGGTGGATATTTGAAGGGAAAAATGAGCATCTTGCTAGTCATTGTGGTCCTTTAAAAGGTTTATTCTCTTGACTTCAGATTATATTGTCAGGACAAAGTGGCCATTTTAGTTGTATATTCTTCTACTGAATCTTCAAGATGGCAACTGTTTTTTGGGAAGTAAAGCTATTTCTTTTTCCCTATTTGTAAGAGTTCTTGGTTTGAATTCAGTAACACTGATTAGAAATCCTGCACGTTGATGGTGAGATAGAGTTTAGCATTGCCTTGGGTTCATGCTTTCATGCTAATAATGTTTTGCAATAGCCGACTTGGTAAATGCTTAGCCAGGTTCTGGATAACTGGCTGTAAAGTTGTCTAGAGTGCATAAAACTACTTTCTACAGAATTTCTCTCAATATGTAAATGCAATGATCGTACAACTCACTTAGATGCATTTTGTAATTTCGACTTTTGAGCATATCAACAACTAACAATCTAGCAATGTTTCAATATATATAATTGGAAAGTGGGAAGCAGCAGGGGCGTGCTTTCGGGGTGCTGCCTTAGTGTGGTTACAATGGGAGGAGAATCGATGACCTACACTAACATAGGATGAGTTAAAGACAACTTTTGAGAAGGTACTTGCCAAAACACAAAAGGACTCATCAAAGTCGTCTCCTGTCATCGTGACAAACATCTTCTACGATGCAGTACTATAAGGAGTTTGAGGCATTAACCACTCTACTAAAACGCCTAGATGATGACACATTAGGCACAGTATTTCTTAATGGGCTTGATGAAGGTGTCAAAAGGGAACTAGTGAAGATGAATTGCTCAGGGTTATTGGAGCTAATGGACTCAACCGAGAGGATAGAAGAGGGTTATTGGTCTTGTAACTTGTAAATCTCATCATCAGTAGATTTGGGAATTGATTTTCGAGTTTACCAGACCCAATGCCCAATACGAAGAAATAAACGCACAAAGTTATAATGGGCTTATGGGCTTGAAAGTTGTTGCTTAGCTCAGTAGCTAATAACTACCACAAAATGGCAGGACCAAATTGTTGTTTAGGCGGGAAGATTCTCTCACCATTAAAGCCGTTTGTGGTCATCTCAAACAACAAGCAAGGAGACGTTGACGCACAGATTAGAGTTAGAGAGATCATTCACAATCACAAAATATGGTGGGGCCTTTGTACGATTGCCTGGCAAACCCTCTTAGAGCCGTTCGATTGACGTTCGAGAAGGCAATGGCTTCTGTTTCTGATCCGTCAGCCTTCGATAGGTACATACATTGGATATAATATTAATATAATTATTAATATTACATATTGAACTATTTCTACTATCATTTATCAATTATTCTGTTATTTGGCTTTTTTCTTAGTCTAAAAATATCCTTAAATTCTAGAAAATTCTTATATTTCCCAAAAAATTCTAATTCACTACTTATAAACTCCAACTCAATTTTTAAGACATATAATCTATAATTCACATTATAATCGTATTAAAACAATCATTTATACTCGAAAAATGTGAAATGAGTGCAAGAACAATTCATTGTAATGTATGTAATAATCAAATTCACGTATATGTATGCTAACATTATGCATGAGCATGAAATACAATTTTCTAACCTCTCATTACTATTTCTCAATTACAGAAATTTAGAGTTCTAATTCTTAGTATAAAAATGGGATATTATAAAAATTTATTGCAATTTACCTAAAATCATTCGTACCTTTTATTAGTTTTTGAGTTTTAAATTTGGACTCTAAGTGGGAGCAACAAGCGAGCGATTCACGACTCTCCAAACTAACCACCCACTTTAGAGCCAAATTAAAGAATATATTCTCCTCACCACTCTAAATGCCTTTGACTATTTATTTCTTGGTAAATTGGATTTGATCCAAAATGAGCTTTAAATTTTTATTACTGACTTCCAATTCCAACTTCCAAGCACACTCCTATGCCAAAATGAGCTTTAAATTTTTATTACTGACTTCCAATTCCAACTTCCAAGCACACTCCTATGCTTTTTATAATAACGATTTGTGTGGCTCTTGCAACTTCCAAAGCATGCAGGTCAAGATTTTGAAACTCGGACCGGACATCAAATCGGAGATCTTATTATTCATCGGTTTGATCGGTTTAACCTGTTCAACCACCGGTCGAATCGATGTGATTTCATAATTATGCAATAATTATATTTAATTATATATAATATTAGTAATATTAAAAAATAAAAAATATATCAAAAAATATAAAAATATTTAAAAAATAAATAAAAATTTATTGAACCAGTGGTCGAACTGGTCCAGTTTGACCAGTTCTCACTGTTTAATTAGGGACCAAGTGTTAAGAGTAAATTGAACCGAATAGTAGATTAGTTACCGGTTAAATCGGTCGAAACGGCCGATCCGGACCGATTTTTAAAGCAATGACGCCGCTGCTTACTTTGGCCTTCCATGCTTTTTATAATATATCTGACTGGTCAACGACTTACATGGCTCTTCCAAGCATGCTGCTGCTTACTTT
>JAOSBP010000002.1:31431666-31448636 GCA_027563825.1 Erythroxylum mucronatum | reverse complement strand
CCAAAATATCAAAGAGACAGAACATAAATCGGACTAAATTTGCTTAATATGCTAACCCCTAATTTGGGGCGTTACAGGGTTATTCTTCAAGTGTGACGAAGAATATCATGTGAGACATATAGGTGTAAAAATCAAGAATTGAAAATTTTATTTGTGTTTGATGGCAAAGTAAAAAGCGAGACGGGGGTAGCCGAAGGGCAATCAAATGTTAAAGTATATTGCTGTAGGTGGGAGAAATCTAGTTGGCACTAAATTCAATCATTGGATTAAACTCTCCACACTCGATCAAACTGCAAGGAATGATAGGGAGCAAGGAGGTTACGGTCCTCGTTGATTGTGGGGCAACCAATAACTTCATTAGTGACAAGCTAGTGGCAAAACTGGGCATTCCGGTCATAGAGACGACAAACTATAGGTTGCCAATGGGAACTCAGGCACCTGTACCAGGTACATAAATCTGCAAGGGGGTTGTATTTCAATTACAACAAGTCACAGTAATAGAGGGTTTCTTGCCTTTCAATCTTGGTTGGTATGATGTGATCTTAGGGCTGAAGTGGTTGTTTGCAATGAGACACACTGGCTTCGATTGACACTCTAACAATGATGGTACCCATTGAAGGAAAGATGGTTGTGTTGTGTGGGGGCCCTAGCCTAAGCAAAACAACCATATCCCTAAAAACTATGGCCAAGACTACTATCCAAGAAGGCCAAGGAATGATGATTGAGATGTGTAGGCTAACTATTTAAGAGGCTAATCAAAGGGACCAACTTTCGAAGGAGGTGCGGGGGATGATAGAATAATTTCAAGAAGTTCTTTGTCAGTTGGGGAAGTGAAGAAGCGACTACAACAATACATCTTAAGACGGCCATGGTGTAGCTACCGACACTAGCACTTCCTAATTTCGATGAATAATTTGTTATCGAGACAGATGCATCAGGTTCGGGACTAAAGGCAGTGCTGATGTAGCTGAATCGACCCCTAGCTTTTTTCAGCCAAACTTTGAAAGGGTGTGCCTGCCTGAAGTTCGTTTATGCAAGGGAACTCATGGATATAGGATTCGCAGTCCAAAAGTGGTGACATTATCTTATGCCAAATTTTTTTGGTCAAAATAGACTAACGCAGCTTGAAACACCTACTTGAGCAAAGAATCATCATTGAGGAGTAGCAACGATGGTTAACTAAGTTATTAGGATACGATTTTGAGATTGAATATAAACCAGGAGGAGAAAACAAGGTGACATATGCTCTCTCTTGCATGCCCAAACTCTTGCATATTACAGGGGATAGTACGTCGATGTAGTAGTTATTCAGGAAAAGGTCGACCGTGACCTTGAGTTAGTCTGAATAAAACAAGCCTTGTAGATAGATCCAAATTGCAAACCTAAATGGAGTTTGGTTAGGGGCAACTTCGCTACAAGAATATATTAATGCTCTCTAAAACCTCAAATCTGATTTTAAAATTTTTGGTTGAATTTCATGACAACTTGTTGGGAGGGCAGTCGGGCTACTCGAAGACCTACAATTGAATGATTGCAGAGCTCTATTGGGAGGGGATGAAGGCTTACATAAAGAAACATATGGACAATTGTGCAATTTGTTAACAAAACAAAACATTATCTATCACCTTCTCCAGCAGGATTATTACAACCTCTTCCTATTCCAGAACAAGTGTGGGATAATATCTCCATAAATTTTATGGAAGGACTACCTAAATCAGTAAGGTTGAGTGCAATTTTGGTGGTAGTAGATAAACTTAGTAAATATGCTCATTTTACCGCTCTCAAACATCCCTACACTACCTCCATTGTGGCTGAATTATTTGTCTAGCATATTGTCAAGTTTCATGGATTTTCAAAATCTATTGTGTCAGACAAAGATAAGGTTTTTATCAATCATTTGTTTATTGAATTATTTTACCTACAACAAACCTAGCTACGACGTAGTACCACCTACCATCCCCAAATTAACTGCCAAACCGAAGTAGTCAATTGTTGTCTCAAAACATATCTATGTTATTTTATGCATACACGGGCCCACTCTTGAAGTAAGTGGTTACTGTTAAACCCTTAAGTTCTAATAGCAAAATTGTGTAGGCATTGATGAGCCTTGACTAATGTTTAATACTTAGGTTGATGAGATAAGGCAAAGACTTATGAGTCTGCAAGAAAAATGGGCATTGTCAAGCATTGGTATACATTGACAGAAATCTTCAACAAGATGCAAGATTGGGATGTGAGGCCATAATTCCTTGGGTTGACGGTTAGTTGGATCACATACATGAGGAAGACATGTGAAAGCTCTAAGAACTTAATGTGAGCTCAAATAAACAAACCATGACTAATGGACTTGACATGGGTAAGCATTGGACCAGATCAGTGTGCTATGAAATGCTTTGGGCTTGGATGACTCATCATCAATGGATAGAGATCAAATAGAGATCTTGGATGATGTGACAGATAAGATCGCAGTAGATATACATAAGTTCTAAAAGATAAAGACCATGTGGGATGGTCATTTAAAGATAGTGGAGATTTTCGTGGATATGGATGTATCATTCCTAGATAGATGTAATCTCTTATCTTGTTAGTTGTGATGTACATAAATCCTATAAGATAGAGTCCTATTTAGATGAGGATATCATTTTATTAGATAATATGATGTAATTTTATTAGGATAAGATGTGATCTAGCTAATTCAGTTCAATTAGGACTATGAATTGTGAAGTTATAAGCAATGTTTTAAAAACCGGACCGGACATCGAACCTGTCGAAGGAAAGGTTTAAGGTTTAGAGGTTCAACCGGTAGTAAACCGCTATCAAACCGGAATATAATAAAAGCTCCCCGTGAAACTTTTAAAAATTAACTTATTGAGGTTAAATAAGCTAATCAATAAATCAGTTATTAAAAGAATCAATAACTTTTTAACTTGAACAAAAAGTTAATTTTTAGCTAATAAATTAAAAATAGGTGATAAGGTATTCCTTAATCTTGTTGGCGGCAGCTTTCACATTACAAAGCAAAAAGCATCATTGCTTGCGTTTGGAACTAGTGAAATGTGAAATCCAACCATCCCCACTAACCAGTGACTTACTCAGAACAGAAACCTTATATATTCCAACCATAAGCGGACCCACATGATGAGGCATAGGCACGAGGTTCTTGGCGTGTGGTAAATTATTAATTGTCAAGTAGGCAAATAATTAAATTATGCGAGTTTATCAAGTAGGCAAATAATTTATTTGCCGCCTTTAGACTGAAGTTCTACTTCACTTCTACCCAAAATTATTAATTGTCAACGTCAGTCAGTCATTCAACACCGACCCCTCTTACACTTTCCCAAGCCAATTTGAAACCACCAAGCACCAACCCATCGTCTTCTTCTTCTTCTTCTTCTTCAAGCCAATCAACCATGAACTCCACTCTGGCTGCTTCCTTCGTTCATCTCAGGACGCCTTCCTCTAACCACTCTTCTTCTTATTCTTCGTTTTCGTCTTCATCTTCTTCACTTTCCTTTTTACATTTTAACAAACCTCTAAAACCCCACTTGTCTACTAGCCAGACCATCGCTTCCCTTAAAATTGTCAAGGCTTCCTCAAATGTTGCCAAACCCATTTCCCAAAACCTCAAATGTTGCCACGGCTGTGATGGTCACATAAAACCCATCATACAACCCGACCCGACCCTTTATATAGACCGCATCCATAATCGGAACAACAAGCAAAGACACAACGAACAACGTAAGACCAACATTGATTCTAACATAAGCATCAGATCTGTGAGCGTAGAACACGATAACGACCAAACATAGGAGACCCACAAGCATGTACGAAACGGCGAAGATGCGATCGACAGAGATGGAGGCATCGGAGCAGATTTTGGAAACAATAGAGCTGATTTTGGTGCGATGGAGGCATCGGAGCAGAGAAGCGGCGATGGAGAAGAGAGATGAGAGAAGACAGGATCGGCGATGGAGAAGAGAGAAGAGAGCAAAACAGAAGACTGGAAAGCAAGAGGTTTCATCCGGTTATTAAATAACCGGTTCGCAGAAAACCGGCCGGTTCTCTGATGAACCGGCCGGTTTTTAAACTGAAGGGTTATTATTAAAGACCGAACCGGCCACATGGCCGGTTCCGATCATTTCCGGCCGGACCGGCCGGTCCGGTCCGGTTTTTTAAACCTTGGTCATAAGTGCCTATAAGTAGTTTATTTGAGTCTCTCTCCTGAAAAAGAGAGAAGAGGGTTAGGAAACATATTGAGAGAGAACATTCCTTTGTATACTTTTAAAGAAGTAATAAAGATTGATTTTTACCGTAATTCTTGTGTGTTTATTGTTAAATATGATTATTTAATACTTTTATAGTATTCTTGCAAGAGTGTGAGTTAAATACTACATATGAAGGTCATGAGACATATGAGAATAGAGCTTGATTGGTCAACGATCACGTGGGAAGGATGAGTCTTACTTAAACGGACCTAAATAAGATTATGATGCAAAGAAATAGATGCGACTTTGATATAAGTTAGGTGTCTAAAAAACCCTTTGTAATAGTTACCATAGTGTAAATATTGGTATAATACTGCTTTTCACACAAACACCAAAGTCACCCCTTTTAAAATTATATATGGAAGGGAGCCACCACCTTTACTGCACTACTCAGCTGGCGCACATATAACGCCAGTGTAGAGGAGTAGTCAAATGAACGAGACTTGATGCTTAAAGAAATGAAGCAGTAATTAAGTGTAGCATACACTGTAACCCAATTACAAGCCCTTTATGTTGCACTCATGTGAAGTGATACTAAAGATGCGTAAGCCCCATTGTTTACATTCATGAGGTCATCGTGCTTTCCCTTCTCAGCAATTACTCCATTCTTTACTACAGCAATAATGTCAGCATTTTTTATGGTGATGAGGCGATGAGCTACAACTACTGTGGTTCGGTTCACCATTACCGTATCTAGTGCATCCTGTACTACGCGCTCCGACTCTGCGTCCAATGCGCTGGTTGCCTCATCAAGCAAAAGAATTTTGGGATTCTTAAGAATTGCTCTTGCAATGGCTATTCTTTGCTTCTGTCCACCAGACAACTGCACTCCTCGTTCTCCTACACAGGTATCATAGCCATCTGGTAAGGAACTTATGAAGTTGTGGGCGTTTGATGCTTTTGTGGCGGCTATTATTTCCTCCTCACTAACATTTCCTTGCTTCCCATAAGCAATATTTGCGCGGATTGTTTCGTTAAAGAGTATTGGTTCTTGACTGACCAGTCCCATCTGTTTTCTCAGAAAGCTCAGTTTAAGCTTCTTTATTCCCACATTATCTAATGATACATGACCAGAATCAGGATCATAAAATCTTTCTATTAGACTGATTACGGTAGACTTGCCGCTACCACTCTCTCCAACCAAAGCAACGGTCTGCAACAGAAGAATATCATGACAGGCACAGCTGGAGAACATCAGTTACTAAATCACAGAAGAGTCATAGTTTTGTGGTAATAACGATACCTTTCCAGAGGGGATATTAAGAGAAAAGTCTCTGAAGATTTGAACATCTGGTCTTGTTGGATATACGAAGCTGACATGTTCAAACTCGATATTCCCAGTTACATTTGCTAATGTAAGGCCTTCTTCACTGCTCGAGTCAATTTCTGGCTTCCTATCGAGAATTGAAAATATTGAAGCTGCTGAGTCCTTGGCTTTGTTGGTGTCTGGAGCCAGGCCACTGGATTGTGAAACTCCAATAGCTGCAATTGTCAGTGCAAAGAAGACCTGCAAACATTGGTGGCATAAACTGGAATAGTACTGGTTCTGAGAGATTAAGAAAGGCATTTGATAGGAGAGGCGAGATCGTACCTTGAATATTTCTCCAAAGCTTGCTCTCCCTCGTTCCACCAGAAGAGATCCAATATAGAAAATTAACGCATTTGCACAGTGAAGCACAAAGAACGAGAAGCCCAAGCCTGTACCACTTACAAGTCCAAGACGAACACCTTGTTTGACAGGTCCTTCACATTTCTTCTGGTATAATTCCATCACCTTCTTCTCAGCACAAAACGATGCAACAGTTCTGATGCTGCCAACTGCATCATTTGCTATTTGACTGGCTTCTTCATACATGAGCTGCGATTCGAAGTCAACAAATTTTGTAAGTGCATACAATGTATGAAACCTTTAGAGCATGAAAAATGCATTGAACAATACTAACTTTTGCGTCTGCACTGAATCCCTTCATAAACTTGGTTTGCATTACCCCTTGACCAAGTAGCAAAGGTGATATTCCAAGCATTACAAAAGCCAATATCCAGTTTGATGCAAATGCTATAACGAGTGCCACTAGGATTGTGGACGCATTCTGCACGATTAAGGCCAAGGTATCCCCAACAAGACTCCTAATCATAGATGCGTCAGTTGATAACCTTGCACCAACTGCACCACTGTAATACAAAAGTATTTGCAGTTAGTTCCTTCTTTTTTTTCTCTCTTAAACTTCTTGGCCCTATACAAAATTCAAGAGTAAGAAACTATTTCCTTTTCAAACCTTGAATTTGCAGGATCATCAAACCAGCTGATTTCTTGATGAACAACCTTTTCAAAGGTCATTGAACGAATTCTTTCTATCAGTTTGCTTCCTGCAATTCCGAAAAGAAAATTCTGCAGTGGTTGAGTTATGAGCGATACTATGGCCAAGCTCACGTAGATTATAGCCCAGTGCCTGGAATCTTTTTTTAACATCTTTGGTGGTTCAAAGAACATTTTGATGGATGATGAGATCAAAAGACCAAAAACTGGAAACACCCCACCATTAATTACTGCAGGAATGGTCGCCATGAACAAAATGGGTACCTCCGGCTTGTTCAAATTGGCAAGCCGTTTCATAGAAACTTCTTTATCCTTTTCCCTTCTAGGAATGCTCTTTTCATTCTCTTCGGTTTCATGATAATTAATAGAGCTGGGCATACCCATGGTAAAGGTGTTGAGTGTGAATGAGTGCCTGCTTACTGGTGAACCTATACTTGTGGACCTCCGGGTAGATCTCCCATGGCTCTGAGACCTCGACATGTGCATATTGAAGTCTATGGTACCTTCTACCTTATTCTTATCCTTTGGTTGAGAGACTTCAGCTTCCTTATTTCCTTCTTGGAGCCAAACAAGTTGCGAGTAGGCCCCTTCTGGATCCTTAATCAACTCCATATGTGTTCCTAAAATGTACGTCTAGTCGAGCTTAATTTAGATTGGTAAAACTAGAAATCAGAAGATCAAGCAGTAAATGTGGCGTTACCTATTTCCACAATTTTTCCTGTCTGCACAACTGCTATCATGTCTGCATTTCTAATGGTTGTCAAGCGATGGGCAACGATAACGGTCGTCCTGTTGCTCATAACTCTCACCAGCGCATCCTGGACAATGCGTTCAGACTCGGCATCAAGTGCACTTGTTGCTTCATCAAGAAGGAGAATTTTTGGATTCTTCAGTATGGCTCGGGCAATTGCAATTCTTTGCTTTTGTCCACCTGATAACTGAGCTCCATGCTCACCAACCATCGTGTCAAGTCCCTGGTAAAGTCAACGTGATAATACTAGTTATGAAGGCAAGCTTGATCCATATAGTTAAAAGATTCTTCCAAGAATATATTGATACAGTAAAGGAATGTGGTGTACCTTTGGTAGTTTGTCAATGAATTTTGCCGCATTGGCAAGTTCAATGGCGGTTCTAATCTCTTGATCTGTTGCATGTTCTTTCCCATAAGCTATGTTCTCCTTTATGGTTGTTAGAAACAGAATTGGTTCCTGACTAACTAGACCAATCTGCTCCCTTATCCAACTGAGCTTCAATTTCTTTAAATCTGTACCATCTATAAGCACCTCACCAGAATCAGGATCATAGAATCTTTCAATAAGGCTGATAACAGTTGACTTGCCACTGCCGCTTTGCCCAACTAAAGCTGCAGTTGTACCGCTGGGGACTCGTAAAGAAAATCCAGAAAAGATCTGAACATCAGGCCTGGCAGGATATCTAAAATAGACATTTTTCAGTTCAATTTCACCATTGATTTTTTCTAAAACCAATCCTCCATTCGCGTAGGCATCAATTTTCGGTTTTCGTTTGATTGTCTCAAACATTTTATATGCTGCAGCTTGCCCTGCTGCAAATGCATTCATGCACGGAGACGTCTGACCCAATGACCTATTCCAACAACACATCATTATTCAGCAGCTATCAACAGGATATATCAGTTAAATCAGCGATCATCAGAAAGAACTTACATTCCACCTGTCATCAGATTAAAAATAACAGTTATGACGTTTCCACCATTGTAACCTTTCTCTATAATTAACTTGGATCCATACCAAGTTGCGAGTCCGTAACTGGAGTAGACAATAAATAATATCACACCCATTCCCAGGCCTGAAGCTAGCCCTTGTAGAACAGCAGCTTTGTATGCAGTTTTTAGTTTCTCATTATATCTTTCAATGGCGTGCTTCTCTCCTGTGAAGGATACAACCTGGAGAAGTGCATTAAATGAACAAGATATTATACACAGGAAGCAAACAATAAATAAGGGTATCGTTCCTTATGCCTGACCGTTCTCATGCCACCAACGGTTTGTTCTACAACATTTCCAGCTTCTGCGTAGGAGGCTTGTACGATGGTGGCCATTTTTGTCATGGTAGTTCCCATAACTCCACCAGCAAGCGCGACAACAGGAATGCAAGAAAGCAGAACCACCGCAAGACGCCATCCTTTTATAAAAGCAATCACAAAGCCGCCTATAAATGTTGTCATCAGTTGTATAAATTTCCCAACCTACCAATGGATAGACTAAGAAAAATAGTTAGTGAACCCAAAACAGATGCCACTGGAAATAAGAAACAAGAGGAATGAGCATAGTTATCTGGGGTCATTATGAAATGAAAAGCTTTATCATTATCTTGTAACAGTGCTTTTATAGAAGCAGGTAATGTCATTACCTTCTCGCCCATGGCATCTTGTATCAGGACCGTGTCACCAGACATTCTTCCAATAACCTCACCGGTTGTTGTTTCGGTATCGAAGAAGCCAATGTCTTGTCTTAATATTGTCTGCAGGTACAACCCTCGAATTCGAGCAGACTGTCTTTCTCCGGTAATCATCCAACATGTAACCTCTGCAACCATAATATAGAATTCCGGCAAACTTATATTACAACATTATGATATAGCTAGTTTGACAGTGAAACTCGGTGATATAAATTTTGTGAAAGTAAATGCTGAACCTGACCAAAAATATGATTCTTATGGCAAGTTCCTGACTTGAAACAAATCATAAATCTTAGCATATTCCAAGATATCAGCATTCTAGAGCTCCTAATGGCTTCATAATAACAGAACTTCACATTGACCACCAAGCTAGTGGTGTTTTTCCTTCAAATTTTCAGACCCTGATTATGATTTTTGCACCTATGCGTGCCAGTATTAGCATCATGAGAGTGAGTCACAATTCAAGAACGCATAATTTAAGACCTAAAAGAGTTTCAGATAGAAGAACCTGCACTTACGAAGAAAAGAGACAATGCCGGCGAAAATAGCCAAGTATACTATCTTTAGTGATACCTGAAAATTACATGAAAGGAAACGACATTGGATGAATATAATCTGCATCAGGAAAACCAATTACAGATGATTTCTCCAACAAGAAAATGAAATCAATTTCACAAGCCAAATGAAACTCGATAGATATTGACAACGTTAAACAATATTCCTAGTTTATTTAACCAGAACTTGGAACTTTCTAAGAAAGTTCACTTAAAAGCTAAGCTGTAGAGCTTTGAAGATACAGTATGTCTTTAAACAAGAAAAATCATCACATCAAACTCACCTTCGACACAACGTGGACAACGTCAGATTGCGTTGCAGAGCCAAAAGAGTTGATAAGATGTCCAAAGATGATAGTAATCAAAGGTTGAGCGAGTCCATTGCCAACCGCGGATATCGTCCCAACAACCATCAAAATCACGTCCAACTGGTCGGCGAAATTGAAGAGCTTGTAAAATGCCACCTTCTGCACATTCCCTTTTGAATCCTTTCCATCATCTACTCGGCTATCTGATGTTTTCTTATTATGATCACCCTCTTCCATGTCTTATCAACGTGATTGGAATCACGATAAGATCACAATATGTGCACCCTTACAATTACGAGAAACAAGAAAAGGGTCTCCCGGGAAAATGTGAAAGACAAGAAAACACTAGAGGTAGTGAAGAGATCAGAGAGGTCAAAAACACTACATACATACCAGAGGGAGTGAGAGAGATTAGAATTCGCAGCATAGAAAAGCGGATATACGTGCTATATATAATGGTAAAGATATGCAAGAGAGAGAGAGAGAGAGACAGAGTAAAAGACTTTCCATTTTCCATTTGGCAATAGGGAACGTTTCCGCCTTTTGGTGGTAAGTTTGCTCCTTAATTAGTCAATTACTTAGTTAGGGAATATATTAACCTAATGATACTTAGTTAGGGAATATATTAAACTAATGACAATTTTGTAATGATTTTACTACAAGATTTATTAATTATGCATTTGCCTTTTATATATACAAAAAATTAAATTTATTAATTAAAATTATTGTTATTGCCTTTTATATTTCATAGTTTTGCTTAAAATGTTATTGTTTCCAATTCCTCTAGATACATAATATGGCATCAATATGATTATTGATGCACAAACAACTGTTTTCTTTTCCTAATGTGAGTGAATTAAATGCAAGCCTAAAATAAGGATTAAGTTGTCATTTGGTAACCAGAAATGAAGGGATCAAAATAAAAAAATAAGAATGAGAATAGAAAGTGAGAATTAGGATGAAATTACTGATTATGCATAACTGATATATGTTAAACAAAGTTAATAGTCATGCTAATATTTGATGTTAAATATTAAAAATGATATTGAGAATTTTTTTTCTCATATTTAGTTATTATATAATTTATTTTGTACATAAATTAATTAAATATTTTATCAAAAATTTTAATGATTTATAAATTATTAATTTATAAATAATTATTATACTATGTGATTTTGATGATAATATTATGATAAGAATTAATATTTTGGTAATATCTTTTATCTTTTATTCTTGATTTTTATTTTAGCTTATACCCACTTTCAGTTTTATTATTCTTTATTTTATCTATTCTTAGTAACCAAACAATTACAAGTTAGAGAATAAATATTGTATTTTCATTCTCACCTCTTTATTATTAGTTACCAAATAAGACCTAAATTTTAAACTTTATTGTTTAGAAAGCATTTGATAATCTAAACTAACCTTTTGATGTATATATTTACAATAAAAATTCATTTTTGACGATGTTTATCATATGTTAACAAGAATGGGTTATAGTAAATTTTCGGTGAAAAAAAAGAATGGGTTATAGTAGAATTGAAATTCTATATTTTGTAATTAAACATTTTAATTTGTATATTTGCAGCCTTCTGTATAAAGAGTGAAGAAGATGTAAAGCTGATATAAAGTGTGAAGAAGATGTAAAGCTGGAAATAGATGATCAGAAAATGTGAAGTCTATGTTCACTCTTGATACATACACGGCCATATATACAGAGAAGAATAACAGAGAAGGAGAGAAAATCTCCATAACTCAAGGCACTAAACTAGTGATCCACACATTACGGGAACAAATCATCATCTATACAAGTAAACCTAATCTTTGCATTAATGGTAAATATACATTCCTTAATACTCCCCCTCAAGTTGGTGAGTGTATGTTGCAAACTCCCAACTTGTGTCGCAATGTTAAAAATTGATCCTTCCCTAGTGCCTTTGTAAATATGTCAGCCAGTTGATGTCGAGTTGGCACGTATGAAGGGCTAATCATACCAGATTGCAGCTTTTCTCGCACAATGTGGCAGTCTATTTCGATGTGTTTCGTGCGCTCGTGAAACACAGGATTGGCGGCAATGTGAAGGGCAGCTTGACTATCGCAGAATAATGGTATAGAAACATCACAAGAGACCTTCAAATCCCGCAATATGTATCGTAACCAAACAAGTTCTAAACAGGCGTTTGCCATCGACCTGTATTCTGCCTCCGCGGAAGACCTTGAAACGTTAGTTTGTTTCTTCGACTTCCACGAGATGAGTGACGTGCCAAGGAATACACAATATCCAGTAACAGACCTCCGTGTAGTACGACATCCGCCCCAGTCAGAATCGCAAAATGCCTTCAAAGTGAGGTCGTTCTTTGCTGAAAAAAACAATCCTTGCCCTGGTGTCCCCTTGATATATCGTAGGACGCGTAATGCAGCGTCCCAATGAGGTTTGCGAGGTTCCTGCATATATTGACTCAAGGTCCGAATAGAATAAACAATGTCGGGCCTCGTCACAGTGAGATATATTAATTTACCAACAAGGCGTCTGTACTTAGTAGGCTCTTTGAGTAATTCACCATCATCACTTGACAACTTTAAATTTTGTTCCATTGGAAAACTATCTGGCCGTGCACCCGTAAGTCCCATATCTTGAAGAATGTCCAATGCATACTTTCTTTGAGTCATGTATATGCCCTCTTTTGATCTTGAGAATTCAATGCCGAGAAAGTACCTCAAATCTCCGAGGTCTTTGATGCGAAAACACTTGAGCAAACATGCTTTAAGATGATTCATTTCTTGTAGATCATTTCCAGTTAATAGAATATCATCTACGTAAATAAGTAATGCAGTGAATGAAGAACCTCGTTGTTTGGTGAATAAAGAGTAATCAGCCTTGGACTGTTGGTATCCAGCCTTTTGAACGACATTGGAAAATGTTGAAAACCAATTTCTGGAAGCTTGCTTTAGCCCGTAAAGGGATTTATTGAGTCGACATACACTAGTCTCCCCCTGTCGATGAAGTCCTGGTGGCAAATCCATATAAACTTCTTCATGTAAACTGCCGTGTAAGAAGGCATTCTGTATATCTAGCTGATGGAGAAACCAATTCCGAGCTGCAGCAATAGTGATTAGACAACGAAGTGTGGTAAGCTTGGCAGTAGGCGAGAATGTCTCACAATAATCGATCCCTTCGACTTGAGTGTAACCCTTGGCTACTAGACGGGCTTTATACCGTTCAATACTCCCATCAGATCGGTATTTAATTTTGAAGACCCATTTGCAACCGATGGGTTTTTGACCGGCGGGAAGAGGCACCACTGTCCAAGTATTGTTCTGCTGCAAAGCGTTTAACTCTGTTTGCATAGCCTGCCGCCAGTTTGGATCGAGGATAGCTTGAGCGTATGTTGTGGGTTCTTTGGTGCCTGAAACATTAACAAAAAAGGTGTTCTGTGCAGTGGAAAAGCGTGAGTAGGAAAGGAAATTCTGGAGGGGATACCTGGTGCTTGAGGTGGACGCATTGGCTTGAGATTCGACCACGTAGTCTTTATGCCATGCCGGGATTTGTTTGCTGCGTTCGGAACGGCGTGTGGGAGGAGCTGGAGCAGGTGTAGGTGAAGGATGAATGTTGGGTTCAGCAGCAAGTTCTAGGGAGCTAGTTGGTGTTGGATTATGTGAAGATTCAATAGTTGGATTTTGTGGTTCAACGTTCGGGACTGGTGGATAGGATGAAGGAAGTTCGAGTGCTAGGTTGGGTAAGACGGAAGGTGGAGATGACGGCTGAGTTTGCTGTTGGAAAGGAAAGATGGTTTCGTGAAAAATAACATCACGACTGATGATAAAACTGTGGGACTCTAAGTCAAAAAGTTTATACCCTTTGTGATTGCTCGGATACCCGACAAAGACACATCGGCGAGCTCTAGAGTCAAACTTGTGTTTGGGATGGACAACGGTGGCGTAACTGAGGCAACCAAAGACTCTAAGATGTGAAAGAGAAGGGGGTCGATGATAGAGCAATTCAAAAGGAGATTTATTTTTGAGAAGAGGTGATGGAAGGCGGTTGATAATGTGGACCGCTGTTAACGTGCATTCTCCCCAAAATTCAAGTGGCATATGTGATTGAAATAGAAGTGCACGTGCAGTGTTTAGGATATGCCGGTGCTTGCGTTCGACCACCCCATTTTGTTGGGGTGTGTATACGCAAGTACGTTGAAGTTCGATACCATTTTTATGAAAGAAATCTTGCATAGAAAGGAATTCCAACCCATTGTCAACGCGTACGGCTTTGATCGTCGCGTGAAATTGATTTTGAGCAAATGTGATAAACGACTCTAGGAGACGTGATGTTTGTGATTTTTGAGTCATGAGAAAAATCCAAGTGCACCTAGTAAAGTCGTCTACAACAGTGAGAAAAAAACGATGGCCTGTTTGTGTGGGTACTTTGTGCGGACCCCAAATGTCGCAATGTAACAATTCAAAGGAAGAATGAGTTTTTATTTCACTTCTGGGAAAGGGCAGCCTTGTTTGCTTTGCCTGGGGACAAACACTACAACTATTATGATCAGAAATAACAATTGAAGGTAATAAAGGAGAAGCGAGTTTGAGACGCGAAGAGGAAGGATGGCCCAGTCTCATGTGCCACAAGTGGGTGCTGTTGGAAACGTGGAATGATCTAGGAATATTCTTGTCTAGAGACATGTAATAAAGACCACCGTGTTGTTCACCCGAGCCAATCGTCCTCCCCGTAGCCAAGTCCTGTATTATGCAACCATTCGGAAGCAAGATAACACAACAATTTAAAGTGTTAGTTAATCGGCTGGCTGACATAAGGTTTAAATGGAATGATGGTACGCAAAGAACATTTTTTAATGTGATATCTTTGTTAAAATTAATAGTGCCGGTAGCAGTAATGGGTGCAGTGGAACCCGTGGGCAAGTTAACTAGAGGAATTGTGGGAAGTGTGGTGTGTGTGAGAAAATTTGGATCAGAAGAGATGTGATCCGTTGCTCCGCTATCCAAGATCCATGGCTTTGTGGAAACAGAATTAAGGAAAGTATTAGTTGATAACAGACCTGCCGCGTTAGCAAAGATGTCACTGTTACCAGAATTCTGATTCATCATGGAGATTGTTTTTGCCAACTGCTGAATCTGTTCATTGGAGAACCCAGGTATAATGCTATTATTGGGCTGATTGCCTTCATTGTTATTTTGGGAGGAATCGGCCATATTTGCCGAAGGATTTCTGCCATTACCCTTGCCATTGCGGTGCTGCTGCGAATTGCGATTACTGTTATTCCATGTTCCGTTCTTGATACGGCACCTGTCTTCGGTATGGCCCTTCTTGTCACAAAATGTACAGTGAAATTTGAGAGTTCTACACTCCTCTATAGTGTGCCCAGGTTTGTGACAATGATCACAGTTCTTGCCTTTTGATGACTTCCATCCAAAAGATCGGTTGTTTACCGCAGCAGCAATAGAAAAGCTTTCACCAGATTCTGAAACCATGTGTTGCTGTGTCTCTTCCTGAATTATCAAAGAATATGCCTGTCTAACGTTAGGTAATGGATTCATGATGAGTATGTTGGAACGAATTACCTTGTAGGAGTCATTTAGTCCCATTAAAAATTGCATTAATTTGTCCAGTTCTCGTTCCTCTTGATGTTCTTTGTCATTGCTGCAAGTCATGGGTGTGCGATGCATTTCAAGTTCATCCCACAAAGCTTTAATCTTGATGTAGTATGACGCAACCGACATGGTACCCTGCGTAATGGTTGCGATTGATTTTTGAATTTGATAGATGGCGGCTGCATTCTTTTGCGAGAACTGATCGCGAAGATCCTCCCAAACTTGCCTGGCTGTCTTCGCATGAACCATTCCCGCAGCAATATCTTGTTCAACTGAATGGGTAAGCCATGAGAGAATCATGGAATTGCACTGATTCCATAGATCAAATTCGAGGGGTTTCTCAACTTGTGAGGGCATTGCTAGCGTGCCGTCAACGAAGCCAAGCTTCTTCTTTGCGATGAGGGCATGTGTCATTGATTTCTTCCAGGATTGATAATTCGATCCATTCAATTTTGTTAGAACAAGCATGTGCCCTGATCTGAATGGTGGACATAATACGGATGTGATGGATCCGTGAGGGATGGTTTTTCAGAACTTTCTATGTCTTTGGACATGGCTGGAATGTTTATGAAAAAAAGGAAGATTTCTTCAGAGAACCAGGATCGGTTGCTTTGATACCATATAAAGTATCAAGAAGATGTAAAGCTGGAAATAAATGATCAGAAAATGTGATGTCTATATTCACTCTTGATACATACACGGCCATATATACAGTGAAGTACAACAAAGAAGGAGAGAAAACCTCCATAACTCAAGGCACTAAACTAGTGATCCACACATTACGGGAACTTATCTTCATCTATACAAGTCATCCTAATCTTTGCATTAATGGTAAATATACATTCCTTAATAATTTTGACCTTGTACTGGTTGTACATTTTTTGTAGATAATTTGAATTGGTGGTTACTTCTTTAAGTTGTACTGAAAGAAATACTAACATTCACCTAGCCATCATGTATACGGGAGGTGGCTTATGCATCTTTTGGTGGTCATCTATTGCTTTTATTATGCCAGCTTATTCTCCGCATTTTATTGATTGTCAAATTCATATATATATATATATATATACCATTTACTTTTGAATCAGAGCAAGACCCATCAAGATCTAATAACCCAACCTTTCATCGATGTCATGCGGCCCATTATTACTATAGTTATGTTTCTGGGAATACTGGCCCAAAAGCAGTCTAAATAGTAAATAATAACAGTGGCTACTAGCTAGTATGGATTGATATGCGTAATTATGGAAATGCAAGGAAAGATTAGCTAAGAAAGTGGCGCTCTCAACTCAAGCATAATTTATACCTAAACTCAATTGCTTTGGTTGTAGTTTAGTGACTAATTATTTAAAGATATTCTTTATCTTGTATATGTTTAGATGTATATGATAAAATTCATGGCACAATTGTACATTGCAAATGAAATTATAATGAGATTATAATTATGAGGTTCATATTGCATTTATGTATTATTCCTAAAA
>JAOSBP010000002.1:31385894-31398604 GCA_027563825.1 Erythroxylum mucronatum | reverse complement strand
GCACAATTTCACACTTTACATTTCTTTCAAAGGAAACATGCCACATTTTGATATACGTTTTCAAATATTCATCGGAATTCAACTTTTTACACAAATATAAAACAAAGCACATAAACATACAAGGTCACCCATTACATAATGACTATAAACGCATTACCCACCTAAAATGTCGGAAATCTGAGTTCACAAATGTCCTTCCTCTCTCTCTTGAGTGAGGTTTCCTTGGTTCCCTTCAATAAAGCACATTCCGATTAAGTTTCGAAACCCATCGGAAAAGTTATAACATTCAAGAATCAACAAATTGTTAACGAAACCTTAAACCTAACCTAACTATAGCCCATTTAAGCTAGAATAACCAAAACCCTAGCTTAGGAATCACAAAACCACTCTTCTCTTCTTTCTTTCTTCATTCCTACACAAACCCTAACCTTCATTTCATCCCATTTCTTGAATCTAACTCAAAGGAAGATAGATACTTACCTTAAACACCTTATTTCTCTTCCCTTTTTCCACTTTTCTTCTTCTTTCTCCTTCTCCTTAGGCTTGGCCGAATGCTCTCCCCTCTCCCTTTCTTATTTTCACTTTTTTTTGTTCTTCTCTTCCTAAGGCATACGACCACTTACATCTCTTCTCTTCTTTCATTTAACTCACTTACTCATCCCACACCAAAACTACATAGTTTTGATGTCTTCATACTTAAGCTAATGGGCTTCTCTACACTTTAACCCAACACATAAAATCCATTCATTCCAACTCTCCTTCATTTCATTAAACCCTAAGGTCCACTCTTCCAAAGCCCAATTCTAATAATTTAACACCTTAGGTCTAGTTTCTAACTTCTATTCCTCCCTTTTTAATACTACTAAACAATTAGAACTTAAAGCAATTAAAGCAAAATTAGGGAAATAACAAAAGAATAACAAATAATTAAATAAAATAAAAAAGAAATAAAAGAAAAAATTTTCGGGACCCAACAATGGGAATCCATAAAATGTTATTAACGCTTAGATTATCCTTTTTTTTTCTTGTTTTGTTGGCCTTACTTGATTATGCTTCATATTGAAAGTTCCAGGTTCCTCTATAGCTACAAATTTTCATTTCTTGTGTTGTTTATTTAGTAATAAGTATGTTATAGATGTATATATTGTTGCCTCCAGATTGTTAAGATGTTATTTAAAGGAATTGAGTCGAAAATATGTAAAAGTAAGATTTCCAAGTTTATCCAGTTGATTTAAGATCTCTTCCAAATACTTATTGTTCTTGGCTAAGATCTTATTGATTATTGCTTGGTTGTAAGAACTCATTTGTTGGCAATATTTCTATTTTCAAGGGGATTGAAGAGAAGCTTCAACCTGTCTTCAGTTTTAACATTCATTTCCTTTGCTAATTGACAATGTCAACTATGATTTTCCACACATTTTAATTAAATTTGTATTTGCTTCTATATTTTGCAGCATGGTCATTTTGCATCTTTTTTCTTCCTTGAAAAGAGAACTTTTATCATCCTTTTTATGTTTTAAAAGGCAAATGACTGGATTTTCTTGCATGACATGGCTACAATCAAATGTTATAACTAGGACTTCTGAACATGAATTTATATCAATTTGCGTACTGCTTTGATTGTCATTGTCTTCTCTTCTTTGTTTTGGTTCTCTTCTTTGACCATCAGCTCACTCTAGCTTCATCATCTTCTTCCTTCATGTGCTTCAATGAATTCTTCTGCGTGTAGGTTGAGGTAGTGGGTTTTGTTATTTACTAGGTTTTTGCGTACTTGATTTAATTTGGGTATTTGTTTGTGGTTTAAACCTCCTAGTTGAACTTCATGCATTTTTAATGTAAATGGCCTGCACCAATTGAAACTTGTTTGTGGTATGAACTTTAGTTTATCAATAAATTAATATAGGATAGGTTTGAATTATAGTCCTAAATATCTTAATTTTGTCAATGGGTTATTTCATTGATGCTCTCTGAATTGATTAGGTTCTCTTTACTTTTCATGTGTGAATCTTTACACGTATCTTTTTTTAATATAATAATAATTTTATTCTAAACATATTAGATAATTGTTATATGTTACAATAATTTATTAATCAAATTATTCATATTTTTATCTTTACTTATTATATTTGTTACTAGTACATAATTAATTTAGGTTAAATATCAAACATCTAACATCAATTTTAAATTTCAATAACAATATCTAAACCATTCCATTAAAAATTTCAACTTTATAAAATTAAGTAATTCATTTTATGTTCTCGTACTAAAGCAAGCAGCTGTTGCTTTTCTCTTTCACATCCTTAAGTGTGTCTTTGAAATCTCTTTTAACATATATGATTACAAACAGAAAAAAGATCTTCAATTAATAAATAATTTTGCAATATTCAAGAATACAGACAAGATAGTTTCTAAAAATATTAAAGAGGAACTAAAATCATATTTTATTAATTAACTTTTAATCTTAACCCATAAACCTTAACCCATAACTCGTGATGTAGCTCCCGTGAGGCTTATTGGTGAAAAATACCACGAGCTTAGGAGTCACAATGAGAACTTATTTTCTTGATTCACTGGTGTAAACTTTGGGGATTAATTCAATTGGTTAATACTTAGGGGACGTTATGTAAAGTTTAGATGTTCTATAAACTTTGGGTAACATGAAGGATACTAACTATAGAATCACTGTTTGAAATTAATAGTTTTGCAGAAATGAGTAATGTTCATAGATCTTGGATGTATAGACGATTAACAGCTGATGGTTTCATTAATCCTGAGTTTATTGAGGGAGTTGAAGCTTTTATTCATTATGCATATTCTCAACCTGTATACATGAATGACCCAAAGATCAGATGTCCATGTAAAAAGAGCAAACACATTCGTTCCCTTCCTATTGATGAAGTGAATGGGCATTTGCTGAGAAAAAGGTTTGTCCCCAATTATTTTGAGTGGACATGACATGGAAAAGCATTGATTTGTAGCACCTCAAGGGGTAATAAAGTACAATCGCCAGTGAACTTAAATGAGTTTGAAGGGGGGATTGGATTTAGAACAATAGTGTGGATGCAAATGATTACATGCAAATGGTTAATGATGCAGCCAGTTATACCTTTTAGGAAAATATAAAAAATCTTGAAGAAGAACCAAACCCACATACAAAATAGTTTTTTGACTTACTAAACTTAGCTAACCAAAAATTATGGCAAAATTGTGAGACAATGACTCAATTGTCTTCAATTGCTCGAATATTGAACATAAAGTCTGAAGGGTATTTTTTTATCGTATTTTTGATACAATTCTTGGATGGTATAATGAATCATTGCCTCCTGATCATACAATGATTTATAGTTTTTACAATATGAAGAAACTTATTAGGATTCTTGGTTTGTCTGTTGAAAAGATTGATTGTTGCAAATTGGGATGCATGTTGTATTGAAGAAATGATGTGGAATTACAAAAGTGCAAATTTTGTAGTCAATCAAGGTTCAAGCCTAGAAACCGTTATATGAAACAGAAATTAGTACCCTAGAAGCGGATGTATTATTTCTTGCTAAATTCGAGACTTCAAAGACTATATGCTTCTAATTACTGCATCTCATATGAGATGGCATAATGATACATTTTGGAAGAGTTACTCTTTACCTTGAAGAACATTTGTAAAAGATTTTGTTCACCTATGGTAAAGTAAAATAATTTTAACGTTCTTTTTCACCCATGACAAAGTAGATATAAGTAGAAGTAGGTCAAGGATTGATTGGCCAAACCACTATTCACTACAAGAAAAATGAAGTTTAGCGATGAAAATTACCGACGGGAAGTCCATCGCAAAATTTTTCGGGATGATTTCCCTCTATATTTATTGACGAATATTAGTACCATCGCTAAACGAAAATTCTTCGTCAATTTTACCGACAGAAACGATATATTTTCTGTCGATAAATTTCTGTTGCTAATTCTTGCTTCCCTCCATATTTAGCTATGGATATTAGTACCGTCACTAAGCGACAATTTTCTCATCAATTTCACTAATGGAAATGGGATTTTTCGTCGATAATTTGCAACGGTATATTTCTATCGGTAATTTTTCGTTGCTAATTCTCTTCCCTTCATATTTAGCTACGAATATTAGTATCATCGCTAAACAAAAATTTTCCCATCAATTTTACCGATGGAAATGAATTTTTCGTCGATAATGTGCAACGGTATATTTTTTGTCGATAATTTTCTGTCGCTAGTGCTTGCTTTTCTTGTAGTGATTAATTGGTTTCATCTGTCTTTCTCTACTCTCTTTATTTATTATTATGTTTTCTTTGTGATTGTTATATTTAAATTTTCCATAATCACTTACTTTTGTATATTGGTAAACTAATGATTTCTAAACTAATAAGAGTTATCTCAAGGACCAATAATTAGTATCAAAGTTAGTTTTATTCATTACATATAAACTTCTAGGAAAATTTTAGAAAAAAAAATTGGCACAATTTGATTAAATTTTTAACTAAAGAAGTTAAAGCATATATAGAACCCTACTTTTTTATGAAGATAATGACCTTTATTGGAAGGCTAGGATGAAACACTCCTTTTTAGCAAAAAGGATTGATATTTGAGACGCTATAGAGAATGGGCCTTATCTTCCAATGAAATCCATAATGAGAGACAAAGTGGAAGCTAAGGTAATAAACGTTAGAAATAATGAGTGGGACAATAAGGATTGGATACTCATTGCATTAAATAACAAGGCCATATATTTTTTGTTTTGTTCATTGATTACGAATAAATTAAATAGAATATGTATGTATAAACAACTCATGAGCTATAGCATAAACTAGAAACCACAAATTAAGGCAACACTATATGAAAAGAGAGCAAAATGTGCATGTTTATGTATCAATATGAATTATTTAACATGGAATATAATTAATTAATTTTTAACATGTATACTTGTTTATTTATATCGTTAATACTCTTAAAGGTCTTGGTATGACTTGTATTTATCTTGAATTGGCAAGAAAAGTGCTTAGGTCTTTACCAAAGGTTTTAGAGGCAAAGGTACTAACCATATAAAAAGTTAAAGATTTGGGCATCTTACTATTGGAAGAGTTAGTTGGATCACTCCTAACCTATGAGATTAGGATAAATGAATTATAGGGAAATTAAATGGCTTTAATAAGAAAAGGTGTGGTGTTTAAAGTCTCCCAGGATGAAAAAATTGTGAGGAGACCTCCACGAGTGATAGTGATGAGTATGATATAAAGCTCATCATAAAGAAATTCAAGAAGTTATTAAAGAACAAAAGGGATAAATAATTGAAGAAGAAGGAGAAGAAGAAGAAGACGAAGAAGAAGAAGAAGAAGAAAACTCTTAAGACTACATAGGATGACATTACTGTTTTGAAGAATGAGGAATCCAAAAGTATGGTGATAAGTATGTGCTTTATGGATAATAATGATAGGGTAAACTCTTTCTCAAATTTTTATGATGACAATAATTTTTATGATGTTAATATTTCATCTGATGAGTTAGTTGAATAACTAGAGGTTATGAGGTTGAAAAAGGAAGAATTATCTTCTAAACATAAAGAGATTTTAAAACTTTTATATGCATATATGAATAATAATGAGAAATTACAATATGATGTATATGACATGATGAAGTATAAGAGTGCAGTTATTGTCAATGATAATGAGCATGATTATTACATGAAAATGATACGTTAAAGAAGGAGATCAATGTTCTTAAAGAAATGTTGTCTAGATTCACTATCGGTAGTGACAAATTTAATATCATGCTTGAAGTCCAAAAGAGGTAATGATAGTCATGGGATTAGGTACACTTATAGAAGTGCACTGTATAATGCCAAGACAATTTGTGTCAAGGGTCACGTTTATAATGATCAACTATTGCCTAAGTCATCTTATGAGCATATATCATTCAATTATAAACATAAAAACTTCAATATTTATACATCATCTTCTAGGTATCAAGGTAAACAGATATTTCCTGTGTCTGTGTATGGTTCACTTTCTAAATCTAGAAAATATGTTTCCAAAAAGTGGGCATAAATTTTATGCAAGATCACACCAAAAGAGCACACAATATTATTCTCATTTGTATATTCATCTTTATCATCAAAATGGTATGAAATAAGCTCATTATAATCTTATTTCTTATGAGAAATAAATAAGCATGGCATTTGGTCAAAATGACCATAGGTAATATTTTCATTAAAAGAGCATGTTATATACCAAATCTTTTATTAAGCCTCACTATTACAAAAGAAGAGCTCCAAATTCTGCACATATAAAAAAGAGAGCTTTATACTCCTCACACATTTAAAGAACACCTAAAAATGTATATTGACAACAATTTTATAATTCTTTATCATATGAAACTAACACTTTCAATTCTCATCATATGAGATGCCATTTTACGGTAATTATATACATATATATAGAAATTGATTTTTGATATAGTGTTTATTTGCACCTAAAAGAATATGTGTTGGAAAAGGCTTGAGAATTAACTTTTAAGGACCAAACTTTATATGGGCACCTAGAGTGATTTATGTTCTTTGCCTTGTGGATCAATTTAAAATAATTAATAACAACAGTTAGTATCACCTTTATGGATGTCAAATAAGAAACATCAATGATATTCTCCACAATTAATTTTTTAAAAAATACAAGATCCCTCTTATGATCCAGGTAAGGAATTTGGTATCAGAAGACCGATTATTAAAATAAATAAGGAAGAAAAGGATGCAACTAGTGATGATATGTATAAAAGAAGGTAACCACTTTTATATAGAAAATATTTGGGAATATTTACTTAATATGCTCATTTAAGAGAAAAGAGCATTGTTATATGTATCTAACGAGAGAAAGAAATATTGATCTCTGGTACATGAGATTTATAATAATTGCTCTTTGATTTTATAAATTATTTCATATACACCGCATCCATATGATATAATCTTTTAAAAAAAGGAGAGAAGTTTTTTTTTCTCCTTGTGATGCATATAGATTTATATGTCATATACATTTTTAATATTAATAAAATTTTAATAATTTATGATTCATAGATTAACGGGGATAATGCATTACATATTTCTTTAACATAGGATGAGCTTACTCAACATCAGTTATTTTCTCCAATACCACCAAATATTTTGTCATTATAAAAAGGGGACATTATTGACAAATTGTGGTCTTAACCTTATGATTTTGATGATAAAAATATATTGCTACTAATAAATTAAAATTTGTTGATATTAGTAGCTCTATTATAATGGAATCAAGCAATATGAGAATGATGATGATCAATAAAAGGGTAAATTGAGCAAAGAATTTAATTGAATAAATTGAATAATCAATGATTAGAGAAAGTGAGCAAAATGGAGCATATATGCATTTTAAATGAAGAATCAAGAATAAGAAGGAATCAAGCGTATCAAGACTCAATCAAATCATTTTAATCCCTTTTAATATGTATCAGAGCAACTTTAAACTTTTAGTCCACTCTCTGTAGCTCATCTAGCTGTCCTCGTATAACAACTCTTATTCTTCGGTTATTACAAAGTCTTGTACTTCCCACTAATCACTCAATTGCGCAGTCCATCTATTTCACCCAGTCACTGAGAAAAGCTCTTGTTTCCTTGTCGTCACTCAATTTACCCAAATAGTTTACTTTTACCACCAAATCAAGACTCCAGATTCTCTGTCTGATATTACTCTGTCTTATTCTGTCTCGTGGAATCTCAGTCATTTATTTTACAGGACTCACGCGAGACCCATGCGAGACCCACATAAATAAATGACTGAGATTTATTAGACACAATAAGACACCATAATATTGGACAGAGGATCTGAACTCCCAAATCAGGCCCCGACTTCTTCAATCTTTGGCATTATAGATTCTTCATTCTGCAAAGAGACTAGTTATCAACCATATACTGAGCCAGTCTCGAGATAGTGGAGTCATCCATCTCTCCTCCGTCTTGCTCTGTCATTTATCTGTGTTTTTTTTTATATAACAGGCTATCTTCTTGAATTATTTCTCCATCTCAACCATGAACAATTCAGAAAATTCTATCATCAACAATGTTAACTCTGATGTATCCATTACTCCTGAACTTGATCCCTCCTCACCATACTACATACATCACTTTGACAATCCAGGAGCTATGTTGGTTTCCCAACAATTGAATGTGGATAATTATCCCACCTGGTGTAGAGCAATCACTATGGCTTTAGAAGCAAACAACAAACTCGGGTTTGTCAATGGCATAATTAGCAAACCACCTGCCAACTCTCTTCTCTTTTCCCATTGGAATCGCTGCAACGACATGATACTTTCATGGATTCTCAATGTTGTAATCAGGGAAATAGCTAATAGCATCATCTATATGAAGACTGCCTATGAAGATTGGATTGATCTCCATGAAAGATTTTCACAAGACAATGCACAACAAATATTTGAAATACAAAGAGCCATAGCCAATCATGTGCAAAAGAATGAATCCATCGTTACATACTACACTACTCTTCAAGGCTTATAGGATGAACTCTCAACTTGCAACAATTATCCATCATACACTTGTGGCAGCATACACGAGATTAATAATCTCTAACAAGGAGACCGTTTGATTCAATTTTTTATGGGTCTTAATGAATCTTATAATGCTGTTAGGAGTCAAATACTCCTCATGAATCCATTACCTAATGTTTCCAAAGCTTACTCTCTCTTATTGTAGGAAGAAAGACAACGGTCTGTTTTCACAACAAATTCAGTCGATCATCAAGAACAATCTACTCTAGCCACTTCCCACAATCAACAAAGCAAAACATACGGCAAGCCAAAATATCACTGTGATTATTGTGGACTTGATGACCATTCAGAATCAAGATGTCGAAAGAAGCCTAGAAATCCAAATTACCGTCAAGATAGAATGCAATATATGGACTTGATGAGCACTCTGAATCAAGATGTTGAAAGAAGCCTAGAAACCCAAACTATCAACAAAATGGAGCTTCAAATAAACATGATGTTGCTAATAAACCAATCGCTGCCATTGTTGATAGCACTGCAAATAATTCAAAAACCTTACCCTTCACTCAAGTTCAACAACTACTTGCTGTAATTCAACCAAGCAACTCCAATCATTTAGTCAACTTTGCAGGTATGGTTTCAAATATTTCCTCTTAAACTAATAATTAGGTTATAGATTCTGGTTGCACTGATCATATCACTTATGATTTAAATATTTTAAATACTACAAAGTCTCATTATGATCCACTGATAAAACTACCAAATGGTGATAATGTTTCTATATCCTACATCTTGTAAGCTTACTAAGGACATAATATTAAAAGACATTTTATATTATGTCCTTAGCACGGGTAAAGAACATAAAGGACTATATTATCTTGACAATACGCCTACCATCTTGACTTCTTTTACCTCAAATTCTCATGATAATGGATCTATGGCGTTGGCGACTTGGTCATCCAAGTACCAATATTTCATCAAAGTTTGTTAAATTAGACTCTAGCATTTCATTTTCAAACAACTGTTCTTGCACTATATGTCCTTTAGTCAAACACACTCGTTTAACTTTTAATCATAGTGCTACTAAATCTATTGTTTATTTTGATTTAAATCATGTTGATGTTTGGGGACCATATAATACTCCTATTACTGGTGCATGTTATTTCTTAACTATTGTAGATGATTATTCTTGCATCATATGGTTTTATTTAATGTAACAAAAATCTCAAACTTTCTTTACGTCCAAATTTTTTTCACTATGATTAAAAATAAATTCAATGTCTTTATTAAACAAATTCACGCTGATAACAATTCAGAATTTTTCAATCACATTAGCAATGATTTTTCTTACCTCTATTGGTGTAATACATCAGCGTAGTTGTACTTATACATCTCAACAAAACGGTGTAGTTGAGTGCAAGCATCGTCATTTATTCAATGTTGCTCGTGAACTTCGTTTTCAAGCAAATTTACGCTTAAAATTTTGGGGTGAATGCATCCTTACTGCAACTTATTTAATCAACCGAACTCCAACTATGGTGCTTAATGGTAAAACTCCTTTCGAATTATTGTTTAACAAATTGCTTGCTTATACACATTTACACATTTTTGGTTGTTTATGCATTGGACATAATACTCATATCCAACATAAATTTGATAAACGTACTAATCCCAACATTTTTATTGGACATCTCTTAGCTCAAAAGGGCTATAAAATTTTTGATGTTCAAACTAAAAAGATTTATGTTAGCCGTGATGTCACCTTCTATGAAAGGGTTTTTCCTTGCAAATCATTGAATGTTGGCACTCTCTTGCCTACAATATCATCTTTACCCTTACTAAAACCTATTCATGATCTTAGTATACCCACCAATAATAAACAAACAACCACATCCACATGACCACCTCAAGACCATACTCCCCCATTATAACACCTGAAAACATACCTCACATCGATGCCTCTACTCTTGAAACAATCCATATCAGTCCTTCTTTACGTCGTTCCTCTCGAGAAACTGACCCACTAAATAAATTCAAAGACGACCATTGTTATAATGTTCAAACTTCTTCATCCACAAGTACAATATTCCCTTTAGATAATTTTGTATCTTACGACAAATTCTCTAATCCACATTTTTCATTTCTCAGTTCTCTATCTTCTGTTTGTAGAACCCACCACTTTTTCACAAGCTATGCAGGTTCCTGAATGGCGAAATGCAATGAATGTTGAACTTGATACACTAGAAAATGCTAACACCTGGTCTCTTGTTCCGTTACCACCTCACCGAAAACCCATCGGTTATAACTAGGTCTACAAGATAAAGCGACAATCTAATAGAAGTATTGAATGCTATAAAACAAGATTAGTTGCAAAAGGATACACCCAAATTGAAGGCATTGATTACCACAAAATTTTTGCCCCTATCACCAAATTAGTAACTATTCAAACCATGTTAGTTGTTGCCACCATCAAGAATTGGTCATTACATTAGTTTGACGTACAAAAATGCCTTTTTACATAGTAATTTACATGAGAATGTCTATATGCTCTTACCACCTGGTCATCCTCGAAAGGAAAAGAAAGATCTAGTTTGCAAACTAGATCGTCAACTTGGCTCTAACCTTTTGAATTAATTATTTCTCCATTAAAGTGCTAAGGCACATAAACAAAGTATAAGTCAATAATAAATCATATAAAAATAATCCAAACACAAGTAAAATAATTTCAAATTCATGTTAAAACACATAACCTAATTACACCTATCACAATGCATACACGTATAATAATTATAATAACATTCTTATAAGTATGATTTCTTTTAATTATTAAATCCTTATACATTGTACATACAATCATATTAAACAACAAAAAATTAAAATACAATTGAGAGTAATTTAAAATTTATTATTAATTATTATAATATTAGAATAATTACAAAATTTGAATTTATCTATCAAATAAGAAAGGATAGCGGATAATTTTTATATAGAAAAATCTTAATAAGAAGTTATGCCTTCTCGGTTAAATATAATATTAAAAATGTAATGTATATGACTTTGTTTTAGTAATTTATGATGAATTATATGTTAAGAAAATTATAATTAATATATATAATAAGTGTGAAGAAACCCCTTAACATTGCAAGTTTTATTGATGAGATGGTCTTCAAGATTGCAATAACAGAAGATCAATTATATCCATTTTGTAACCATTGTCAACACTTGAGCAACCTCTACTCACATTTACAAGTCCAGAAACACGTACAATTGATGCACTGCCAAGTCTATCAGTAGCTCAAGTAAGCTTCTGGGACATTAAAACAGAAGAAAACAGCTTGTTAACCAAACATTTGGATACGAACTTGGGAACAAAATCCTCTGTCCAATTTTTATGGTGTTTTATTGTGTCCAATGAATCTCAACCATTCATTTATGCGGGTTCCGTATGGGGCTCACATAAATAAACGTAGAACTCGCTAAATAAATAGTTGAGATTTACTGGACATAATAAAATACTATAAAATTGAACAGAAGAATTGGACTCACGGACATGGCAAGTGGTCATCATAAAACGATAGTAACGGTTATATGAAAGGTGACATAACGGGTCTGGTTCAGGGAAAGGTCAGATTAGAGTGATTAGACTGCAGAAGACACTGTGGCACCAAAACAGGCCCACTGAAAAATATGAAAGCCGTCTGAGGCTAAAGACAATGATAGGATTGGAATATACCTGAGATGGGTTAACATAAAGATACGCCCAGAACAAACCACTTGCCTATACATATGATCCGATTGTTTTTATTTATATTTTAATTTTTAAAATTTAGTAAAAAAATTTATTTGAATTTTTAGTTTATATTTTTATTTCTTCCAATTTCTAAAATTTATGAAGACTATAATAAGTAGTTTTATTTTATGTATCTTTTTTTATAATATGATTTACTATTAATTAAACCTATATTATTTATTTTTAATACATTATTTATTAATAAAATTATAAATAATTTAATTTAATATTATATATTAAATTAATTAAAGTTAATTAAATCAATAAAGTTATATTTTTATTACCAATAATAATTACATATTAGATAAAACTTAAAGATAAATTATTTTTAATTAATTAAATTTATTTTAATCTCTATATAATATTTAATAATAAA
>JAOSBP010000002.1:31356611-31374617 GCA_027563825.1 Erythroxylum mucronatum | reverse complement strand
CTTGAATAAGGCCTGAAACACTAACACACAGGTGAAAAATACCACTAACGTGGAAAAATACTAAAAATATGAAAAGTGATAAAAACACACAAAAAACGAGGAAAGATAACTCGTACTTGACTCTAAACAAGACTAAATCGACAATAAAGACTACACAAAAATACGAGTTATCATTTGGCTAGCTAAATTTTTTGTTGTGATCCTTAAGTCTGTCAAAATGCTGGATCAGTGGAGATTTAGTATGTTAATTCCTTTATACAAGAACAAAGAGAACATTCAAAGCTGCAACAACTATAGAAGCTTCAAATTACTTAGTCACACTATAAAGTTATGGGAGAAGGTGATTGAGAAGAGAGCGAAAGAGGATTCTTCTATCTCGGAAAACCAATTTGGTTTCATGCCAGAAAGCTCCACGATTGAAGTTTTACATCTCCTTAGAAGATTAATAGGATATTATAGGGAAAGACAACGCAACCTACACATGGTTTTTATTGATTTAGATAAGGTGTATGATAGGGTGCCTATGGAAATCATGTGGAGGTGTTTAAAAGTTAAGGGAGTTCCTATGACTTATATATTGGATATTAGAGATATGTATAGAGGTGTAAAAACTGGAATAAGGACAGTAGAAGGAGATACAAAGCATTTTTATATCGATATTGGGCTACACCAAGGCTCCTATTTGAGCCTCTTTCTATTTGCAATAGTGATTGATAAGCTTACTAAGAATATGCTAAGGGATATATCTTAATGTATGTTGTTTTCTAATAACATTATTTTAGTGGATGAGTCAAAAGAGGATATCAATATCAAGCTTGAACTTAAGTGGGATATGTTATAGTCAAAGGGTTTTAAATTAAGTAGAACTAAGACTAAGTACGTAGAGTGTAACTTTTTGGGGCATAAAGATTGGTTGAGAAGTGAAACCATAAAATGAGTGAGCAATGAAGAGATTGATAAAGACAAAGTTCACCGAATTAGATCAAGGTGACTTAAATAGAGAAGTGCATCAAGAGTTTTATTTGACAGGAAGATATCACTCAAGCTTAAAGGTAAAAATTCTACAGTTTAGTGATTAGGCTAGCTATGGTTTGTGGGACAAGTATTGGCCCATCAAATAGGTGCATAGTCATAAGCTAATAGTGACGGAGATAAGGATGCTTCATTAGATTTGTGACATTCCTAAAAGAGATAAGGTTAGGAATGTAATGGTAAGGGACAAATTAAAGGTGGCTACTATTGTTGAATAGTTAAGAGAGATAAGACTTAGGTAGTTTAGACATGTTAAGAGGAGACATCCAGATGCTTTAACGAGAAGATGTGAGAAGATTGTATTTAGACACTGTAAGAAAAATAAACAAGGAAGTCTTAAGAATAACTAAGGCTAGGTGATAAAAAATGATATGACATTTATGGAACTTACTGAGGACATAACCTGTAATAGAAAATCATAGCATACTAGGATACAGATAAATGATCTCTCAAAAAGAGATCCTTGTCATTCTCATAGGTTTTTTAGCATTTTCGTTTTGTATTTATCCTAAACTTTTAAATATGTAGTACTTACCTTTTAGGAATTTACCCTTTCTACTTACCCTTATTATCATTATTATCATCATCATCATCATCATCATCATTATCATCTTACCTTGTCTATCTTTATGATATTATTTAGTTTATTACTTATTTCATATTTTATTTATTAAGTATTATTTATTTGTTATTATTATTTCACGTAGATCATTTAGAAATAGTCTCTTTATTAGTTAAGGGTAAGGCTGCGTACTATCAAACCTCCTTAGACCTTGCGTATAAGCGAAATTTTTAATGGGTTATTGTTGTTGTAAAATAATAGTTGTGTTAAATTCATATTCAATCTAACTATATACTTTCTAGTCTTGTAGGTTCTTCTTTTGTTTATCTACACACTACAACAAATAGGAGTTTTGGATTTTTTTAGCCACTATTTGAAATTTGGAACTAAAATTTACTCTTTGGTTATGAAATTTCAAAATTGTAGCCTTCTGTAACAATACCTCCAACTTAAAATATTTCGTGGGTTATTAAAACTATTAGTTACGTTTAGGATAGACTACATTTTATATTCATAGCTAAAAAGATTTGGTGATGTTTTTTTTACTGTAAACTTTGTTTCATAGCGAAAGATTTTTAGCTAATATTTCGTAGCTAAAAAAGTTTGGCAATATTTTTAACAATAAACTTATTTTTGTAGTGAAAGGCTTTTACGAAATATTTTTCATAGCTAAAACATACGGTCCCAAAAATATCAGTTACAAAAATAAATTTCGTAGTTAAAAAGGTTTTGACACGAAATAAATACAATGAAACGACATTGTTTTTCCAATTTTCCATTTCAACGGTCCCAACTAAAAAATTCCAAATTAGATATTGAACCGTAGAAATTTGTGACTTTACACAGATACATAAACAAACAGGATGTTCAATAATTGTCTTGATGATGGTAAGTTTAAATATTCAAGGTTGTTGGTTAAAACATGATAATGAAAATAGAGGATCTCGTTCCTTATTTGTGCATTATGCTTACCAAACTAGGGAATATGATTTTTTTTAGCAATCTTTATGGGCCATATCACAAATGCCGAATCTGATCAAATTTTCATTACATTGATTTTAAAACTCTTTCTTTGAAATGCAAAATTATTTTATAAATTAAGTTTTGCAGATTTATGTGATTTTTTAATGATGAGAATGATTACAATACTTATTTATTATTATTATTAGTATTTTTATTTATTAATTATATATATATATATATATATATATATTCACATCCTTTTAAAATGTAGTAGTTTTTTCATGACGCATTTGCATGTGAGTCCATCAGAACTAACTTCTCCACTAGGTGGGAATAAGACTACGTACTATCGATCCTTTCTAGACTCCGCATCTCAACGAAACTTCCATTGAGTATTGTTGTTGTCGAGAATGAGGTACAACTTTAATTTCATTTTATAAGAAAATTTATGTTTTAATAAAAATTAATAGGTCAATATTATAATCTTTTGCATAAAAATTGCAATTTATATTGTGTGTGAAGCACATTTAAAACTACTTCCTATTTTGTGGTTTCAAATCAGAATGTTTGCCTAAGAATATCCTTTTCAAACTGCAACTTGTGACTAGAGGAGAGAAAAGTCATGATTTCAAACTCTCAAGATAACCTTTTCAATAATTGAAATTTAGATATTTTATTTTTTTAATTTCATAATTTTAGTTACTATTTTTTAAATAAGAATAATTTTTTACTGCCAATGTTAATGCAATCATATTTTATTACTGATAATAATTAAGTATCTAATGGAGATAAATTGATTTTATAAATTAATTAAGCAGATAATTTTAGTTTAATCTCTTATATAATATTAACTAGTAAATATTTATATGAATAATTCATTAAACAGTATTATAATAAAATATGTTGGTAAAGTTTATATTGAAACTTGAATAAGTATAAATAAAAGGAAATTAACTTGCATATTTAATTTCTAGGGCTCAAAATGGCAATCCAACATTTTAGTTGTTGCTTTACCAAGAGTAACTATTACCTACCTTGAGATATACCCATCTTGATCGTCCACTTGGCAAGGTTTCATTGGGGTACAATTAACATCATTGATGACTTTGTCCTTGGAGAAGAGTTTTCAGCTCTTTATATTGGAGGTGTCTTAATCAAAAACGTGTTTTGTATGGCTTTTTAAAACCATATCTTAAAGGATAACCATATTGATCAACTCTAAAGAACATTATTGGTTAACCAGTCCTGTTCTTCTTCTTCTTCCTCCTTTTTTTTTTTCTGTAACTAAGAAACTGAAGTTTTAATACTCTTCTATGTCACGACTTGCATATAAGGACCACTTCTTATAATGTTTAATCTTTGACCAAGTTTTCCCTTTGTTTCTTCTGTATGTGCAAGTGGCTGCCCATATCATTATTGAATGGAAAAGCAATAATCATATAGACATAAGTCAGATTTCCACTGAATTTTGTAATGCTCAAAATAAGACAATCCAGAAATATTTGTCTATAAGAGAGACAAATCCTCGGAGAAGAAGAAAAACCACCAGACTTACGATAAAAATCCCTATTTCCCATCTCTAGCTATATACATAGTAAGTAAAATAAGGCTCTAGCAATCGACTAGTGACATGTGGCCTAGTGCTCTTTCTTAATGGCTCCACACTCTTTGCATCAGAAACGAGGCTTGGGCCCATGACAAATTTTCCCTTCCTGATGTTGTCCTATATCAAATATGTAGATTGATAGAGTGCATACATGCTTAATGTGTAGCTTTTGTGAGATAGGTACCATTTATTTTGGAGCTTTGAGAAGGAAAAAAGAAAAGCTTGATGATGTGGAGCTTTCATGAGATAGGCAACACTTGTTTAAGAAGTGCATCATGCATATCTCAGCTTTTTTGAAATACCGCACTGATAATTTTTTATACTGATCATATAGTTCATGATATGCATCTCTTAATTTATCAATTTCAATATCGGATTCAGAATAATATATCTCATCGTCTCCTGATCAACCATAAAGCAAATATTGCTGACTTCTTCAGGCTCTTCTTCTTCAAAATTTTCAAAAACCTCATTTGACCAAACCGCAGTCATAACATGCTTTCTAGGTTTTTTGTTTTCTGTTTTATCTTTTTGAAGAAGAGGACATTCTGATCTTGTGTGCCCAGGCTTCTTGCAGTGATAGCATATGATTTGTTTATTTTGACAATTGTTACTACTTCTGTTGCCTTTAGATGGGAATCTGTTATTTCCAATTTTCCTGTTTCCTTCTCTTTTCTTCATTAGCTTTTTTTTATAGAAGCGTGCATATTTTATGATTATGAAATTGAATTCATCATCTCCATCTATTTGTGACTCACTGTCGCTTTCATCACCATTTGATGGATTTGATTCATCAGTTGCTTTTAATGTCATTCCTCTTTTGTATGAAGATCCTTTATCTCGCCTAAGCTCAACCTCATGGATCATCAAGTTTCCTCTTAAGCAGTCGAGTGAAATAGTGTTGAGATCCTTTGCAATTTCTAGAGCTGTCACCTTAAATTTAACATGCATTAGTAAATTCTAAACTTACAAATCATAATTAAAGATAGACATTAATTAAATGTAATCCTTAAATCCTCTATTTTAATGAACAAATATTTACAAAATTTTTAATATATTTTTAGAATTTATTATAGATATGACTCTTTAAATATTAGGTTATTTTTCTGTTAAAGAGTTTATACTCTTAACATGTTTGTTATTAACAAAATGGCCCTTCACCGTATGCTGGTATGGTAAGCTTTTCGTACATTTATGGATATTCTTATTCATTAGAAGAAATTGTAGAAGTATTAAGACTACCATAATTCTTTTGGTTAGAATTTGATGATGTTCAATGAAATTCGTTTTATATTTAACATGCTATGTACACCTTAAATTACTTTATGGTTACATTTGTGATAGTTTATATACATATGGTATTATTCATTTTATGGTTCTATATTAACGAAACATTGTTGGACATAAAGTAGAAGCTTCAAAAGACTACCATAATTCTTTTGGTAAGAATTTTATGATGTTCAATGACATTTCTTTTTATAATTAACAAGTTATGTATGCCTTATATTACTTTATGGTTACATCTATGATAGAGCCACAAAATGAATAATATCATACATATATAAACTATCAAAAAACATCAACAACTTGAGGAATAAAGCTTTTGTTGATAGAGCATATGATCCGGCTAAGAACTAACTGATCTTATTTATACCACTCAAGATAAGTTGGATTTGATTGATCATTAATTTTTTTAGGTGTTGTTGTGTAGATGCCATCAACGTATTTTGCTAAATCATGACTATGTAAAGAGGTAGAAGTTGGAGTTGATCTTGTTTATACCAGTCAAGATAAACTGGATTTGATTGATCATTAATTTATTGAGGTGGTGTTGTGTAGGTGCCATCAACATATTTTGTTAAATCGTGACTATGTAAAGAGGTAAAAGTTGTGCTTTCCAAACAAGATAATAGGTAGAATTTAATTTGATTAGTAGCTGATTTGTGATATTTGGAAGGGCTGAAATATTTAATTGATGAAGAAAAAGAAGAAGAATGTTAGACTACAAAATATTTATATACACAATATTTAGAAAGGTAAATACACTTTATTCATGTCAATTAGCATAAGATACATATATAGAGTTTACAAGAGTTTATAGGATATAAGTCTGGACAATGTCTATGTAAACTATAAGATAAATATCAATCTAAATACAAAATTTGTAACAACAAACCAAATAATAATGGTTACAATATATATGGACTCTAGTTATCCTTATCAATAAGGAGAAAGCTTTTAAAACTCTGTGGTCAAATAAGATCATAACATGTTTGCCTTCTAAATCAAGAAAATTAAGCCAATATCACGGTCCTTTAACCATTGATAAGTTTACATGATATAGGATCGTCCATCATTTAATTTGAACTTGCTCTTGCATTTCTTTGGGCTGCGTTTTAACAATACGATGGCTAATTTGAATGCTTGTACTTCAAAGAGACCTTAGATCTGCACTCTAAGGTGTAATTTTTATAATCGAACTCTTAACTTATGGTATAAAATAATTTACAACAAATCTCATCTATTTCACGTAATATTAATCTATATTAAAACCCAAATTTTCATTATCCAAGATAAATCATGCTAAGTTTGTTGATGAGTTTAATATCTAAAGATGAACATTTTGAAAATTGAAGTAACAACATAAGCAAAACAGTCATGTACGTAGTTTAATATTTCTATTTTGATTACAGATTAATAACATTTGCTTTATGATTTATCCATGAATTGAAGAGATCAATGTTAGCTTAAGGTTTATAATTAACGATTTTGATGATAAGTGTATAGTATTTCAAAATTCAAATTGGATTTATTTCCTTGTATAATTAACGATCTATTTCTCAAAAGGAAATAAAATCATAAGAAATATACTTTCTTTCTTACAGGAACCTTTTTTATGAACTTACCTTATTAGAAATGGTTTATCCGAAAGGATCCTACAAATTATGAAGGTCATATATTAGCCCCATGATTATTGGAAGATTTTTGGCAAAGATGACATCGAAGTTATTTAGATTTAAATTCATTCAGTTGACTAAGGATGCAAGTGAAGCAATAGCTAGTTGAAAGAAATGTCTTCTTAAGGAAGAGTCACTGCTTTTGCGAACATAGATCAGACTCTTGAAATACATTTTGAAAGTGATATCTTTTTCAAAACTCTTGTACTTTAGAAAGTGAAAATTCTTTTTGAGAGAGATCATTGAAGGTTATCAAGAGTAAATTGCATTTTCATCTATTTAGAACTTGTAGAGGTTAGCTAAATGCTACTAGTTTGGAAGGTTGGAGGACCTTGAAAAATATGTACTTGTGAGCTTGAAGAGATTCGTCAAATTACTACTTGGGATTTTAGTGAAACACTAAAGTTGAATACTTGGAGACTGGACGTAGGCTTGCGTTATAAGTCGAACCAGTATAAATTGACTATGTCGTTCTTTCTCTCCTCTTAACTTTTAAATTTATGCATTATATTGTTTTCATTTTCATTTTGCAAGAGGCTATTTCACTTTTAAAATAAGATCCTTCTGTTTTTATATCGTAAGAGGTTTCTTTTAAAAGTTAGCTGGCCCCTATCGATTAAAAAGGCCCCCCTTCTTTTTGAGTGTTAACAGGCTCCTTTCAAATAACAGAATCTTCTTGTTTTTAACATTAACATGATCTTTTCAAAAGTTTATAGGACTCTTCTATTTATAAATCTATTTTGTTTAGGAGCATCTTATCATTTTGAAAGTTTTTAATTTTTTTATAAACACAATTCACCCCTTCTTACGTGTGTTGCTTTATCATTTGGTATCAAAGTGAGGTTTCACATTGATTGTGTTTTACAGCACGTGATAGATCATGACAAATAACTTGAGAAGGCTTAAAGGATAGCTTGTTTCAAAGCCTCCTTACTTCAATAGAAACAACTACTCATACTGGATAGAGAGAATGACAATCTATCTCTAACCTGTAGAAATTGAAGTCTAGCAAGCCATCAGAGTTGGAGCTACAATTCTCGCTACAGAAAATATAAAAGTATAGGCTGATACTGACAAAAAAAGTGCACAGCCAAATGCTAAAGCAAAACAACATTTGATCTGTGCACTATCTCCAGAAGAGTATGACAAGATATCCTATTGCTCTACAGCAAAGGAAATGTGGGATAAACTACAAGTCACTTTTAAAGGAACAAATGAGGTAAAGAAACATAGATGAATTCTTTTGAAGATTCAACAACATCATCACGGCCTTATAGAACTTAGGAAAGATATATGCCAATGATAAGCTCGTAACAAAGATTCTAAGATCACTACCAAAGGAATGGAAACTTAAGGTGACAACTCCAAAAATTGCAAAAGATCTAGTCACTATTTCACTCAACTGACAACGAGAAAATTTGATGATCTGTGAAACCGAGCTTATGTGAGATGCAGAATCCTCCTACAGAAAAGGAATGGCATTAAAAGTAGTTAATGAATCAAATAGTGATGAAAGTGAGACTAAATTGCAAATAGATGAAGATGATGAGTTCAACATCATGGTCAGAAAATATGCCCACTTCTATAAAAAGAAGTTGATGAAGAAAAGAGTAGGAAATAAGAAAGCTGGGAACATCGGGTTCCTATCAAAAGGTAGCAGTAGCAATAGCAATACACAAAACAATCAAATCATATGGTATCACTATAAGAAGCCTAAACACACAAGACCTAAATGTCCTTCTCTTCAAAAAGACAAGTTGGAGAACAGAAAACTTAGAAAGCAAGCGATGACTACAGCTTGGTTAGATGACTACTCTGAAAACTTTGAAGAAGAAGGGCCAAAAGAAGTCGACAATGTTTGCTTCATTACTGAATCAGGAGATGATGAGCTGTATTATTTTGACTCTGATATTGAAGCTGATGGATTGAAAAATGCATATCATGAATTATATGATCAATACAAAAAGTTGGCAGTGAAGTATTTCAAAGAAGTTGAGAAGTCCAAGAACAATTATGCATCTATAAAGAGTAAGATTAAATCATTAGAATATGTCAATGAGATAATATTATTTTAGGATATGCTTCAAAACGAAGACAAGAGAAAATTAATAGATAGTCGACAGTGGTTGTTCGAGACACATGATAGGTGAAGTATCACATTTAATTATATTAAAACGAAAGACGGAGGCAATATCGTCTTCACTGACAAAAATAAAGCAAAGGTCATCGAAATTAGTAAAATTGGTGATTTTGACTCCACCTATATCGATAATGTCTTTTATGTTGATGGTTATTGATAATGTCTTTTATGTTGATGGTTTGAAACATAACCTGTTAAGTGTAACTTAAAGTTGTGCATATGGATTTATTTGATTTCACTAGGACTCAAAGTTTTGGTGGTAAACATTACGATTTTGTTTTAGTAGGTGATTATTCTAGATTTACAAGGGTTTACTTCCTATCAAATAAAGGTGTTGCTTTTGAAGTTTTTGAGAATTTATAGAAATATTCAAATCAAAAAATGATACTGCATTACTTCAATTCGAAACAATCATGGAGGAGAATTTGAAAACAGAAAGTTTAAAGATTTATGTGATAGTAATGGTATGATTCACAACTTTTCTTGCCCAAGGACTCCTTAGTAGAATGGTATTGTTGAATAAAAGAATAAGACCCTAGTTGATATGGCTAGGAAAATGTTGTGTGAAAGTGGCCTACCCCATTTTTATTAGGCAGAAGCGACATTCACTGCTTGTTACATACTCAAGAGGTATCTTATAAGCCCAATTATGAAAAAAGACCCCCTTTGAGCTGTGGAAAGGAAGAAAATCAAATGTTACTTACTTTTGAGCATTTGGTTGCAATATTTCTAGTCTACAGTACCGTTAGTAAAGGATTTAGTGTTTACAATAAAAGAACAAAGATGATAGAAGAATCAATACTTGTAGTATTTGATGAAACTTTACCTTCAACAACAACAGTTGATTCAGATGACGAAGAGCATCCCCTAGTTCCTAAAGATACATCTACTTCACCTACAATACCTTCAGAATCATAAGATTAAAAAGGCCCTTTTGAAGCCAGCACGGAACAGGTTCCTCCCTTTCAATAGGAACCTATGCAAAGAAGAACACCAAGAGAATGAAGAGGTCGAGATACACATCAATACATTATGGGAGATCCTTCTGAAAGTCTAAGAACTAGATCTTCCTTCAAAAACAACTTTGTTGCCTTTATCTCACAATTAGAACCAAAGACAGTTAAAGAGGCTCTTACTGATGAAAATTTGGTTTCAACAATGAAAGATGAACTGAATCAATTTGAAAAAAACAAAGTTTGGAATTTAGTACCTCATCCTTAAAACAAGTCAATCATTGGAACTCATTGGGTGTTTCAAGACAAACTCGATGAAAATGGTCAGGTGGTAAGAAACAAAGCTAAACTTGTAGCTCAAGGTTATAATCAATAGGAAGGTATTGAATTTAAAGAACCTAATATGCATGTTGCTAGACTAGAATCGATTACAACTTTGCTTGCCTTTGCATGTTATAGAAACTTCAAATTGTTCCAAATGGACGTCTAAAGTGCTTTCTTAAATGGATATATTAATGAAGAAGTATTTGTTAAGCAACCTCCAAGATTTGAAGATGAAAATCATCTTGATCACATGATGAAGTTAACCAAAGCCCTGTATAGTCTAAAACAGGCTCCTCAAGCATAGTATGAGAGGTTAAGTAATTTTCTGCTTGAGAATAACTTTGAAAGAAAAAAGGTAGATAAAACCTTATTCATTAAGAACAAGGAGAATGATTTACTCATAGTGCAAATATATGTTGATGACATAATATTTGGTGCTACTAATCAGTCTTTCTATAAAGAATTCCCAGCATTAATGCAGGGGGAGTTTAAAATGAGTAAGATGGGAGAACTATCCTTTTTTCTCGGATTACTAATTAGGAAAATAGAAAAGGGATCTTCATTAGCCAAGACAAATACACAAATGAACTTATCAAAAAGTATCATTTTAAGAATGTCAAACTGATATATATTGGAACTAAACTTGATAAAGATGAAGAAGGCAAGGCTATAGATGAAACAAAGTATAGAGGAATGATTGGTTCACTACTATATTTTACAAGCTCAAGACCAAATATTATGCTTAGTGTGTGCCTTTGTGCACGCTTTCAATCAAATCCTAAAGAAAGCCACCTTCAAGCAGTCAAGAGGATCTTTTGATATCTTCTCGAAACTATGGATTTCAGTTTATGGTATCCAAAAATTAATTCTTTTAAGATAGTTGGCTATTGTGATGCAGATTATGTAGGTGATAAAGTGGATCAAAACAGCACAAGTGGTCACTATCAATTTCTTGGAGGATGTAATAAAAATTGCACAGTGCTTTCAACAATCAAAGTGGAATATATAGCAACCACTAGTGTCTGTGTTCAAATCTTACGGATGATGCATCAACTTTAAGATTTTTCTCTAAACTTTTCTCATATTCCTATATTATGTGATAATATTATGTGCGAGCGTGAGACAATTTGGTGGAGACTTAGTGTTATTTTTCAGCACAACAATTAACGTCCTTCTTGTATGAGCCATGTGTTTTGATTTGTTGATACAGTGAAGATCATCTTTGCTGAAGTGGGTATTAGCTATTAATTAAAGGAACACTATGAATTGTTTTTCTGTGAAAAAAGAGTAAGCTATAGTGGAGAATTTCAGCTGGGTTATTTCAAGAAGATAAAAATCATAGGGAAGTTTTTCTTTTGTCTCAAGTATTTCATTGTTTAATTTTCAGTTGTTTAAATACTTGAGCTATTTTTTATTTATTATTGTTTTGAGTGAAAGAAAAATCCTCTGTTGAGGTTAGTACAAGGTGGTCGTACTATTGGGTGTGAAAATCTTTTACGGGAAGTGAAGTTGAGAGATAGTGTCAAGGTAAGCCTTGGGTAAATCTATTATACTCTGTGAAAGTTATTAAGCTGGGTGAGGGCCCCACAGACGTAGGCGAGGTGTGTCGAACTGCGTTACTAAATTTCTGGTGCTTTTATTATTTCAATTTTTCTTGTTTTTATTTTGTTAGTGCCAAAGAAATTTGCGAAACAATTAACACCCTTCGGTTTTTCAGAACTGCTTTGTTAGGGAAGTTGTTTCCTTATCTCAAGTGTATTTGTTTATGTTCTTTATTATTTTAATCACTTGAATTGTTTGTTTATTATCTTTATCGTTAAAATTTGTTGAGAAAATTCTTTGTTGTGGTTAGCACGAGTCGATCGTTCTATTGGTTGTAAATTACTTTCATAGGTTATGAGGACAAGGGATAGTGTTAAGGGTTGAGTGAGTCGGCTCGATAAAGCCTTATATAAAACTATTAATGTTAGTGAAAGTATTACGCTGAGTGAGGGGCCCGCAGACATAAGCAAAGTGTGCTAAACTGTGTTAACAAATTTTTGGTGTTAATTTAAAATTGTTCGTTTAATTTTTTTGTTTTTTTTCTTGTGCTAGAAACAACTACTGCTGAATCAGAAATTTTGTGAAACTATATCCTTTCAAAATTTCAATTAGTACTAGAGTGGGTAATCAAATCAGAACTTGATACGACAAGTTGATGCAGATTCGTGTTTCACAAATATGGCTACAAGAGGAGGAGCATCAATTACTAGACCACTGTTGTTGGATGGTTTCAATTATCCCACGTGGAGTGGATGAGAGTATTTATTCAAGTATAGGTAAAGCGTGGAACTCAGTGTTACATGGATGGACACATTCAGTGATAACTAATGACAAGGGAGAAGTTGTACTGAAAGATGCATCTGAGTGGACAAGAGCTGAAGAAGAGATAGCACTTGAAAATTCTCAAGCCACGCATGCCATATTTAGTGTTGTTGGTGAAGGTCGCCTTTTAATAATATCAGCTTATGAATCGGCAAAGAAGTTTGGGACACTTTGCAAACTATACATGAGGGATCAAAATTTGTGATAGCCTCAAATTTCAAATGTTAACTGTGAGATTTACGGAGCCGAAGATGGATGAGAATGAAACTATTGGAAACTTTCATGAGAGACTGCATTATATAACAAACCAAACACATCAACTCGAGAAGAATTGTTCTAACCTGAAACTTGTTAAGAAGACATTGAGATCATTACCTTCGAGCTTCATACTAAAAATTGCAGCAATTGAAGAAACTCATGATATCAATGAACTGTCGTTGGATAAAGTAATTAGGATTCTTACCAATTTTAAGATGAACTTGTCGAGGGATAAATGAGAGAAAAGCAAAGGGTTGGCATTGCAAGTGGAAATTGGTAAAGTTGTGAAAGACATAGGAGACGAATCTGACGAGAATGAGGATCTGGTGTTATTGACAAGAAATTTCAGTAAGTGGTTAAAGAAAGTAAAAAAAGGATAGACCTGAGTTTAGGCAAAATGGTAGGAGCACATCAAATAACAATTTCAAACAACAAACTCAAACTTAAAAGGGTAAAAGAAAAGTGAAGAAGATTCAATGTCATAAATGTCAAGGCTTCAGACATGTGTAAGCGGAATGTGCTAACATCTTGAAGAAGAGAAAAAGGAAGTCTTATACTAGCATTTGGAGTGAGAATGAATCCGAAATTGAGTATGATAATGAAGAGGAATTTACAAGTAACGTTGCGTTGGTTGCTTTATATAGCAAAAGTCCAATTGCTTGTTTAATAGTAACCAAGAAGGAAGAATCTGATGATGAAACCTTGGATAAATCAGTTCAGAATTTTGGGAAAAACGCAAATGAGTTAGTCCAAAGTTTAATTTTAGATTATGACAGTGATTCAAAGAACAAAAGTGATGATATTTACAAAGCCTATGAGTTAATGTATGCAAAGTGGGTGTAAACATGTAAGAAGAATGAAAAGCTAAAGAAGGAAAACTCTACCGTGAAGGACATCATTCAAGATCTAGAGAAGAAGTTATTATCTGCAATAGATGAGCTGAACGAAACAAAGTTGAAGCTAGTCAGTACGAAAAGAGGGATAAGAATGTTAAATGGAAGTACCAAAAAGTTAGAAAAGTTGCTATAAATCAGTAAGATCAAAGGAGATCTCCAAGGTATTGGCTCCAAGGAGAATGTTCTAAGTCAAAAAGAATGAGAATAATGATACAACCAGATCTGTTCAAGAAGAAACTTAAGGAAAAATCAGAAGTTCATATCTACATGTCATTTTTGTGGAGTTATTGGGCACATAAGGCCAAGATGCTACAAGTTATTACAAATGTTATTTCAAAGGACTCGAAATTGAAAATCTATATGTTCCTCATTGAATTTCCAGTAGCAACCTATGACACTGAAACACACTTGGGTTAAAAAGGGTCAATTGCAAGCTCTTGTAATTCTTAAATCTATGAAGGTTACTTCTCATAATGGATGGTATTTTGACAGTGGATTTTCGCGTCATATGATAGGAGAAAGGAGCTATTTGGCTGATTATCAAAGTTGTGTAGATGGACATGTGACTTTGGTGATGGAAAAAAGGCTTTGGTTATTAGAAGAGGGATACTATGCGTGGATGGATTGCCACAACTTAAGAATGTGCTTTACATTGATGGATTAAAAGTCAATTTGGTGAGTATAAGCCAACTTTGTGATGATGATTTATTGGTTAAATTTACAAGTGATGAGTGCTGGGTGTTAACAGAACAAAGAGAATGTCTTGTGAGTGACAGATGATTAGCAGATAATTGCTATACATTGCAGGTCACTACTACTTGTAAATCAACCTCGTATGATGACAATATTGGTCTATGGCATCAAAAGATTGGGCACGTTAATTATGAGCTTATTATCAAGTTAAAGAAATTGGAAGTTGTAAGAGGTTTGCCCACAATGAACAAAAAAGATAAGAAAATATGTAGTGCATATCAAATGGGAAAACAAATGAGAGTGCCACATAAAAAGGTTAAGCATGTTACTTTCTCACGTATATTGAAATTAATTCATATTGGTTTGGTTGGTCCAACACAACATGCTAGCATTGATGGAATGATTATTGATGATTATTTTAGGTATACTTGGGTATATTGATGATTATTTTAGGTATATTTGGGTATCATTCTTGAAAGGAAAGTCATATGTTTTTAAGACTTTTAGAAGCCTACGTGTGCAGGTCATGAATCTGAAAAATATGACAGTATTAAGAATTTGATCAAATCACATAAGGAAATTTGAGAATGCAAAATTAAACGATTTCTGTAACAAATACAGCATCATACAAAAAAATTCAACACCTAAAACTCCACAATAAAATGGAGTTACAGAGAGGAAGAATCAAATTCTTCAAGAAATGGCCAGATCTATGTTGAATGGAAGAAAAATGTCAATATAGTTTTAGGAGGAAGCAGTGAACATGGCATGCTATATATGCAACAAAGTTCATCTTACAATTATCTTGAACAAGACATCGTATAAACTTTAAAAGGGAAAGAAACTAGATATATGCTACTTTCATGTTTTTGCAGTAAATGTAATATTCTTATAGATTGGAACAGCTTGAAAAATTTGAAAGCAATAGTGATGAAGGGATATTCATTGGATATTCAATCTACAGGAAAGCATATTGAGTGTTTAATCAAAGAATCAAAAAAGTGCTAGAATCCATAAATTTTGTGATAGATGATGTGTCTTAATTAAATGTGGCAGAAGAAAATTTACAAAACTAGCCTCACGAACCAACTCAAACAAGTAATGAGGCAAGAACAAAAAACTTCCCAGATTTGTAATTAGTTATTGTTGGTGAAGAATCTGTCCAAATAGAAGAGCTGTCAATTGCTTCAGATGATGAAACCAACATGACATTTTATGCGAAAATAATTTCTTTAAATAATCAAAACTCAGAGAATGTGATTTAAACAGTGATCCTCCTTCATGAATCAAAAGAAGTCAAAGAAAAGACACTCCGATGTACAAGGAATTTCATTCAAAACCTTCTTTTCTGGATAATCCTAACTTATACGTTTATGATTTATTGTATTATACAATTTAATAAGATTAAAATGTGAACTAGCAAATATGAGCACAAGTTTATTTGTTTTACAATAATATTTAAAAATTACTTATGTATAGTGATTAGGTGAACGGTAGTTAATTTGAAACTTGATCACCGAGTATAAATAAAAGGAAATTATCTGGCATATTTAATTTATAGTGTTCAAATTGGCAATCCAGCGTTCCAGCTGTTGTTTTACCAACAGCAACTACTAGCTACCTTGAGATACACCGTCCACTTGGCAAGGTTTCATTGGGCTGCAATTAACATTGGTACGGATGACGTTGTCCTGGAGAAGACTTTCCAATTCCTCGTGTCGGAGGTGTCTTAATTAAAAACGTGGTTTTTTAATCAACTGTAGACAATTATTTAAGCACGTGGGCTAAAGATGCCTCTGATAACATGTAACAGTTTAAAATAAATTTTAGTCAACTGATCAGTTCCAAAAGATGATCATGACGACATTATTGGTTAACCGGTTCTGTTCTTTTTTTTTTTAATACTCTTCCATGTGACGACTTGCATAAGGACCACTTCGTATGATGTTTAACCTTTGACACGGTTTTCCCCTTGTTCTTATATATATATATATACACAACTTCTCATAAGGTTCTCATGTGAAGCTTGGCAACACTTGTTTAAGCAGTCACTTCTAGTCGTATAGTTGCACTCCATCACTACATAGCACAAAAGAAAATGGCACACTCAGAGGCAGCTATTCATAAAAACTTGGATTCATTTTTTAGTCTTCAGGAGCTTCTTAAAGACCCCATGATCTCTGTCCCGAAACCCTATCTACGTCCCGAATTGCAGGCACCTAGTACTTTTGATACTACTGTTGCTCCAGTGGCTTCAATCCCTACCATTGACGTCAACATGTTGGTGTCAATGGAATCCAAAGGACTTGAACTTGAAAAGTTGCACCTTGCTTGCAAAGAATGGGGTTTCTTTCAGGTTTTTCTCATTTTTCTTCAATTTTCTTTCATCTGTTTGTGTATGTAGAAATTCATTACTGTTTAAGCTTCTATCAAAAGGTTTAGTTTGGTGCCCTAATTTCACGCAAAAGAGATCTCAGATCCTTTATTGTACCCAGATGATTAACTACCATGTATCAAGCTTCTGTTTTTCCTGAATAAAAAAATTTAATTACTTTTGTAAATTGATCAGATATATAACCGAAAGATGAGCATCTATATACATACAAAAGACAAAACCTAAAGTTGTGAGGATATTGTTTGGTACAGTTGGTGAACCATGGAGTTAGCTCTTCACTGATGGATACGATGAAACACGCACTTGAGGAATTCTATGAACTTCCCCTTGAAGAGAAAATGAAATGCAAGAGAAAGCCAGATGAGGCTGAAGGATATGGAGCAATGATAAGAACTGGAGGACAACTCGACTGGGGTGATAGGTTTTATATCCAAACAAACCCTTTAAACATAAGAAACCAACGTCTCTTCTCAGAGCTCCCTTCATCCATTAGGTCCTTTACATCTTTTCCACTTTTTGGCATAGTTTGATTGTTGTTCTTTAATTACTATTTCTTCAATTTTCTTCATATAATTTGTGCATGCAGGAGCAACTTCGAGTCCTACATATTGGAAATGCAAAAACTTGCCATGAAACTACTTGGGTTCATTGCGGAGGTTCTAAACATAGGGCTACAGGAGATGAAGGAGATGTTCGATGATGGAATGCAGTCAGTGGGGATGACATACTATCCACCATGTCCTCAGCCAGAGCTGGTTGTGGGTTTTACACCACACTCAGATGCATCTGGCATCACCATTCTGAACCAGATTAATGGTGTTGATGGGCTTGAGATAAAGAAGGATGGAGCTTGGATTCCCATT
>JAOSBP010000002.1:31335962-31348040 GCA_027563825.1 Erythroxylum mucronatum | reverse complement strand
TTATACCTGCAATCTTTTTATATCTTGATGCGTTCAGACATCTGCATCACGTCGTGAAATTAGTTGGAAAGATCTAGCGGTGTCTGTAATTGCACAAACTAATCATTGTTACCAATTAACTTGTGGAGCAATGAGCAGAATGTCCTGTCTGATCCTCATCCAAATTGTTGAGGGCACTTGTTGTAGAATATGAATGAATTCATATGTTCCCACATATTCATCTTCGTGAAGGCAATTTTTTGATAATTGTACTTTTGCAGTTGAGCATTGGAAGGCAATGGAAGGAGTTTCTCAATTGCAATGAGCCGATGAGATTTATGTTCCATGTAAGGATTATCTGTTCGTTGCTGTTTAATGTTTTGCCTTGAATTGTGTACCACAAAGTGTAGTTGACTTACATGCTTTCTTCTTTTCTGTTATGTTCATTCAGGAGGATGCACAGAAACATGGCAGGGCTGCAAAGAACCGCTACGCAGTTTGAGGTGAACAGTTGTTTGTTGCCCCAGGGATGCATTGTCTTCAATGTGAAAGGGTTTGAGAAGATATGGCCGACAATAACTACTACACATGCGTAAAAGACGCGAAATTAATTGCAGAGATATCGATCCCTTCCTGACATCTTTTGACGGTTGTACTATAAAAGCCTTACATTAGCACTGCCTTAGCCTGTCTTGAAATAACAGGACAGGAAGGGAGGAGCTTTCTTGTCCACTGTTCAAAGAACCAAGCATAATGAAAACATTCCTGGAGAGATTTAGGCAAGTGGATTAGTGGACTACATATATGTGTGTGTATATATATATATATTATACAAGCCTGTGCCCCATGTACAAAGAAGCATAACTCTTAGCCTAGAAAATTAGATTCATTTACAACCAATTCATTGTACCTTTCATCCGCCTCAACTATGCAAAACGCTCTCAAGTCACCGGATTCCGATGGACATGTTGCAAAAAAAGTCCGAATATGAGAAAGGGATGAAGACCTCCTCCTCTCGCACCTGTTGAACAAAACAACCAAGTTATAGTGCGGTGGTCACAGGCCATTCTGACCCTGGTAGTAGTGCAAAGGAAATAGAATGGCCCGAAGAGGACCCAATTGAAATTGTTGAGGGAGATATTTCTTTAATACAAGGAGAATTCGGAATGGGTCTAGAACTATCCAACAATTTCAAAAGCAAGTTAGACAAAACTTGGGCAAATGTTGTTGCGGTTAAACTATTAGGACGAAAACTAGGTTTTAACATGCTCAAATCCAGATTACTACCAATGTGGAAACCTAAAGGCCTTATGAAAATTGTCGATTTAGACAATGATTTTAACCTCATAAACTTCGTCGAAGAGGAGGATTATGTGCATACCCTCACACAAGGTCCATGGATAATTTCAGGCCACACCCTCTCCGTTCAACCATGGTACCCAGATTTTTGACCTTTGACTGGAAAACTTACACACGTTGTCTCTTGGATGCATTTCCCAGAACTCTCTGTAGCCAGGTACCATCCCTCGATCCTCACCGCTCTCGGCAATTTAGTGGGACGCACGATTAAAATCGATAGCAACACACAACAAGCTCACCGAGGTAAATTCGCCTGAGTGGTTGTCAACATTGACCTCAGCTCACCTCTCCGATCCATCGTTGAGCTAGATGGTGAACACATCAAGGTGGCGTACGAGGGTCTGCCCCAAATCTACTTTGCCTGTGGACTGGTCGGCTGTGGCGCACCGACCTACCCCACACGTCCGCGCGAGCAACCAAACAAAACGCCCAACATCAATGGACAGCCGACGACCAACAACCCTGACAACTGTGGGGAATCTTCCACTGGAGACCACCAACAAGTGGATTTCGAACCCCTGGATGCAAGTATAGCATCGCCCTCGCCAACTGCCATCTGCCCCAAAGGCAAACCGAAATGACAGGAACACCAACTCCTCCCACGTGGGGTTGCAGGGCTCGAGGTACTCGGCCTTGTCAGAAATTGACCCGTTGGTCTCCAATACAGACCATCCTCCAACAGCAGAAGTGAATCACCAATCCGCAACCCATACTACGTTGGGTTCGAACCAAGGGAGGGAGAAATCCATAAACCATGCGTCGATTAGGGAGATGAGGCAGAAATGTTCATCGTTTAATGGGCAGACCGGGTCTTCTACAAACAGTGTCAATACGATGCCGTCAGCTTCCACCAACGTCAGGCCAAGGCCCAACAAGTCTCCCCTCCCATTCAGCCTATGGACCGCAATAGGCAGATTTCTCCCTTGCAGACTACACAGCCCACAACACAAGTCACTCAAAGCCCAATAACAAATCACGTGGCCCTATCGAGCCCCTCCCATGTAGAAGTGATACTACAAGATCAAAATATCACTCTCCCCACACACAAGGAATTGGGTCGTGGGGACATGGAGGAGGACCCCGTTGACGACTGTCTCCTACAGCCTCGACATCGATTAGTAAAAAATACATTATACACCCACCTCAACCCCCGGATCCGGGAAAAGACTCTCCGGACGCAAATGAAACTCATATTGATTCCGATACTCAGATGGAGGAGACTCCACAGGATCACAAGACAGACCAGTGATGGGAGCCGACTGATAATGCAGTCAACTCTCTTGCAGAATAATTTTTCCCTCCTTCTCCGTGATTATGTCGATATTCATATGGAACTGTCAAGGGGTTGGAGGGAGGACCTTCAAGTCCATCATCAAGAACTATATTCAAATCCATAAACCAATTCTTATTTTGGTGGAGCCACGCATAAGTGGGGTATATGCGCTGAAGGTTATCTGGAGTTTGGGTTTTACCCACTCCTTTAGGGTGGAAGCCGAAGGTTATTCGGAAGGTATCTGGCTACTTTGGAAAGATGATATTGTGGTCCGAATTCTGCTAGCTCACCGTCAATTTGTGCATGCCAATATTGAATGGAACCAACTATCATTTGACTTCACGGTCATTTATGCCAGCTCAACGTATTCGTTACAAAATTATTTATGGCAATATTTGAGGAAAATTGCTAGGATCACCTCTAACCCTTGGCTATTGGGTGGGGACTTCAATGCCAAATTTGAAAGCCAGGATAAACGTGAAGGCTCTCATCTCCAACCAATCGTCAATTCTAAATTCAAAGACTGTGTGCACAGTTGTCATCTTCAGGATCTGGGATTTTCAAGGCCAAGATTCACTTGGCGAAGAGAACAAATTCTCGCTAGATTAGACCGTGCCTTCTGCTCCAATTCGTGGCATTCTGCATTCCATAACACCAAAGTCTCTCACCTTCTGTTCGTGAAATCTAATCATCGACCTCTTTTAATTACTCTTAAGAACAACGAACATTCAACTCCAAAAATTAGGCCTTTTAAATTTCAGTCAGCTTGGTTTACTCATAACTGCTTTGATCGATTTGTAGCTGCGAATTGGAACCCTTCCAGCTCTCATTTTAGTGGCGCAATCAGAAGTTTCTCGGAAAGATTACATCTTTGGAACACTATCACGTTTGGCAACATTTTCCACCACAAAAGGAGACTCAAGGCTAGACTCGAAGGCATAAAAAAACAATTAGAAGACATAGACTCGACCTCTCTCCGGGAGCTGGAGGAATACCTACGATCCGAGTTGGAGTAGGTCCTTTACCAAGGAAGAACTCTTCTGGCACCAAAGATCCAAAAGCCAGTGGTTAGGCCAGGGAGAAAGGAATACCAAGTTTTATCATGCAATAACAACGGCTAGACAACGTCAAGCGCGGATTACTTCCTTGCAAGATGATCATGGAAATGTGATTTCAGATACAATGAGCATTAAGAGATTAGCACATAATTACCTCGAGGAATTATATATGGTCGACAGCTAGCACCCTCCAGACTGACAGCTCCATGGCCATTTCCTTACCCTTCCTCAACAAACGAAAGCTGATCTGGACAGTCCACTCAGTCCTGACGAAATCAAGATGACTTTCTTCTCTATGGCTCCAAACAAGGCACCTGGATTTGATGGCTTAACCGCTCTTTTCTACCAATCCCATCGGAACATCGTCGGCCCTTCTCTGACTTTATTCATACAACGAATTTTTTGCCATGAAACTTGGGAATCTGAACTCAATCGCACCATTGTGGTACTTATACCTAAGATTCCTTCTCCCACATCAATTACACGGTTCCAACCAATTGCTTTATGCTCTGTGCTCTACAAGGCCATTACTAAGATCATTGTTAATCGGCTGAAGCCTTACCTTGACGATTTGGTCGCTCCAACATAATGCAGTTTTGTCCCAGGGCGATTAATTATGGACAATATTATCATCACCCAGGAAGTCATCCACACAATGAGAAGGAAAACGGGCCGGAAAGGGATAATGGCTCTGAAAGTGGACCTTGAGAAAGCATACGATAGGCTGTCATGGAACTTCATTCATGATACACTAATCGATGTTGAGATTCCTGAGTCACTGATCAATCTCATAATGAAGTGCATCTCCTCAGTCTCCTTTCAAGTGACTTGGAATGGTGAACTCAGCGATACCTTTAGTCCCTCCAGAGGTATTCGACAAGGTGACCCCATATCGCCCTACCTCTTTGTCCTATGCATGGAACGACTAGGTCACTCAATTAACCAAGCAGTGACATAAGGATGATGGCAACCTATTAAGTTAGGCAGAAATGGTCTACCTCTCTCTCATTTGTTCTTTGCCGATGACCTCATCCTCTTCTCTGAAGCCTCAATTGATTAAGTATTTGTTATTCGGGCTACTTTAGATTCTTTCTATGTTGCTTCTGGACAACACATCAGCCAAGGAAAATCTAGGTGCTATTTTTCCAAAAATACTCCTCCCATGACGACTCACTCCTTAAGCCGAGCACTGAGGTTCAAATAGACGAAAGAGTTAGCAAACATACCTATCATACATCTTGGATAAGGTTCACCAACGATTATCAGGCTGTACAGCCAACGTTTTGCCTTTTACCGGACGTATCACTTTGGCCCAATCTGTCATTGCGGCACTTTCCAGTTATACAATGCAGACAGTCCAGCTGTCCCGCAGCCTTTGTGATGATCTGGAGAAACTAATAAGGCAATTTTTGTGGGATTCATCTACTAGCAAGAAGAGGATTCACTTAGTCAATTGGGAGGAAGTTTGTAAACTCAAAGAACTGGGGGGTCTTGGCAGTTGAAAAATTCGCGAGACTAACGATGCTTTTTTAACGAAACTAGGATGGACTTTGATTGCCAAGTCAAACGCATTATGGGTCAAAGTTCTCTCTGCAATATATAACTTTGACGTCAACAATCTCCCCACCTCTTTTGATGCAACCGGGGGGATCTAGAGGAGCATAAAGGCAACTTAGCACCTAGTGCTTCAGGGCATGAAATGGATGATCGGAGATGGCACTACGACTCGATTCTCGAAAGACCCTTGGATTGCGAGAGTAGGACCTCTTATTAACCATGTTACAACCCCAATCCCATATCTAACTCTTAATCTCAGTGTCCAACACTTTGTGACCGATGATGGTACTTAGAATTGGGACGCAATTCAATATGGTCTCCTGACATTGATTTACAGGGCCATAGCCAGTACATTTCTCCTAAAGCCCTTCCTAGGATAGGATAAGTTGATCTGGGAAGTTTCTGATACTGGACAATTCACCATAGATTTCACTTATTCTTTGATCATGGGTCATGATGACACCTCGCCTCATGGTATTTGGAAGGCAATCTGGCAGTGGAAGGGCCCACAACATATTCGCTCCTTCCTCTGGCTCCTCGCACAAGATCGGTTACTCACTAATCAACAATGCGTACGTAAGCACTTTACTACGGACGACGATTGTCATCATTGTCGACTTGTAGAATCCTCACTTCACGTAGTGAGAGACTGTGCCAGAGCCCATCAAGCGTGGCACACATTCCCTTCACAAATAGTTTCTCCTGACTGTTTCACTATGCCAAATCGGGAGTGGCTCACTACAAATCTCCAAAATCACCAACGAGTGCTTGGGTATGACTGGTCGATTATTTTTTGCACTACTTGTTGGTTCCTATGGAAATGGAGAAATTTGTCCCTCTTTGATGAACATTTTACTTGGCCATACTCACCAGCTTCTCTCATTTTGTCTTATGCAGATTAGATCCACCAATCCACCGTGTGGCAAAGTCGAACTGATACCGGTTATCACCCTTGACAAGTGCAACTCATCGGATGGATGGGTCAAATTAAACACAGATGGAGTCAGTGACGGAGCCAGGAATTTAAGATAGGGGGCTCAAATATTTAATTTTTTAAATTTTGGGGGGCCCAGTACACCACTAACCTCTAAATAACCTCGTCCTAATATATATATATATATATATATACATGTATATATATATATATATATATAATTATTTAATAATCTTAAGGGTGGGGGGCCCAGTGCACCACTGGCCCCCACCTACCTCCGTCCCTGGATGGAGCATGCAAACGTTCCTCGTCCTCAACCACAGTAGGTGAACTATTACGGGACAGTGCAGGCAACTGGCTTGGAGGCTTCATACAAAATCTCAGATGGTACTCATCAGTGCCTGCAGAACTCTGAGGTGTTTTTACCGAACCTACACTCGCGTAGAATCTAGGCTTTCGCCGGATTAAACTTAAAGTATATTCTATCGCGGTGATAAATATCCTATCTTCCTCCGACAACCAATTACGGGCTCTCAATCCCATAGTAATGGGCATTAATGAACTGTTTACTCGGAACTGGACTATTGTTCATCGACATATATATCGAGAGAGCAACAGATGCGCCGACTGGCTTGCTAACTATGCAGTTCATTTTGATGTAGGCGTCATTTATTTTGATACTACACCCATTGGGTGCCACTTAATCCTTCTAGAAGATATGCCGGGGATATGTTTCATAGAATCGTTCTATAATCTGTTTCGTTATCTTTCCTTTTTATATATATATATATATATATATATAATATCTAAGCTAGTATCTCCCCTTCTTCCCCATTCCCGTTTAGAACCACCTCATCCATATCTTCTTCATCCTCATGTTTCTTGAACAACCCCAGAAGCTCTAGTGGACTTGCAGAATCTACTACTTCAATTCCTCCCTTTGCCAATTTGCTGCCACTCCTGTCCAAATTGGCACTAGAGGATAATGAAACACCCACACAGCATCTCCAGCTCTTCTATTATCTCTCGGTTCTCTTCTATCTCAACAGTCCTTTCCAAGAAAATTTTTAAAATCATATCTACCATAAACGTCTCTGAAAACACAAATATTAAACTTCCAATCAAATCTATAGAGAACAAACCTGTTGCAGTGCCGCACGTGCAGCTTCTCTTTCTTTCTCGCGTTGTAAATTAGAGGTATCTATCTTAAGACCATGGAAGCAAGCAACTATCTTCCACAAGTTGTTACCACAATATTTGTCTATTTAAAAGAAACAGCAGTTTAGTACACAAAAGATGCAGAGAGCTTCAATTGGCACTTGGCTAAAGAATCCAAAAAGGACATAATATGCTGCCACTTGAACCAGAAATCCCACACAATGAACTATACAAGCAAGGGGTGGTTTTTCAAGAAGAAAACAAGATTGAAGTAGGGGAACGTAGAGTTTGCCTCGACTGTAACTTTTATGAAACAAGGTTTGTCATGGGTCTTTGTTAGGAAGCATAGGGATTTAATAGTAACAAGCCATTAACTTTCTATTACACGATCATAAAACAAAGATTCTATGAGAGTAATTATAAGAAATTTTGGTAACAATCCAAGCATAACTACAATATTAACAATTACAGTTAGGCTCCACAAAGAACAGATACTGCTACTCTAGTTCCAATAGTTATTGCCAGAGATGATATCTATGGCGGCCATAACCACAACAGAAGCAACAATTACGTCCAATAATCAGGCTCTGATGGTTTGTTCATGCCGGAAAATATAACGTTTCAGGTCACAAGGGTAGCGACTCTGTTCTACCAGAGCAGTAGCTTCATATGCTCTGTAGCAGCTTATTTTCCTGCATAAATTTGCTGCAGTATCCAAATGAGTTCCTCAACACAACCACCGACTTCTTCAAAAATCCTTGTTAGCTTCCATAAAGCATTACAACACACCAAAGTTCTATCCGGATGCTGCAGAGCCTCACATAATTGTTAACTAGCTTCCCTGCAAATGAGATAGTATAAAACTAAGCAGCAGGTAGTTTTGTAACTGCGATAAACCTCTAGCACAAAAGGAAACTGGTTTTGTCTCATAACACTTGAGTGCAGTTCTCCGTGATAATTGCAAGGGAAACCAATTTACCTCCAGCTATGGACATGAAGCTATCAAGGGTTCCTTTGTATCTTCACCATATTTGCTGCTATAATAGGAATATAGGGCTAACTGAAATATGCCAAGCATTGTTCCAATTCCATTAGGGACCTGTATCAAATGCATTTGAACAAACTTAGTGAGAAGGATGAAAGCATCAAGGGACTGGATTATTTTTCTTGGGACAAACAGCATTGGCTTTTAAGCACAGCTCTCTTTAATATGGTCCTTGAGATCAGTAGGTACTTTAGGTGAGATAGGTTCTTATGTGTGCATGCTAGATTACATACATTAAAACAGCATAGTCTTTTTTCCAGTAAGCATAAGACTTACATAAATGAAAGGATCAAACTTTAACATCCCATAGGCAAAGAAAGACAGGCTCATCAGAAAGGTTGAAAGAGAAAGATAGAAAGGCATGTATTCAACACTCCTTGTTTTTATCACCAGATTCTGCATAAGAAATACACATGAAACAATTAAGATTGGAGGATTGTGTCAAAGGTAAAGAAGTATATCAACAATTCAGTTGAACTTACAATGACAAAAAGCGGTGAAGCAAACATGGAAATCAGAGAGAAAACACTCAAATATCCAACAACTATCTGGCGCCAATAAAAGTCAAAAAAGTTCAAGCTCACGAACACTATAATAAGAAACAAAGCTAAAACTGCAACCAGCATCCCCAACATCTTCATCTGCATAAAGCATGTACAGAAAAATTTAATGGCTAGGTCTTCTTTCTGAGGCAAGTAGCATCCTAGTTAAACATCAAAGGCTGGACAAGAAATTGAAGGGGCTCAGTCACTACCTTTTTGGCTTTTTCAGCGTACAAGATGAAGATACTTATGTAGATTAATTGGAAAATTGCCCCAATTGAATTGACAGTTGCAACAAGTATGATTCCAGGTGAAATAAGTGGCATGCCATACCAGAAGCAGATCAAGCAGTTCAAGAGGGCATATATGTAGGGCAATCCTGAGAAATCTTCTGTTGACTGGTTTCTAATGATTCTCCTAAATGTTGGTCTGAAGGGACAAAAGTTTGCTTGTAAGGGAGTGAATTTTGACTGCAAGTTGTTAGTCAGGTAGAGGATAATGAAAACTTACACGGGCGAAACAAATAAAACAAAAGCCAAAACATTCCCTGCATTCAAGCAAAAGACATTAGACGACTTTTAGTTTTGCATATCTGCAGATAAGTAAGCAACAGTTTACATGTTCTCATTCAGGAATCATCGGAGAGTAGACAAATTAAACATATCTATGGCATCAGCTACTTAACTAAGGTATAAAGGATGATAAGTCCACTGGTTTGATTTAGTTGAATTTCCTTGCTTAGAAACCTCCTGCTGGAAGCAAAATTATGTGATTCTTTGACTCCACTTTCTAACCCATCAAACAGAAGAACTGTCTTCTGTTTAAAAATCTCAGTTCAGAACAAGCAAAGATTTAATTTTTCTTACACTGAAGACAAGTTTGTTATATGTCAACTAACACAAATCGGCAAATTTGTCATCTTTGAAAATCTCACCGATAAAACTGAATCAACAAAAAGGGACAAGGTGCAGGAGAACCAAAAGAGGTGACATCTAAAAACTCCAAAACAATAACCAACGAAGGTTGTGGTTTCCTCATTTTGGACATAATTAAGACTGCAACTCCAAACTATCATGGAAAAATCTTGACAAGACAAAGCGAAAGATACAGAGATGGTACCAGCAAGCCCAGCAGCATCACTGACAGTAAAACCTGAAAAAAGAGAAGGCAACCCAGTTGACAACATCTGGCAATCTATGCAAAACCTCAAAGAAAAAGTGCGAGATTTCTCCCCCTCCAGGACACACTCTTTGGACCTTTCTATATAAAATTAAACTATGCCAGACTATCTCCTCCTTGTAACTTAGGTAAATTAAACGCACATTTGTATAGGAATATGCTTGGTTCTTCTTCTTTTTTTGGTCTCGTCTCGATCCACCAAGATTCTTGTAGATTACAAATGCTATAGTCCATACAAGTATTATTTGTTCTTATGATCGTAGGATATCTGTTCATATGTCACTTTCTGGGGTAAATTAAACAGAAAAGTAACAGCTCATGCATATTCAAAACAGGGATGAAAACATCATCCTGTGGACCAGAATTGGAACCCAACTTCATGGTTATGATGAATCTCAAACAGGAGGGACCCATTTTGAAGAAATCCTGTAATTGAGATTTAATCACATTTTTTATTTCTTTTCTATGTTTAAACTTTCCTGTCTTGTCCTGTCTGTTTCCTCTGCAATAATGGAATCTGAAATTGGAACCACAATTTCCCAACCTCTCATACTATGATTTGACCTTTCAGTGATTAGTTTGTCCATTGATCCATAGCTATTCTTGTCCCATTGTAATAAATACCTCAAAGAGCACGTGGTGAGCAAAAAGAGTCGGCTAAGACCTGCCTAAGAGTCGGCTAGGAATAAACTTCGTATACCCCAGAGCCTAAAAGTAATTAGCATATATCATGCCTAGTTTGATGACTAGTGACCTAAATTCTTGTTCAAAAATCAGGTCGAATTCGATTCCGATACAAGTAAAATAATCACGAAATTTTTTCTTTTACAGACTTTAAATAATATTTTTGGTATGAAAATTTAAGAAATTTAAAATTAAAACAATGTTGTCAAGCTGAGAATTTGAACAACAGGGTTTAAATTCGATCGAATTTCGATTGCCTGTAGTGAGTTTGACTTGGATCAAATTGACAATAAGTTGGTTAAACTTGATCGATTGTCAACTTTAACTAAGTCGTCAGTCTAATGTCTTAGCCCATCGTTTAACTCGTAATTCTCTTTCGTTTTTTTCTAGTATGTTTACCACCTCTCCTCCATTATGTATTTCGGACTTTTTTTAGTTTAATGCATTCGGTGGTTTTCCCTCAAAAAACAAAATTAAAAACAACTTGGTTCAAACCTATACTCATAAATGTCCTAAATTTAAGTTAACTTACATGTGTCATATAATAATTTTTCACTCATATAATTATCAAGATATAGAATAAAAGATATAGAGCTCTCTGAGGGTTTTTTTTATTTATATATGCTCCTTTTTATTTTTATAAAAATTATTTTATAAATTATAATTCATGTTCATCTTAAAATATATATATTGGAATATATATTGGAATAAATATTAAATAAATTTTAGTTTATGATTAGTATTTTTATTATAGTTTTTAATTTTTTTCTTATTTTTTGTTTCTATTGTTTAACAAAAGATTTATTTAGTTGATATTTGTAACAAAAAATTAAAAACAAAAACTTATTTATAAATTTTAAGACTTATTCTAAACATTCTTTTTAAACTTCAACTTTAGGCATTCCTAGAAATATCAATGGATCGGAACAGGGTGACCTGTGGCCTGACAAGCCGGACTCACTCAACCCACCATACATTTTTTTTAATAATTAAAAATGACGTTTTTGAAATAACGGTCAGGCCATATGACCCGTCTAACCTTAGTCTGTGACCTTGTCTGGCCAACCTTGGTCATTTGAATTTAATCTCTCCAAATTTATAAAACTTTCTTTAAAACCACTTAAGAACAGAACCAAACCATCCCTTAATTTACTTGCTACCATGTTCCCTTTTATTAAAACTGAAAGAGTTAGATGAATCTCCACAGTTGCTCGTCCATTTTTGGAGACAATATCAACTATTTACACCAAGCAACCTGTCTCACCTACAAAACTTGGTTTTCCCACTAATAATCAGTATCCATTTCTCAA
>JAOSBP010000002.1:31298027-31309148 GCA_027563825.1 Erythroxylum mucronatum | reverse complement strand
GTGGTCCATTTTATTTAAATTTTCTCTGATTTCAACTTTCCCTAACATATTAAGGCTTTGCATCACTTGAAGCAAAGAGAACATTTAGGGTCCCTCGAAAGTCACCAATATCTAGTCCCAAGGACATCAGTAACCCAAACATCAAGGAAGCTTGTCATTTAGATGTTGCTTCTTGTGATATGAATTGCTCTGCTGCATCTCCAGTTGACTCTGATAAAGTCGAAAACCCCCCTCCTAAGAGTGCTGTTAGTGTTTTCTTTTGGAGTTGGTACAGATTTTGTTGGTTGAAACTCGTCGCTTTCTTATTCCATATTAATTTTGTGAATGTCCTTTTACAGGTGGAAAGTGATCTCTCTGATGAAGTAAGGTTATCAGAGTCTGGAAGTCCTGGTAGGATCTAACTTCTCTTTTTAAATGACTGATAACTGTTAGAGGATTCTTTACCATATAAATTTGCCTTATTATATACACATTGAACCATCAGATTTGGTAGATGGAAGTCCAGGACATACCTTGCTTCTAAAACTTGGAGATTCGACAGTTCTACCAGGTCAAGCTTTACTAAAACAGTGTAAGGGCAAAACAATGGTGGAGAACAAGAGGCCCGTTGTTAGGAGTTCATATTTCAAAAAAAAGTTGGTAACCAAGGATAACCAAACTGATAGACAAGAACGGCTTCTATTGAATGATTTTGAAAATGATTCGTGTGGCAATATTGTTCTTGAGACTTCTTGCACCTCCAACACAGAAAACAAAAATGTCTTTATGAAGAGCCCTGACATTCAGCATGGTTTAATGGATAAGAACAATCAAGATGAAAAACTAGGTTTTGTAGTTGAGGATGATCAATTCAATGATGTTAGGAAGGGGGTTTTTCTTGAGGGTGTTAATTCTGAAAATGACGATCCGAATAGCAGATCCACAAAAAGGAAGAGCTCCTCTGATGACTTTCTAGAAAAAGTAAGCACTTCAATATGTTTTATATGTTTTAATTTGGTTTTTGTCCTTTTTGCAATCATTGAGCTGTGGAAGAAGAGATGGCTCCTTTTTGTATTATGACATTCACCCCTATAGTAGATGTATGTGTGATTTGCTTTCAAATCTTTAGGTAAGCTCCAAGGCATTCTACTAAGCTGGTTGACATCAAGTTCTTTTAGCCATATTTTAACATGCAGAGTTGTTTGTTGCTCGGCTACTTCAGGAGAACATTGGATTCAAGCATATACGTACAAGTGCTCAAAACCTTGACGACGCAATTATGGAGGAGATGAAACCTGAGGAAGCAAAATTTGGATCTGACATTTCACATTTAAACCATTATTGTAACATAGCAGAGAGATCTATGGAAAGATTCACATCAATGATCTCATCATTTAGATTCTCCTCATCTGGTTCTCGCGCCAGTGGTCTTCGTGCACCTTTTAGAGATATTAGGAAGAGTTGTCCCAGCAGGTACCACATTCACTTCTGGTGACTAATTAATTTTTTTACTTTCCACATTGTTCTGATGCTTCACCTATGATGAATATACAACTTCTATTCATTGAAGGCCAACTGTTGATATGGATTTCAACCAATTTGCTTATGTTCCGAGCAACCAGAAGACAGTTCTAGGATCTCGCAGACACTAAATTTTTAGAAATCATGTAAAAGAAATTCGTATCAGTTCGGGATTTGGAATCTGTTTAATTGCAGGAGATGGTCTTCGTATTTCAAAGGTAGTGTGTGGATTTTCAGTCCCATCATTTATTGGTTGACATTCATTATAGCTGTGGTATTGACATGGAAACGTTTCTTTTTTAGGAACCATAGAAGGTTTCACTTTTCAACTGACGCCTGAAGGACTGCTACCAATGCCCTGGTGTTCTTCCTGTCACATTCTTGTAAGTTGAGTTGATTCCATGCAGAAATTCTCCAAGCACCATTGTTTTAACAAACACTGAACTACCTCTTGTGAAATAATAAGTACTGAAATACGTTAATTGTTATGGCCTTGGAATTTTAACCTGTTGTATGATGGATGCAGGAATTATAAATCATTCTTAAAAGCATATCACTTTCATTAGCTTTGCCTATTTGAACCTCTAGGAAGAAATTGCTTCATTTTGAATGCAAATTAATCCATCAATGATGTTTCCTGTTCTGCGCTTTGTGTAACTTCCTGAAATAACTTAGTTCTTTGGACTGTTCTGCAATAGCTGGAATTAGATAATCCAGTCCAGTCCGAAAGGTTTGATGGCCCAAGCCTCTGCTACCAAAATGACGTCTTTTTGGTAATTTGTATCAAAACAACATTATTTTGGTAGTGGCCAAAGTCGGCCAAGGTTGGACTCAGACTGCTTGCCCCACGTATAGATCGCGTGTAGGATGTTTCGGATCAGCCCGGACCATTACTATACATATCCAGCTAGAATTGGCCCTTCATCTGCTTGGATCTAGTACTTGCAGCTTTAGGCATTATAAGTGACAGGATATACCCACGAAAGAGAATAACAATATTGAGTGGGCTAGCTACTGCAGCTTTGATCACCTTCCTAACTCAGGTTGGCACACACACGTTTACTTCTAGGGGCACACAACAAATACTAACCATCCGCCCTCTTGCTTAAGAAATGTTTTACGAGAAAAAGAGCATATTAACTTATTAAGAGATATATTGCAATTTACTTACCATGATATGCTTTGTGATCCCTAAAGAGTCATAAATGCAACTGCAGGGATAATTCATTGTAGGTGAAGTAGGAGGTAGTTTTTTTGTTATATTTTAATATAAAATCTGTAATATGAACTTGAATCTTATTATCAAGAATAAAACTTAATTAAAGAAGCGATCGATGTGTTGTGGTTCGTTTTGGATTTTGGCCTTTTAAGATACATATATAGGTTATCTATCTTTTCCGATGATGAGATATCAGAAAAGACAAATTAGAAATACTATATATAAATTAGTGACAATGGTACCAAAAAAACGTAAGAATTTCTTTTATGATATCTATATATATATATATATATATAATAGCTCATACTTAATTAGATTTTTTAAGCCTATTGACTTAAAACCTTATTTGTTCAATTTTAATCTCAGAACGAATTTTATAGTAGTTGATGATGTATGATTATTATAATATATATGTGTGTGTATAAGTCCATTAAAATTCCAACAATGCCTTTCATAAACTACATATACGTAAAATTCTTTATAATTATGTCATAATAAACCTTATGAAATCAAAATTACTATTATTATGAAATCATCTTTAAACAATCTTGTCCATCAATCATATCAATATGGGATCAAAGTACTCTTTGTTATAATTTTTTTGACCAGACCCTTGAGTAGTCACATACATCAATATAATTAATGACATAGATCAAGTATGGATATGTAACATGGAAAATTTCATGTTATGTAATCTTAACATGCGCATTTTCAATTAGTCTTACCTTAGTGAGATTGAGCATATTGAAATTAGAGTGTAAACTTGCAAAATCCTTTATTGTAGTGTTAAATCACAAAAATTTATAAGACATGTTTATATCCACAAGTATCCATAAATACAAACTTCCACTAAACTAATATATCATCAAATCATAACAACTATATGAGCAGTCTGCTTATAAAACACCTTGGGTAGTGAACCTTTAGTTAGAGAATTTGTAATCATAGAGTTTGTCCCAATATATTCTATAGACACTTTCTACTTTGAATTCTTTCTTTAACAACTACACTCTTAATGTCAATTTGCTTTGTGAATGTTCGCTTAGCACTCTTTCAAGAAATAATTTTTTAGTAAACCTGTAGATAGAACCTAAAGTGGATTCACAACTATTTTGGCATCTTGCGAAATTGAAGCTAGAATATCTAATGATCTCTAATTGACTCGATCTCTTGTGTGAGAGCATTTAGTCTTTTGTTCTCTTTAGATACATAATCCTTTTTAATGATCCATTCTTGGATTGCTCAAAATATCTATCCTACATTCCAACAATGTATGTAATATCTGGATGCATTCATACCTGAGCATAAATTAGTCTTCTTATAGTTAAAACATAAGGAATCTTTGCATTTCTTTAGTTTCTTAATCATTCTTAGGGTATTGAGACTGAATTTGTCTTCTTTAACAATAAGAATATCATTTAATTTACTATCTTGCATGTCAAATCTCATAAGTATCTTTTCAATATAGCTCTTTTGAAATAATTAAGAATACATGAGACCAATCTCAATATATCTGAATCCCTAATACAAAAGAGGCGTCATTAAGATCTTTCATCTCGATTTATGTAATAAGCCTATATCTTTGCTAGTTAACAGTATGTCATCAACATATAAAACCAGAAAAATATACTTACTCTATAAAACTTATAATATATATAATCATTAACCAAATTTATCTCAAAATCAAAAGAGATGAAGATTTGGCAAAACTTGTAATACCATTGACCAGAAGCTTACTTAAGTTTATAGATGAAATTTTTAATTTACAAACCATCTCCTTTGAATCTTTAGAAACAAAGTTTTCAGGTTGCTCCATATAATTTAGGTCATCAATATCACCATTAAGGAATGTTATCTTCACATCAATCTGATGTAACTTAGGATCAAAGTGTACCACAAATACCATTATAATCCTGAAATAGTCTTTCAAAGAAATCAATGAAAAAGTTTCTTTACAATAGATGCCTTTTTAGTAAAGCTTAGGGTCAATAAGCTTAGTACGAATTGATCATGCTTTGGACTGGACTTGAACTTGGGTTGTTCAGTCTAGCCTTACTTGAAGCCTAAATATATCAAGTATAAATATGATGTCATTTTAAATAAAATGATGTTCTTTTTCAAATTTTAAATTAATAAAAGAAAATAAGTGGGTTTATTAGGCTTTAGGATGCCTAAGCTCGATTAGGCTTAGGTTGTGAGACTCAAGTTTCAAGCTAGGCTTGGATCCAAACATAAATTTTCGATGCTAAAGCCTGGCCCCACCTAATGCCAAGCCTAGAAAAACCCTTTGTGACGAGATGAGCTTTGTATTTTTCCCATTGCCTTTTGAATCTCTTTTAGTCTTAAATGTCCCATTATAATCAATAGATTTTACATGTTCAAGCAATTCAATAAGATCTCAAAAATCATTGTCTTTTATAGACTTAATTTCCTCATTCATGGCATCAATTAACTTTTGAGAATTAGTATTTTCAATTGGCTTTGTGGAAGTTGACTGGAACATCTTTCACTATCTCAATGTTCATATTATATTCTCAGAGAAAGACAAAATAATCATTCATAATTGCATCTCTCTCTCTAGTGGATATTCTTAATGGCATTTAAGTTGTTAAGTTTGTCCTTTAAGAATATTCAATTGATCTTGATTAGGGAGATTTTAAACATTATTTTCTTGAGTTGCTTCTTGAATGATATTAGGAATAATAACTTGATTATGGTCAGTATGTAGGAGGAGAAATGAATTCCTTTTCAAAGACAAAGTCTCTAACCTTATTTCCCCCATCATACTTAACATCCTCGAGGAATTTAGCATTTCCCATCTCAAAAATATATTTATTTGTGGGATCATAAAAATTTACACTCTCGTGACCATTCAGAATATCTAATGAAATTACTTATTTGGCCTATAAAGCCTTACCTTAGTTAGATAACCCCAAATATGAAAATGCCTTATACTAGGCTTTCTATAGGTCTATAATTCATAAGTGGTTTTGGTAGTTGTCTTTGTTAAACTCTATTAAGAATGTAAGTCCTTTAATGCCTCTACCAATGGTAAGATAGTGTGAATAATCATACTCTTTACTATGTCCTTCAATATTATGTTTTGTCTCTCAGTAACACCGTTCATGTTAGGGTTCCCTGACATGGTGTATTGTAGGGCTATATTGCATTCTTTTAGAAATTTAGTAAATAGTCCTAGATGTTATTTACCTGAACTATCATTTATGCCCTGATTTATATCACCATGGTCATATATAATGTTTTTAATCCTTTTGCTAAGTTGATACTCAACTACAACTTTGAAAATTTTGAACATGTCCAATGACTTCTTATGAATGAGATGGAAGTACCTATTAACATAAGCAATCATCTATAAACATAATAAAATATTTTTGACCATTCTAAGAAGGTGTAAAAAAATGATCTATAAATATCTATATGGATTATTTCTATGATGTTTGAAGATCTTTTGGCACATAACCTCTTTATGTTTATTAACTCCCCTTTAAAACACTTGATACAAACTTAAAGATTAAATAGATCAAGTGGATTAAGAATTCCATCTAATATGAGCTTTAAAGTTTTTGTTTAGAGATGTATCCTAAACTTTTATTCTATAATGAAACATAATTATCATTTGTTAATTTTCTTTTATGCAAGGATTCATTAGATGAGGCAATTGTATCAAGTATAAGTTATCATATTTTGATAAAGAACCGGAATCAATAAGTTTAAATCATGAAAAAGACTAAATTATCTATTTCCAAAGGAACAATAATAATCGACATTGTCTAATACAAAATAGAAACCAAATTCTACTTAAAAGATGGTACAAGATAAGTCTCTTTCAAATTCAAATAATATCTAGTCATATATGATAACCTAAAAGTCTATATTGTCTTAAATTCAATTGTCTAGGTACTACAGTTCAATTAACCTAAAAACAAATCTAAGAAAGAAATGTATCTTTCTTGAAGTACCAAGTATGATACTTGGTATTACACCTTTTTCTTGTGAGAAGTCTTCCCACAGAAGTAGCAAGCAAATTCCTTAGTTTATTGTTGTTGTTCTTTTATACTACTACTTTTGCGATCCACAATTTCTTTATCTTTCTTTCATTTCTTATTATTGTCCTTAGACATAAAAGTCATGTGAGCACTTTCACCCTTTCTTGCTTTGATTTCTATTCTTCTTGCATATAATATGAAATGAGCTCATTAAGAGTCCATATCTCCTTTTGATAGTTGTATCTAAATTTAAATTGACTGAATTGTATGAGAAGAGATATCAAAACTCAATACAAGTAAGTCTTTAAAAATCTTTAACTTTAGTGCCTTTACTTTTGAAGTAAGATGTGAAATTTCTAAAATTTACTTCTTGATGTTTTCATTACTCTTATATCTCATAGAAGCCAGATCTAGCAAAAGAGTACCTATTTTTTCATTTCATTTTTAGCAAACCGCTACCCAAGTTTTTTAAGGAATAATTGATGACCTTTTTTTCAGACATTGTGCCCTTAAATGTTTCATGATTATAAAACTCATGCACTTTGGGCATTCTCTCTTATCCCAATTCCTCTTATCATTAGAGGAACTTGCATTCATAAGAGTAGTAGATAGTCGCCCAATTCGAAGAGTAAGGTCTAGAATCATGTAGTCAAGAATGATCATCATGTTCTCTTTCTAAATTTTAAAGTATGTGCTATCTAGCACAAGTATAAAGTTAACATTGGATATTGTGGTAGCAAAAGTATTCGCTAAATGGTGAACAAAAATAAATAAAGCAATATAGTTACAATTAAAATTTGAATGCAATATAATGAACAAATTTAAATAATGTAACCTCGTTATAAGATACCCATTATAACATTGAAATTTAGTCTTTAGACAAAAATATCAATATATAAGTGGTACTCTTGATGCGGTGATCAAACGTTAATAATAAGTTTTTGTCAAAAAAATAAGCTTTTTTGGACTAATTTATAGTTTACATGGAAAGTTGAATAATTTATAGTTTGGAAAACGATGACCAAGATGATCATCATATATGAAATTACAGTTTTACTTCAAATGTTTTATTACCATAAAATCGTTTTGCCATATAAGCTCTTCATCCTCACTCTGATAAAAGAGCTTTAACCCTCAAAATAGTCCTTTTCTCAAAGATAATTGACCCATCATTCGAGAAAACAAATCAAGAAAAAAATCCAAAGTGTCACCATCAACAACCTAATTTAATGGGATGTGGCTTTTTTTTTTTTTGGTAAATCACCGGTATCCGAACCTATTGGGTTGACTAATTCTGTTCGAGGTGTAGTCACGCTCCTTGTCTCTTCCTGCGGATGTGTTTAGTGGGGATCAAACTCGAGAGCTCTTCCCACAAGCTCAGCCTGCACAGCCAACTGAGCCACAACCCGTAAGTTATGGGATGTGGCTATTAGTGGAAGTCGTAAAGGGAAACTCTAATTAGTCTTCCCTTGCATCAAATCACTAATATCAGTTACAGAAAATTTGAACCTGAAAAGAAAATACGCGTTAACGTCAAAATCCCAAATTGAAAAAGTGCATTAGAAAAGTTCCTGTAGTGCACTTCATTGACATTATGGGCATGACCTACATAACGGCTACAATTCTCATTACCAGCACGCAAGTCTTTTCTCGGTTTCATGTCACCTGCCTTCTTATCTTCATTTAGTTGATTATACATCATAAGATTCTGCATTATCCTTCTTTTTCTCGTATTAGGTGATTGCAACATCAAGAACCCTTATGTGTGAAAGGAAGATTTCAAGGATTAAACTGACTGATTTTGAACATGGGGTTCATCAGGTGTTCTTCATACTTCTGCAACCTGATTAATTACAGGGTGCTTCATTTCCATGCAACTTAAAAACTTTGAGAACTACTATATATGAAGATATCACAGTAGTCTTATTCTTATTTTGAAGAAACAATAAGAATGGGGTAAATTCATGAGATCTAACTCAAGAAAGCTTTAAGTAATTCTTGACTACACATGGATTGACGAAAATTTCCAGTGACAATGTTCTTATTTATTTGACCTAATATACATGGACTCAAGCAACATACAAAGGCAAGCCTGGTTCCATGGTCTCTACAAGGCAAATAATTCATATCACACGAGTGGCTTGACGTAATGGTTGATTTGATTGCTCCATAACGTCCCTCACTAGTCAATGGTTCTTATACGTTCATTAGCAAGCAAGGAATATAAAAAATTGTCCTTAGAATATAATTAATTACAACATATACTCGTTTTCTCCTTGTCTAGTGAATTTAAAAGACACGTAGTTAGCTAAGAGGAAGTTCATCTTAGGAAGAAACCAATAGGGGTTAATAGGCAATAAAAGAGAAGTAAAAGTCGAACCCTAGGAAAAAGAAGGTAACGTGGGCATTCATTTAAAGAGGAGAACGTTCACTCAAAGGAAGAAGGAAGAAAAACAAGAGAAGATAAAAGGATCGTACTAGAGAAGAATTTATCAACTCTTAGTCGGTGTGAAGCAGAGAACAATTCCCTAGTCATGGATTCCATCTTCTATTTGTAGTTTGAGTAATTGATGATTGCTTAGTTTTAGTATAATGAATTGTGTTTACAACGGAGTAGTTATTTCTAATGTTTTAAAAACCGGATCGAAAGTTAAATTAATAAAATAAGAAATTTAAGGTTTAAAAAGTTCGATTAATGTTAGATCGTTATAAAATTGGTTAAAGAAAAAATAAAATTAAAGAATTTAGCATATGATTGAAAGAGATTATCCTTATCAATTGAAGAATTTGAAGTTTAATTTAAAAAAGAAATTGTTAAATAAAAATTAATTTATTTATTTTAGTTTATAAAAACTTATTAATTTACAAAAATTGACCGATTATTTAATAAACTAATCATTTTTAATAATAAGAGCTATTACAGTAAATTGAATTGAAAAGTTAAAAATTGAATCGAAAAGTGGACAGCTCAAAGTTTTTACGATTGAACCGATTCGACTCAGTTAAATTTCTAAATTATCGGTTGTTTCTGTTTCCATGAATTAAACAATAAAATTAGGGTTACGGTAAATATTGACGTTGACTGTGATTTTAACTTATTTTATGACATCACTATCTTAAGATTGATTTTGATTAATTATTTGATTGATGATCATTGGTTAATAACTAATGAAACCAATAAAAGTATAGCTTGTGATTAGCAGTGTTTAAAAAATTGGACCGAACCGATCGGTCAGACCGGAGAACCAGTGACTTGGAGTATGAAACGGTCTGATTTATCCCTTATTTTTGTGAGTGATTGACCCGTTCATTTTGCAACCGGACCAGTAAATACCGCTGAACTGGTGAAAGAAAGAACCGGTCGGTCTCTTGATTTTGATGATTTCAACTTGAATGAATATTATGATTAGTGATCTTTTTTTTATCTTTTTGATGAAATATGACTAGTGAACTTTGTTATCTTATTTTGTATTGTGGTGAACTTAAATTTTTTTTGTATATTTTAAAGTTTGAAGGTTTAAGTTAAATTTACAATTAGATAAATAATTAAATAGTATGTTTAAAAATTATCTTATATATATAATATATAAAATAAAAATTTATATATTTATTAGTCACCGGTTCGATTACGGTTGAATTCCGGTTGAACCATTGACTCTTGAATCAGTTACTTCTCCGATTTAGTTACCGATCCGGTTTTTAAAACATCGGTGTATACTTTTGAATGATAATTTACATATATCGTAATGTAAAATATAAAATTTATAACGACAATTGATATAGAGTCACTAAAATTTAAATTATTTTAAAATTTAACAAAATTACGAAAAACTTTCCTAAACTCATCATTTAATTAATCTGAAATACCCCCAGGGGGCATGCTTAAAACCCTTCAGATCTTCTGTCCAGTTTTTATAGTGTTTTATTGTGTCCAGTGAATCTCAGCCATTCATTTATGGGGACTCCACATTTATTTATGTAGAGCCCATGCGAGACCCACATAAATAAATGGTTGAAATTCACTGGACACAATAAGACACCATAAAACTAGACAGAAGATCGCTTAAAATACCAAAGAAGGAGCAGAAGTAAATTAACGAAGACGCACTCCAATGGAAATGAGGTATGTCCTGTTACAGGGGAACGACCAGAATGTTCTGGAATGTTCTAGGCAGCCTAGGTCCACTTGTGGAGCTCACTCCTTCCTTCGCCTTTTGAGTTTTGAGCGATTATCTTCCAAGTTTTCACTTTCGCTGATTATGGTGGGATCCACACGCAAGCCCTTAATCCAATGGGGTTTCTAGTTACTTGACTAGTGCTTCTCAGTGAAGTTGAGACTTTGACTTGAAACTGTTAGTAACTTGCTATGCTCAACTGAAATCTAACTTGCTATGC
>JAOSBP010000002.1:31275397-31296188 GCA_027563825.1 Erythroxylum mucronatum | reverse complement strand
TTTGATGTGGATATTAGGTCTTCAACTAGGGGGTGGTAGCTGAACTAAAAGAAGAAGAAGCACATGGCCATGACAAAGCCGTATTAGCATACATGTAAACTCCTTGATGAAAAGTCATAAAAACTAACTCCATACAAGTTGGTTAATTATGACCAAAACCTAACATTAGAAAAAGAAAAAGGAAAATCATACTATAACCCTCACATGTTTATAGCCAGAAGTGCACGAAAAGAAATTCAATTCAATGGCTTTGATTAATGTAATGACCATCTTTAATTTGAACAGATCAATTTATTATAAGGCTTCTAAGACAAAATTACGCTATTAGAAGTTTGGAAAAAAAAAAGTATTAATTTGGAGCAAAACCAAAAAATGCAACCAAGTTATTCTAGATATGTTGCCATTGACTAGGTTTTAATTACAAGTCTATTTAATGGTGGAGATGATTTTAGATTACTAAGTAATCAGGAACGGAAATGTGAAACTCGAACACTAGTTATTGTTATGTACGTATTATTGGATCTCTCTAAACTCTGTATATTATCAAGATTTTTATTAAATTGTTGTTGTTATGGTACGAAACTCGAACACTACATTGCCCTTTGCTTCATTATTGAGTCGAATTAACACTAATTTCATCTCATGTTACTTGAAACAGTTTGTATAAGCAAGGAAAGAAAGGAAGTCGTCGAGCTCAAACTCAACTAAAGGTTGTAACCTATACCTTTACAACAAAGATATAGGAAACTCATCATTTGGTATTAGTTAGAACTAATAAAAAATGGTAGGCTGATAGCTGCACATCATGTCATTCTAGGCCAAATTGGCTTAAATCATGTTCGATTCCCCCAAATTCCGGTGTGATGAAAAAGAAAATGGTTTGAGACCCCGGAGATCCGTGAACCAGCTGCTGACTTTATAGACAAGACTGCTCACTCTTGACTTTGTCTTTTGCCATTTACTTTTCACATTGTTCCAAATTGCTAGTTGCAGAATATTCTTTAAGTACTCAACCCTATTGTAGCGGATATTTACGAACTGTTTATAAGAAATTAGTCTGTTGTTTATCGACATGTATATCGAGAGAGCAATAGATGCATTGACTGGCTCGCCATTCAGGCTGAACGTTTTGTTGTTAGTGTAACCTATTTGATATTACACCTATTGGGTGCCAACTTATCCTATTTGAGGATATATCAAGGATCTGTTTCCTCAAACTTGTTTTATAATCTGCTCCGGAAGTTTCCCTTTAATCAAAAAAAAAAATGTTGTTAAAGAAAATGTCAAAATTTTAAGATATAGTCGTCCTTGCCTCCTTAGTTGGAGCCTAATCACGTCAATTTTGTTTTCAACGAGTGCAAATTCTATGGCCTTATCCGCTTCGTCATCTAATCGTGTTCTCTTCTTAGAGTAAATATTAAATAATGCCATTAAATAGTTGAAGGAATTAAAATTATTATCTTCTATAGTATTCAAATTTTACTGAAATATTTATAAGCAATTGTAAATATTTAAGTCAATGTTTTAAAAAATCATAACATAAGTTAAACCCGTAAGACAAGAAGTTTAAGGATTAAAAAGGCTCAACCGATATTAGACCGTTATAAAATCGGTTAAAAATTAAATAAAATTAAAGAATTTGAAATATGATTGAAATAGATTATTATCTTCTATAATATTCAAATTTTACTGAAATATTTATACGATTCTCTTAAAAAAGCAATTGTAAATATTTAAGTCATTGTTTTAAAAATCAGACCGTAGGTTAAATCAGTGAGACAAGAAATTTAAGGATTAAAAGATTCAATCGGTATTAGACCTCATAAAATCGGTTAAAAATTAAAGAATTTGAAATATGATTTAAATAAATTATCTTTACCTATTAAAAAATTTGAAGTTTAATTGAAAAAAGATTTTTTTAAAAAAAAATTAATTGATTTACTTTAATTTATAAGTATTTATTAATTTACGAAAATTGACTGATTAATTAATTTTTAAAAACAAGAAAGTAAATCAAATCGAAAAGTTGAAAACAAAACCGAAAACTTAAATAATTAAAACTTTTTACGATTCAACCGGTCAAATTAGTTAGATTTTTTTAGTCACGATTTAAGTTGTTTGCACTGGTAGCTAGGTGTTAGACCCCTAAGTTCCGGAGCAAGGTGACCTTTGTAACATTAGGTATGCATTATTTTGCAAAACCTCTCTTAAGCCACTCCTCATTCATCCCCCCACCCTTTTCCTCACTTATCTCTATCACTCTCTAATTATGACAACAGCCATTCATGTTGATTGTTGGAGGTGTGTCTCAAGTGAAGACAAACCTCCAACTCACAATTGCAGAAGTATGTAGCAGATGCTACAATGCACTCCCCATTTATTATACCATAAATCATCAGACACCATCACCAATCATACCCTGCAAACTACAGCTAGCCAGTTCACATCATCATCTTACAAAGCACTTGAAAACAAAAACCAGAAACACGATATTCATGAACTGTTATATACAATTCGAACCCATTATTTTCACTTTCAGCTTTTTGATTTTTATTTGTCTTACAATTACAAGAGTCTTCATACATGAAACACTTCTTAAACTTTGAAGTGTAAACAACAGAAAAGAAGAAAAAGAATTAGAGGGCTTGACATAAATGTGCACTATCCCAGATTAATCATACCATACATGGATAATTACAATTATCAAGTCTCAAGTCTCCAAAAACCCTGTCATTCTAAGAATAGAATTTCTGACTTGGCTCAAATCTCTTCCCTTTAAAGTCCTACCGTTGCCGGTGCAAACAGAAAACGCCATCTTTCCAGCAATCCGCCGCCCCACAATAACGTGCGGGGGAACCAACTCTCCTCCATCGTACTCATCTTCAAACTCAACCCCATCTGCCAACTGGAAGATCGGGATATTGACCGGCACAGTACTCGACTTCTTTGGCTTCTTTGTTTTCTTGCTCTTCCTGCCGTTATACGACATTCGTGAGCTGGGCGCTAACATATCCATTTCTTGGAGGTTGAAATAGTAGGCGCTGTTGTTGTCGTCCTCGTCGTCTCGATCTTGGTCGGAAAAGATTACCTCGGATTCCTCAAACTCTTGATCAGCCATGTAAAGAACTGCTAATTAAGCAGGAAAAAATGGTATTCAATAAATTAATGGTTTTCGGTATTGGCTATCGGGTAACGGAACAGGTTAAGAGAAGGTTAGAGGATGAGAAGGGTTGTGAGATTTATAGGAGAAGAGAAAGAGGAGGATTTGTAAATCGTAGCGAGGACACCATTGATTGTTTGTGATGGCGTCACTATAAAGACATTTGAGTGTGGTCCCAGCTTTCCTCCATCTAACAAGTGTTGCTTCTTTGTCTATCTAGCTAAGTACCTATCTATCTCTTACAAGGGTTAATTACTTTGAGTGGTCATTTGGTTCTTAGCATGTAAAAGTTGTGGCGTTGGAGTTTGTTCTCCTTCTTCCCCCTTTGTTTGTGTGTTCGTGTGGTTTATTAGTCGCCTGCCTGGTAACCAGCTCCTTTCCTTGGGGCTTACGGCTCTTTTGTTCCTGTAGCTAGTCTAGCTTATATTTTGACTTGGAAAATTTGGACACTTGCGAATTTTGGTTGAGTTTGGCATTTCACATAGCTTTCTTGAGATAAATGTGTTTCATGCATTTGTAGCTTTTGAAACTTGTTTAACTTCAGGAATCTGGTTGACTTCGAGATTTAGCATATCATTTTTGGGATGAATGAAGAAAATTAGGAAGATTGTGTTATAGGTTCAATATGGAACCATTTTAAAGATAATTTTTCTAATTATTGCATCCAATGTTTTAAAAATTGAAAGTTAAACCGGTTAGACAAGAAGTTTAAGATTTAAATAATTTTAAATATGATTAAAAAAGATTGTTCTTATGTATCGAATAATTTGAAGTTTAATTGAAAAAAGAGATTTTAAATATAAATTAATTTATTAATTTATAGAATTGATTAATTAATTAATTAATTAATTGATCCGTTTTTAACAACAAGAGTTATTAAATTAAATCAAACTAAATCCAAGGGATGTGGTTGAATAGAAGGGACTCATCCATCCTTAACCAAAGGTCAGAGGTTCAATCCTTGACTTTGGGTATGGAGCAACCTTAAATCCTTGGGCCAGCTGTCCCACCCTATGAGGTGCCTACAAACCAGCAAAAGGATTAGTCACTGAGTCCGCCGATGGATACCCTGATGGACCCAAAAAAAATTAAATCAAACTAAAAAGTTAAAATCTTTACGTAAAAAATTAGACAGTTCAAAATTTTTAAAATCAAATCAGATACTGAACTAAGTTGAGTTTTTTAATTAATGATTGTATCTGATTGATTTGGATTTAATTGAATCTTGAGATGATAGCAATGTTTATCCTTTAATGATTTTTTAATCTGGACCTACACATCATTTTCTCAAATTTGCAGGTCGTTTATTAACCAAGTCTTTTTTTTAATGCTTTCAAGTTGATCGTTAGCATTGGTAGGTAAGAACTGAATATGAAAATAATTAAATTATCTTGGGGACTAGATTGACTTTTTAATTAACTGCTTAAACCTGATTAGAATGTTCATCATTAGCAATCGATCAAGACATGATTCACACACATGGCGGTTCATGAGGCGTTGCCGACTTCTAATTGGTTTAACTCTTGAACTAGGAGGCTAGCTAATAAATGCATTGTTAGCTAACAAATCTTCGGTTTCAACTGTTCAGTAGTTAGTGAAACGGTAGTTAAGGTTATTAAGATGTTTCTCACAATATTCATATAATAATTACTGTTCATTTAATATATGAAAATCAATTACTTGATTTTATTTCAATGAAATCTGGAAATTGATAATTGGAAATAAGTTTTAAAAATCAGTTTAAAGAGAATCTATTACAAAAAAATGTTTTAAAAATAGACCAGTGAAACTAGTAAGATAAGAGGTTTAAGGTTTAAAAGATTCAACCGATATTAAATTGTCATAAAATTGATTAAAAATTGAATAAAATTAAAAAAATTTAAAGTATGATTGAAACAAATTGTCCTTACTTATCGAAAAAATTAAAATTTAATTAAAAAAAATTGTTAAATAACTATTTATTTATTTATTTTAATTCATAAAAATTTATTAATTTACAAAGAGAAAACCACGGGTGCAAAGAGAAGTGAACGTATTAGAATAGATGGTGAGGGACAATAGAATTTTAACCTAGTAAAAAAGTGACTCGTCAAAAAAAAAACCTAGTAAAAAAGTGGTAATAGTTCACAAACTTCAAATTTTATTACAAATACACTATTTTTCTTTAAAAAATTGGATCTTTATTAAAAAAACATCAATTATATATGTTTATTAATTATATCACAAACGTCAAATTTTATATTAAAAAAATACAAATGAACTAAATCTAATTAAAGTAAGACAATTTTGTTATAGCTAAATAATTCTTCAGGCATTTAATATATCATTATATTTTTAATTGATGTTACATATTCACATAAGCAAGAAAAAGAAATTATTATAATATTTAATTTCTAATATTTTAATTATCTTTTTAAAATTCAAAATTGATTGAGTGAAATGAGACTTGTATTATTTTAATTAAATTAGATTTAAATAATTATTAGTGTGTGCTTTAGATAAAGTTTCATATAATTGATAAAATAAGTATAGTCACTTATTCCAAAAATAGTAACATAAGTAGCTTTCAATTAATGGTTTTATTAATGTTTTAAAAAGTGAGGTAGAAGTTAAACTAATAAGATAAGAAGTTTAAAATTTAAAAGGTTCGGTTAAGATTAGACCGTCATAAAACTAATAAGAAATAAAATAAAATTAAAAAATTAAAAATATGATTAAAGATATTGTTATTAATTATCAAAAAATTTAGATTTTATTTAAAAAGATATTGTTAAATGAAAATTACAAAATTTAATCAGATAAAAAATTGAATAAATAAAATAAATCGAATAAAAATAAAAATTAAATCAAAATTGTGGACTATTTAAACAAAATTTGACTCCAGTTAACAACAGAGGTCCCACCCACAGAATCAAATCTTATGTACTCACAATCTTATACTAATCATGTTTCACACAATCACATCCACATAAATATACGAGATTTACATAAATAGGTTGATAGAATTCGGTTAGGTCTCAGGTTCGATTCTTTACTAGCCCCTCTTATAAGAGTCTAGGGCAGTCGGGATTTTACCTATGGGTGAAAAACTAGTGAGACCCTTCGTGATGGGGTGTAACCGCTTAACCCTCTAATGAGGTGTAGCCACTTGACCCTCTGAAAGGTGAGCCAGCTTGACTCGTCTGTAAGGTTTCTTCGAATCCAAAAAAGAAAAAAAGGTTGATAGAATTGTGTGGTACAGGATTACGGATACAGAAAATCTTGCGCTCCCACTCACACGTAATTTAGAACTCATTGGAAAAATGGGTTGCTTTGTAGTAATAATGAAGATATTGAAAGCTGTAAGATTCTCCCAATGATTGGGGTGTAGTGTAGGTGTTCCCAAAGGAGGAAGTGAAAATTGCTTCTCCTCAAAGCTATCAACAGTTAAATACTTAAAATTATTGTTAAAAAATAAAAAACCAGCTCAGTTGGCCGCGTCCGGCGGCTCATGCTCCGCTTCGGTGTTGTTGGCGGTGGTGGGACGATGCAGTGCTAATCATGGGTGATAAAAGAAGAAAGGCAAGCCACGTGGTGGATGACCACAGAATCTCCAATTAATTCATGCCTGGAGGTGCCACGTAGCACCGTTTGTTCAATTTTGTTGGTCCCGCTTCTAACCGTTTTTTGTTAGTTTTAAAGTTATGTGAACATGACATGCTGTACTATTATTAGAAGCAAACAATCAATTGGGAGGCTACTTATGTTGGCTAATTTGTTTCTTAAATAGATAATTCCACAATTAGGCATTGTCATTCGGATGATAACAGGAATGACAATTGTAGCCCGGTCTATTCTGTCCAACCCGGCTTGACCCAATTTCAGCAAGGTTGATCGGATTACATGTAAAAATTGCTTGGTCTCAACCCGAGTTTAGCTTATGGCTCGACCAAAAGGTATAAAATGACATTATTTTTTATTTTTTAAAAAGCCCAAGTCGTTGGTAATTTTTATTATTATTCTTATTATATTATTATTTTTGTGACAACAATTATTAAAAATTTAAACGACTATTTTCTTTATTTTGATAATGACGTATTTTTATAATTAATTTAATGCATATTAATATAAAATGGAAAGCATAAATGATCATTCACGTAAATAAAGAAGGATTTCATTTATCAATGCACCGGATCCTAATTTGAAAACTTTCTAACTAATATTTTTTAGCTTTTTGAAGATATAATTAAGAAAAATGAATGAATGTAGTTAATATCAATGTTTTAAAAATCATACTGGAAGTTAAATTGGTAAGAGAAGAAGTTTAAGATTTAAAAGGTTTAATCGGTATTAAACCTTTATAAAACTGACTAAAAATTGAATAAAATTAAAATTTTAAAATATGATTAAAAGAGATTGTCCTTACTTGTCAAAAAATTTTAAGTTTAATTAAAAATGTTTAAATAAAAATTATTTGATTTATCTGAACTTATTAATTTAATAAAAATTGATCAATTAATTAACAAATTGATCGGCTTCTAACAACAAGAGTTATTATAATAAATCAATAAGAAAATTAAAAACTGAACCAAAAAATTAAACAGATCAAGATTTTTATACTTAAATCAGCCAAATCGATTGAGTTTTTTAATCATTGGTTAATATTGTAAAAATTGACCCAAAGAAAAGCTTTTATCTTGGTGAGATTATTGTTAGATATACATTTTTGTGGGGTTGTTGTTATATGTTTTCTTTAGTATTTTGTAATGGTTAAAAAGTTCAACTTGTTTAGTCGGTTCAACCGTAAAAGATTTGCACTGTCTAATTTTTTAGTTTGATTTTCAACTTTTCAGTTCAATTTATTTTAAAAAATTTTGTTATTAAAAATAGATTAATTTTAATTAATCGGTCAATTTTTATAAATTAATAAATTTTTATAAACTAAACTAAATAAATAATTTTTTATTTAACAATCTCCTTTTTAATTAAACTTCAAAATTTTTATAATAAAAATAATTTTTTAATTATATTTTAAATTCTTTAATTATTAGACAACATTTTGTTTCGTGATAAAAATCTTCATCTTCATTAATCATTAAGAATTGGACCGACCGAAGGGCATATCAGTGCGAGCGTGTACTTCCCTTATTTGTCGCTTATCTTACATCTTCCACTTTCCACGATAATGACTCCCCCAAAGAGTTGTGATTGAATAGGTCACCTTTCTTGTAGTTTTCTACTTGCATGTTCAACGCGACTGCCTGTATAAACGATGATGATTGGGACACTGGCCTCAATCTCATCCACTCTCTTGACAATTACTCATCATATACAAGAATAAGACATCCATCCAAAGACATGAAAATAGGAGAAAGAGTCTCTTCTCCTTTCAAAAGGGTGCTTGACGTACATGTACTCTTCTAAAACATAAGTACTGAACATGAACACTTACTTCCTGACCAGTGTTGCTCGCATGTACCATCACCAGATGTCCATCATTTAGACCAAAAGCTTGCAATGAATGATAATGACTTCATTCTCATCTCCAATCCCTGTGGTTCAATCATCGTTCGTCAAAATCTTTTGTGTCACGTAACAGATTCTTTGAGCTATTTAGGATAACAACGACAACATCTGAGTCTCAAAATTGACAGTATTAAAATATCTATAGTTGATTATCGTGATAAGATTATAAAATATATTAGCATATAATTTGCTGTTGAGTTAAGTAAATGTACCCTTGATCCTTCGATTTGTTATAACATCGCCTTTCATAATTAGTTTAATCTTCAATATTTGTTAATGGATCCATCTGGTTTTAGTTTAGTTCTATATACTCACTTCACCACAACCACTTCTTGATCTGAAGATATCAACCAGTTTCTAAGTTCTATTTCCATTACTAACATGTTCTTCCTCCCACTAACTCTATTACATTGAGGATTGTGAGGAATAATGAATTGTTTGATTTCTTCTGGCTCCAAGAACTTCCTAAATGTTATGAAGGTAATCCAACTCTATTATCTGTTATGGGGAGCTTGTTTGAATACTTAGTTTGCTTCTTTACTAAACTTTCGAACTACTTAAGCTCTAACAAATCTCTAACTTTTGAATTGAAAGAAGAAACTCAATAATAGTTTACAAATGATACATTAACTAAGAATTTCATACATGAAATTGTAGAAACAACTTATATTCATCTTTCTTTAACCTACAACTAAGCACCATTATTCATTTGAAAGTATAGGTTTTATGAAGACTTTTGAATATCTTCTTATTGTTGGTCATATAAGTGAACATCCATTATCAACAAATTAATTGAGCATCAATTATTGACACTGAATTTTTCATTAGATTAAAGAGCTTCACGTTTTTGAAAACAACCTCTCAACTAGTTAAGCATAAAGTTGCATATTACGGGATTTCTCAAGATCCCGCATATCAGTGAAATTTTTATTCGTTGTTGTTGTTATTGTAACTTCTTGTCATATTGTACTTTTACCTTAACTATTTTTTTTTTTTACTTTTACATACATTCTTGACACATCTAAGTTAATTATAAGCCTTACATTTCATAATAGGCCTCCACCAATAATAGTTTTTACTTTACTCCTCTTTTTGCAATATAAACATGATGTGAACTTTCCTTTCTTCTCCCTACTTGTAAAGCCATCATTATAACATTTTCTAAGCCCAAGCTAACTTTATTGAGCTCGTAGAAGATTACCACTAAATGCCAAAGCCTAACTAAAGCCTTATTATTAGGCTATGGTCTAAGGCTAAATCAACATGAATAATACTATGGTAGAATATATTAATTGAAAAAGGATAAAAATAAATTTAAAACACTATTTTGCTAACATTATATGCACTAATCAGATCATATGCAAATGCAGTCCTAAGTTCCTTTGAGGACCCAGAGAAAATTTTAGAACAGGCAGTACTTGAAATGAATGATGACTTGACAAAGATGCGTCAGGTCACAACATAAGTAAGCATTAGGCTCTAGCATATTATTTTCTCAATTTTGGGTTTTTTTATTTCTTTCCTTCTTGCGCTTTTGAAAAGCCGCCCAAGAATCATCAGAAAAGAGGTGTTAAGGTAGATCACAATAATTTTTTTTGGAATGTCTTTCCTAGTCTCTGTGGACCCATTATTATATCTACAAACAATTGTGAGTATCGTGATCACACTTATTTTATCTATCACTATTAGTTTTTAATAAACGTGGTGTATCCTTAAGATTCGGCCACTTCCACGATCTCAAACCTTCTATCACCTCCTCTCTGCAGGTATGTTTGTTTTTTTAGTAGGAGATCGATGTTTTTATTTCGATTCTTAGATCTGCAATTCTTTGATAATGTTGATGTATTATGTTGATCTGATTGACTTCTAGATCTATCTTTTGTTGTACGCTGCATTGATTTGTTCACGTTTCTTTCCATATTGGTTTTGCCTTAACCCTTTTTTTTTTGTTTCTGCCACTGCCTCAATTGGCAACCCTTAACCTGCATCACTTATTTGTAGTTTTTGTTGTATTATTATTATACTACGTTTTCACTATTATTTTTGCATATGGGTCTATCGAAAACAACTTCTCTACTTTATAGGAGTAAAGCTGCGTACTATCAGATCTCCTCAGACCTCACATTAGTACGAGATTCAAACTGGATGTGATGATGATAATGATGATGATTATATGCACTAATCCTTATCACTTGTACTTATATGGTGTTACATGCCCCATTCTAGTCTTGGATCATATGCCCTAGTCAATGAACATGTCTACATTTGGATACGACCCCAAATAATATGCCTTTGGGTGATGAAATGGCACACTATAAAGCTTACTAGATACAAATATTTGAATAGAAAGTGATATATTTTCTCCCTGAATCTCCTTCCTTTCAAGTTATGTCCTGACATCTTTTTCTTATTTTCCAATTGCCGAATAACCTAAAGATTGTTAATCAAATGCTTTTCATTTTAAAATGAGAACTCGAAGGGATAATTAAGTGGACACTTTTTTTATAAAAACTTATGTTATCATCAACTAGAAGATAGCAGGAGTTCAAATAATTGATATCAACTTTAAGTATCTTCTTAAAAGTTTTTAATTTTTATTATGTTTTCATATCTTTTTGAATCACCTAAATTTGATATTCATATTAAAAGTTATTATAAAAACTTAAACAATGTTTAACGATAATAACAAAATAAACTCACAATTTTTTTTACCAAATACTCTTATTTTGATTCAATATAAGCTCTAAATGTCTTCTTATGAAATGCGAGTATATCTCTTAAATCCTCATGACTTCTTAAATCATCTCAACCTAATATTCCTATAAAATTATACTTAAAATTTCGAATAATTTTTACCTTTGACTATATATTGGACTAACAAATCTTACCATATCATAATCAACCCTTCCTAATCCTATCAAGAACTAAACATCAAAACACAAAATATTTCATAATTATTAAATAATTTCTAGAAACTTCAATTTCTATCAATAATTCAAAATTTATTTAAAAAATAATTTTACATTAATAACTCATATAATAAAAAAAATTCAACATCTCACACACTATTTTATTTTTTTCCTTTTAATTCATTAGATTACCTCTTGCCTTCACTAAACTTCATCCTTGAATCCTTGTGCTTCATTAGGAAAACTTCATTTGAAGCAGCATCTTGCCTTAAAGCTCTTCTTTGTTTAACTGTTTTGTAAGACATTAACCAAGTTTTCTTTTAACAATTTCTTTAGTCCTTCAAAGATAAGATTTTAGACTAAAATTTCTCAAAGGCATTCACTAGAACTTTAATAACCATACTAAAGTTAGATAATTCATTATAATCTAATTAACTACCTTCACGAGTTTGTCTATGTATTCCTTCACATTTTCAATATCATTCATCCTTAAACCTCAAAGTCTCTCTAAAGGTTATTGACCTAAATCTTCTTAGTTCTTTTATTTCCTTCAAACTCCTCCTCTATCTCGTCTTAGACCTCTTTTTCAGTGTTTTAAGGCATAATTCTTGAGAAGATTGTGTCAAAAATTGATTTATGTATAACCAATTATGTCTTGAATTACTTTAACTTTTCCTTACTATTTAATCTGGTTCACGATTTAATTATTAAAAATTTATGCTATTTGCTTCTCTACTTTCACCATCTTCAATAGATCAAAGTTAATATCCACAACAAATATGGGTCATTCTTTAAAATCATAAGGTTCAAGTCCTCTGGCAGCTCATCAATGGTAGTTGAGGGGCACATCTTGGAACTTTCCTATTATAATTTTATTTCTTTATCTTTCCCTTGCCACGTTATTGCCTCTACTTGGATAAGTATGAGAATGATTTTGAGTCTTTATGTAAATTTATATTCCATAGTGACTATCTACGGTAATAGTTTATCTTTACCTTTGGTGTTACAAAACGTGTTGGGAATTAATTCAAAATTATAAAGCTGTCAAAATTCCTTTTGAATAGGTCTTTAATTTGTTTTTAATTTTATCTTATAAGCTAGATTTATTGGTTGAAATTTATATTTAATAGATGTTGAGTTTTTTGTATTTTGCCTATATAAGGCAACCAAGTTCATTATTCAATATATATATAATAAAACAACTCTAGCGTTACGTTATCTTATACATGTTCTTCTAATTTTTTAAAAAGCTTCTACATGGTATCAGAGCTCTCAAAGATCTTGAGGGACCTATAAGTGATAGAGAAAATCTAATCAAAGCTTCCTTTCTTTCCATGGTTTCATTCAACACATCATCTCTTTCACCCCCGGTTTTGAACGATAAAAATTATCTAGTATGGGCTATCAAAATAACAGCTCACTTAAGAGGTCTCAGTTTGTGACAGTGGGTTGGAGGTGAAAGACATGTACCTCCTCTAGGCAATAATGCTACACTCAATCAAATTAGAGCTTATGAAGATGAAGAAGCTAAAGCCCCAAGAGCTTTATCTCAAATACATGCTGCTATATTTGAGTCGATTTTCACAAGAATTATAACTTGTGAAACAACTAAGAAAGCATGGTTGTATTGAACGAGTTATATCAAGGAAAAACTATGACAAGGAAAATGTAAGTCTTAAATCTCAAAAAAAAATTCAAAATTCTTAGAATGAATGAAAAGGAGACAATTCAAGAGTTCTCAAATAAGCTCATGATGGTAGCAAATAAAATCAAACTTATGAGAGAACCTGATAACAGGATTGTAGAGAAAGTCTTGATAAGTTTACTTGAAAGTTTTAAGGTGAAAATTTCATCTCTTGAAGACTCAAAGGACATCAACCAAAACATTGCTAGAACTGATTAATGCTTTACAAGCTTAAAAGCAAAGAAGGGTAATGAGAAAACAAGAAAGTGAAAAAGATAGTGGAGGGAGCCTATCTAGGCAAAGGTTCCATAATCAAAGAAGAAAGGAAACATTCCTTAATGTGGCCATTGTGAAAAGTTTGGCCATGAAGAGAAAGATTGCTGACATAAAAGGAAGTTTCGATGCTTTAGGTGTAAACAATTTGGACATTTGAAAAAGGATTGCAAGTTTAACAATGAAGAATAAGCAAATATAGTGCAAGTAATTGAAGAAGACAACCTATTCTAGTTGGTCAGAAGTGCACCAAGACGCATCATAGAGAGAAGTGTTATGTGGAGATTAATGATGGCAGAAGTGCTCATGTTGAATAATAGAGAGAAATGCCTATTAAGAAGATTAGAAAGAAGTGCTCTAAAGAAAAGAATTGTGGAGAGATGTGCTCCATGCTTGTTAATTTTTTTTTACAATTTGAATTAAAGAAGAATATTGAGAATTAATTCAAAATTATAGAGCAGTCAAATTTCCTTTTAAATAGGTCTTTAGTTTGTTTTTAATTTTTATCTTATAATCCAGATTTAATGGTTGAAATCTCTGTTTAACAATTGTTAGAGTTTTTTATATTTTGCCTATACAAAGCAACCAAGTTCATTATTCAATAGATATAATAAAACAACTCTAGTGTTACATATTCTTTTATCTTATACATATTCTTCTATTTTTAAAAAAAACTTCTACAAAATGAAGGTTCAAATGTCAAACAAGGACTTATGCTTCACTAACCATAGACCTTACATCATTTGCATTACATAATTTCACCTATATATACATGTTTGGCTCACAAACAACTCACTCCAAGTCTTGAAGTACTCAAACATTGTTTTTTCTTTAGCAGTAAACTACTATCAAAGCACTTTTCTTCTGAACCTTCCAAAACTTTTAAGATGGTTATTCGTTTACCTGGTGTTCTTGCTCAAATATGATATCCTCATGAACTATGTCTCAAACAGGCCCCAACCAGATGATTCTTGGCCACTAACCTCAAACTCTACATGATATACATTACATAATTTCACCTATGTACACATGTTTGGCTCACAAACAAGTCACTCCAATTCCTCAAGTTCTCAAACATTTAGCTTTTTTCTTGAGTAGTAAACTACTGTTTTCTTTTGAACCTTCCAACACTTATAATATGGCTATTCGTTTGCCTGGTATTCTTGCTAAATAAGGTCTCCGACGATCGTTATCTAGAAACAAAACAAACCTGCTTCAAGATGTTTAGATGTACCTAAAAATTGCTGGGATGTTGGTGTTGGAGAAGGTGAGAAGAAGAGATTAGTGGTTCCAATTGCATATTTGAACCAACCTGCATTCCAAGATTTGCTCGGAAGAGCTGAAGAGGAGTTCAACTTCGATTATCCAACAGTCAATTTGACAATTCTCTGCAGTGAAGATTGTTTCCTTGCTGTCACTTCTAGTTTGAGTAGATCATGGTATATTCTCAGAGTAGTTGCAGCTTTTAATAAGATAAAGAAACAAAATCTGTTACAGTTTTTCAGAAAATGGGCTCAGGAAAATAAAAATCCTCTTTAATGCACAAAATTAAAGGCACTAGGTTTGATGTAACAGAAAAACCCATTTCACATTTAATGGATGTCTTTACTACACTGATCCACGAGCCAAGCATACCTGACCTGATCACCAGAAGAAACTAAAATTTTCCATTTTTTACTCTCCCAAAAAGCTCTCCTGCTCAACTTGTGAATGACGTATTCCTGTAAAACAATGTCGGAGGTAGTTCCGATTTAAGCACTCCGATGCTCAATTTAGTTTCTTAAGCAAATTGATGACAAAGCGGTGAACATGGATGGTTGATCAATGAATGGACGATTGATGTTAGTCATGAAAACATTTGTTTGTATTGGGGAAGAGGTTAAAAATCCCTAATGAAAAGGAAATGGAAATTGTCCCAGAATCAGGCAGATGATAAAGCCTCTGCCAACTCCATTAAAAGGTTGACAACATCATCTGATGAGGGAAGCACATATCTTGCTGTTGATCGCTTCCTTGATACAGCACAGGAGAAATAGTTTTCACTTCTGAGATCAAGTACAGAAGAACCCTCATGAAATGACATTCTGTCATGTGCTACAGGCCTCCATGCAGAGCTCCTGAAATTGCCCCTTTCCAGAGTTGACAAGGATCGTTGTTTCTTCAGATGAGCCCTGGACTGGCTTCTGTTGCCTGGATACTTGGGCCTAGATGTGCTCACAGGATCTGGTGACCTCGATCTTGTCAGGGGTGGTGATCCATTTGGAAGCTCAGGCTCAAAAAATTGGTACACATCTTCATCCTGTATTAATTTATTCTTGGTATATGTAAGATAATAATTGTGATATAATGTTCTTACATTCTTGAGCCAAGAACACCCATACCTTAGCTAGAAAATGACCAACGCAAAGCACGTAATCGATGGGTGCCTTCATGCCCTTGTTATGAACTACTTCTCCTAAAATACGATCAATTGCAGCACCCTGTAAGAGAACTCGAGGATGTGAAATGGATAAAAAGGAACATATCTTTCCACAAAGTAAGCGTATGAGATACCCTTATACCTTTGTAAGACCAACTGCTCGAACCTCGACAGATCGACTACCTTGGACCACATCAACTGCTGCATTTGAAATTGGTCCTGTCCAGAGATGTTGCAACATATCCCTGGCCTGAATACGTCCAAACTCAACATCTGAAAAATGTGATGGTAAATGGATAAAAGGTAAATTAACCAAATGCATGCGAGTTATGTATCAGAGCATTCACTTCTTACTACTTAAGCATGGATGGTATAACTGGTGAACTACCTGCATACTTGTAACTCCACACAAGTGAAGTCTCGCGAAGCTCGAAATGTGATCGAGGTGTTCTTTCAGTAAAATACTCGAACACATGCTGATAACATGATAAACATCAGAATATTTGTGCTCCAGAGGGACTGGAGATGAAAAATAGTATTTTTCCGTATAGTATTCAAACCTTTACACTGTCAACCCAGTCCATATTCAAATTCTCTGGCATAGTTGTCATCCACTCTGTAGTTGTAAAACGTAAAAACATCCCATTTTCTGCTGCCAGCCATATTTTGTATCCTCCAAAGTTCTGTATAGGAAGTCATTACCTAAAGGTCCAAAACCATAGTAATAAAAGGACCAAGAAATTAAAACGAATGATTAAGGGCTGAAAGTACATTGTCTAGAACAGCTCTATCACTTCCGCTGATGACAACAACTGTAGTCTTTTCATCATCACACAACTTCATCAATGGTTCCCTCAAGTCTGGGTGTAATTTAGGTTCCATTGCCTTAATTTGACCGCCTCTTCTACCCAGTTTGTCCACTGGTTCAGTCAGAGTTGCATTGAGGCCCTGCAATAAAGACAATAATGTTAAGTACAGGAGTGTCAGCAAAAGTGATTTTCAGTACTTCATAGACGTCCTCTCAAATTTATTTATCACAAACTTAGTCTTTCAAGTATGTTTCAGCTGTAGACAGCCAAAACTGGATGCTTTGGATCAGATCAGAGGAAGCATAGGGATATAAATATCATAAAGCTTCATATAGTTCACGTTCTGAGATAAATGGATTCACATTTTACCTTGAATTGATAGGATAGAGAACATACATAGTTAAATTAAAGAATAGCAGCAATTCATACTTGTCATTAAAAGAGAGAGATATAATACCAGTATCACCAAACGGTTATTTGCTTGCTTAAAGCATTCAACTGCCACTTTGATTGGAAGTAAGGGCAAAACTTGTGTTGTTCTTAGTTGGGCTTCAACAAAAGTATCATTGAGTTCACTGCATAAGAGTGAATTTCACAGATATATATCAGTGGTTAATCCACAATACAAGACATAAAAGTCTATGATCTTTGATGGAGAATCTCTACATTATAAATCAAATGTGCAGCCACTTAAAAAGTCCTGTAATAGCATGAGAATGACATTTCCATTTGATCTTTGTTAGTGTCCTGCGGAGTTTTGGAGTAGTTTAGAAAGATGTGAGCTAAAAGAAACGATAAATTATGAGGCGTCCATTGCATTTGTTTCTTTCCTTTTCAAAGCAACAAAAGGTTTAAACTCTTAAGTAAGTAAAAGGTTGCAGAAGCACAATATGGTGATCACCTTACAAAGGTTGCTGCCCATTCTTGAGATGTGTGAGTTGTAACATGCATGAAGTTATGATGGTGTCTTTTCTCTCTTTCATCTGCTGCCATATTCAATGCATAACCAATTGAAGCAGCAACTTCTTGGATATTCCATGGATTTACCAAGATAGCCCCTGCACCAAGAGATTGTGCTGCACCTGCAAACTAGAAGGAGAAGGAAAGTTATAGCACCAACTCTTCTTCAATTTCATTTTTCTGGATATTCTCTATTTTATATACATTTCTTTTATTTTACCATCTATCCCAAGGGACAGGTAAGTCTCTTCTCTTCAAATTATACGTTTTAAATACCAGAGTGTGTACTCAAACCCGAACTCTATTACTTCTAAACTACATGTTCAACATGATCTTTGAACAATGCAGCAAGAAGCTAAATCTCCCTTTCTGACGGTAGACCTATCAGCTGCAGAAATTTAATCTTCTTTGCCCTTATAACTGATTACATAAGTACTTCAAAACATACACTTGATAGGGATCATGTCTCGGCAGTGCTTATAGTGAGATACAGTTTCCAGAACTCTGAATATGGGTGGCCAATCATCTAAAATTTCAATATTTGATCACTGGAATTCTAAAAGTTGAAATCATAAATCGCCAGCTTGGAAGAGTACTAGCCATCAGTTCTCTTAATATCTTGAGAATGAAGTCTTAGGAATATCTATATATATATAATGCAAATTGGGAAGGCGATAACACAATAATCACAGTGATTCACTTTGAGGTTTGCATAACAATGTCCAACAAGTATTGTGCTCTCGTATGTCTTGCAAAGCATGGACAACATTAGTAAATAATGACGGGAAGCTTGTCAATTCAACCTTCTTTTTAGGTAATTCAATTGGAAGCTTTCTGTTGAATAAACCTGAGAAGGGAGTAGCATAGAAATGCAGAAGAGGCAAGCTTGAGCATTAACAATTCTAGTAGGATGGCTAGCTTTGCATAGTTAAAAGACTCAGTTTTCCTGCAAAGCAATTTATATTCAGAGTAGCTACATAATTACCTCACTTAGGATAAGGACACCTTTCTTTGAAGCTTGGCAGGCAACAAACTCATAACTGACAAGGTTCATTCCATCCCTTAAAGACGTTACAAGTGCGACATCTACACAAAGAACTATAACGTTGAGAAAATACTAGAATAGAACACAAAATCATAGGCTTCTAGCCCCATGTAAATAGACTCTTCAAAAGACATCAGATTGAAGGCTAGCATAACGGAGTGGATTTAGCTTGAAATGTATAAATGCATGCTAAAAAAGTTACAATTAGTTGCATGGAGATGCAGGTTACTTATGTAAGTATACTTTATCAAATGACAAGGAGAAAAACTAGAACAGTGAAACTATGACAACAATAACTTCTTCAAAATTAAACGATAGTGCTGCATTGATATCAATAATAGCTACAACATCTTAGCTATAATTGTATTCTAGCTAATCATCCTTGTTTTCTTTTTTCTTATGGAAGACACATGAATGTCAGTGAAAAACGAAGCACCTTGCCTCTGACCAACAAGTACAAGTATGAATTCCAGATGAGATTATAGAATGGTAAAAGGATCGAAGGTATAACCAATCCTAGAAGATGTCAATTTGCATTCTATATTTGACTAAACTCTTCATTCTATTACCTCTTTAAATTAGGGGGCTTCCACATCTATATGCGTTCAAGTGGGCAAATAATTTTTCCAAAAACTGATACAAAAGTGGGTAAGATAAAGAAAACTGTAAAAGACCTGCGAGTTGTTCACATAAACACTTACCTGTGACAGCATATAATGCACATAAAGCATGAAAGTCAAGAGATCGATCCTGAAAAGATAAGAAAAAGATTTAAGAATAATTCACTTAGCGAGTCAATAAAATTTCCTGTTTGTTAGACATAAGAAAGATTATATAAACAAAAGTTAACCTAGAAAGAAATTGGCTATGAACTTGTTGCACATTTAGCCTATTTATCCTTTTCTGCCTCAAGTGGGTTGAGGAAGGGGAAAATTAACTCTACTAAGAGAGAAAAGAAGCTGCTTATGTATGAGCATGTTAGAATTGGTCCACGAACAATAATGGAGAATCCTTTGGAAAAAGATATTATTAAAAAGCTTTAAAATTGGGTGCAAAAAATAAGGATAGTACATGAATGTAAAGGTGAACACTTCTATTGACACCATGAAGATCAGTGGAAAGTACAATTCTATTGACTCCATGAAGATCAGTGGAAACTGGAAAGTACAATTCTATTGACACCATGAAGATCAGTGGAAAGTTACTCTGCTTTATTTCCTTTCATCATACAATTCTAGTGGCAGAAGCGTTACAAGGTAAAGACAAACCAGATGATGTATTGGGACTGCAGTAAGTGTTCCAAATCTTCCATTAATGCGCCCCACAATCTCATGAACCTGACTTGTAAGCCTTTGATCTGTCCTACCGAAAGTATTTTAAAGTTTAGATTGAGAAATTAGTATAATTAGATATTATACTTGGCTAATTTAGGCATAAATCATGAGCACAATACATAGCAGAAGGCAATTGATACGAGGAGCATATCAGTGATTGAAAATGCATTCACCCACCCCCTAACCACTTTGATAAACTAATAATAATCATTATACACAAAAACAAGGACAATTTCAGGCATATGAATAAAAAATTATATAGTAGGCAATGTCCAGCAAAGAATTAGGAAGGAACATTAAAGAAATGACCAAAACAAAACCTGGACATTATGCATTCTCTTCCTTCATGAGGTCTTAATTTGCTAGAATCAGGAGCCTATTAAAGTACTCTAAATAGTGAATATATTCCAAACTTATATAATAATACTCAGTTATTTCAAAAGGAACATACATTCAGGCACATCTGTCCTTGTTGGGACAGCAATTTGCAGTAACACTACTTTATCACGCCATTCTGGGTTTTCCTCAAGAAACTCTTCAAATGCCAAAATCTTTTGGGGAATTCCTTTGATCATGTCAAGGCGATCAACACCAAGCATTACCTGTCAGAGTAATTGAACAGTAACAACTGGCATAAGAGCATTAAAGCAAACATATTTCATTTTGGTATTTAGGAAGACCACAAAAATAAAA
>JAOSBP010000002.1:31215892-31226815 GCA_027563825.1 Erythroxylum mucronatum | reverse complement strand
CTTTAAATCGGATTAGATCAACCCTAACTCTTCTATCTTAGAATACCATGTTGGATAATTTTGTCATTTCTCATAAAATTGAATAACTATTAATTGCATTTTTTGGTTTTTAAATAAATTATCGGTTAAGTTACGTAATTTGATCCAGATAAAGATAATAAAGTGACTCAATAAATGATTTAGATTAATGGATCGAAGTCTGGGTAAAAAATGGATTCTAATTAGTGTAAACCTGGTCCACATTGGCTTTGTGATGGTGAAGCTCAATATGGAAGTTATATATAGGTTTCTGCAATTGCTCATATCAATCGTAAGCATAAGGAATCTCTAATTCATTAGGAGAGCTTACGTATTTAGAAAACTGTAAAAAGACAACTATTTGTCGAGAAACACTTTCCGTTTAAGGTCCTGGGAGATTCGTGATTGTTTGGAGTTCGGAATCGGCATCGGAATCAGAGATGGAACCGAAATCAGGTATTTCACATTATCTTCGTTTTTAATCCTTTCATATTGATCCTGAGTACGTAATAAGGTCTATACTACTTACAACATAAACCTTCATGTAAACCTTGCATCTTAGACTTGGTTTGTAATACTAGTTCAGTGGCTGGGAACAGGTGAGGTCCTCCTGACGTTAGCTACTTTGTATGGTCTTTGGATTTTTAGTTTATGTATTTACTCATTCATTTAATATAATTTACCTTTTTTGAAAAAAAAAAAGAAATCAACACGCTTGAGATTGGGTTTAAGTAAATGGTAACGGGGGTTGGGTTTCTTGGTTGTTGGATCTTTGAACAAGTCCGGGCAGGTTCTCCAAAATGATGGCTATGTGGATGCTGAACGGATGGCTCCAATTATTTTAAGAAAAAAGAAAATAAACATTCACCTTTATATTATTTATGGGGATCATAGGCCTGCTGGAAATGTGGAAAATTATAGGATAAATCATTGACTCGGGAATTTTATACTTCTACCTTTTCCTCGATCTTTCATATAAACTTTGGTATAATGGAATTTCATCAGGATTGATAGATGGTGGGTTATGAGATGAAACACTGGCAGGTGGTGGTGCTTCTCATGGTGTCCTTACGGACGCAACATTTTGTGACTGGAGAGCCGACGGTGCCTTGTTATTTCATTTTCGGAGACTCATTGTCCGATAATGGCAACAACAACGACCTTAACACGCTTGCCAAAGCCAATTACTATCCCTACGGGGTTGACCATCCTGGTGGTGCATCAGGCAGGTTTACAAATGGGAAAAATGTACCTGATTTATTAGGTACTCATTCGCTTCATTTATATGTTTCATGCTCCTGTTCATTTATATGTTGTCCGACTCCATATATGTTTTGATTTTTTGTTCTTATTCGTTATTCCTATCTGTTTGCCAAGCGAGTTTCAGGGCAGATCACCCTAAGCTTCTGCTACTGTTTTTACATATATATTACGTTATATATATGCTGTTATAATGCATGTATTTTATATGTTAATGTTCTGTATGAAATGCATGCCTTTGTTGGGTTCATTTTACACGGATTACCCTGGTTTAATATTCGTTGTCATACCGGTTTGTATCTGATTGACTATCCCATTTTCATTACTAGTAATCTAGAGAGGATATTTAAAGGTACTATCATGTACTTTGTACCAGTGTTGATGTAACCTAATTTATCAACATAAAATCTGTGCAATTACAGCTGAGAGTCTGGGATTTGAACAACTTATCCCGCCCTTTGCAACAGCTCGGGATAATATGAAAGGTGTAAATTATGCTTCAGGTTCAGCAGGAATTCTCAGAATTACCGGCCATCATTTGGTAAATATTTATTACTACCAATTCCATTTGTCTGTTTCTCTCCATATCGTAAGATATAGGTTCCATTTCCTTTTCTAAAAAAAGTACGTATGATTCGATGGAACTTCTTGTTCTTGTCAATGGGGTGTCAAGGTTAAATAATGAACATCCCTATCATCTGTGAGGAGTTCCAGGAGGTCAGGGATAATTTGATTGGTGATTGTCCTTTTGCAGGGTGCATGTATTTCCTTGGGACAGCAGCTTCAAAACCACCAAGTTACCATCTCTAGCATGGTGGAGAAACTAGGGAATGACTCTACTTTCAGTCACCTAAATCAGTGCCTCTATACAGTTGGGATGGGTAGTAACGATTACATCAATAACTACTTCGATAAAGAAAATTACAACACAAGTCAAATGTATCAGCTGGATGCATACTCTGAACTTCTTATTCAAGAGTACTCCAAGCAGCTAAGGGTTAGTGCCAACATTTTATATCTTTTCGTTAATTGACCAAGCATTTTGCTTTTGGTTATTGTTGATGCATGATGGTCCTCCAGGAACTGTACAATCAAGGAGCAAGGAAAATTGCCATAATTGGATTGGGATTAATTGGTTGCATTCCGCGCTTTAGGCCCACAGATGATGGGTTTGGCAACGGTGGTTGTGTGGAAGAGATGAACAAAGGGGCCACATTTTTCAACAACCGTCTAAAATCACTTGTTAATGATCTAAATAATGAGCTGAAGGGTGCACAGTTCATATACATAAACTTCTATGCAATGGGACAAGGCGACCCTAGACCTCTTGGTAACATCAAAATCTCATTTTACTTTCAAAGCTTGTATTTCCAGAAGCCTAAAACATAAAAACTTTATTCAGGTTCCACCATGAATTTGATTGTGAGCAAATTACTAGGAACCTAAACCTTTTAATGTGGATTTATTTTCAGGATTCAAGGTTCTGTCATCACCGTGCTGTAAATTGAGAGAGGATGGACAATGCAAAGAAGGGGAAGTACCTTGTGAGAATAGGAATGAGTACATTTTCTGGGACTCTTTCCATCCAACAGAGGCTTCCAGTAGAGTGACTGCAGCCAGAGCATACAAAGCTTTTCTCCCAAGCGATACTTATCCAATGGATATCCATCATTTGGTTAAGCTTGATCTGTAGCTCACAAAACCTTCAAGTTAGGCCATGAACCGATCCTATCATATCAAATTTGATGGGAAGGAGACTAATTCAGTAGAACAGTATATAAACATTCGTGTTTAACATATATCAGATTGTATACAAAGTACAAAGTCAGCATATGTCCTCGCACAAAATATTAATCACTCAATTCTCATAAAGTTTTGTCCATTTTAAATTTTAATAATTACTAATCTTAATTTAATAAAAACAATTTATAATTTTTTAAAAAAGACTTTATTAACATTAGCAAAGCTGTTACATCATTACAATGAAAGTCATACTAAAGCTTGCATATGATCAGTACAGTATTTCCTGAGAGTAAAAATACAAATTCTCAAAAATTCCATCTGAGCTTCATATTTAGAGTGAGTTTGTTTTGTTCGTTTCTTGCTAACATGATCTCCCTAATCTAATTTAGAGTGTTGTCAGCTGGTTGATGCTTTCTAGTGACTTCTCCTTTGTTTAGTCTGATATTTCTTTCTCTCCAAATTGAATAAATTGTTCAAATGAAAGCAATCTTGAAAAGCTGTTCATTTTGTTTGAGATCCTTAGCCTTCTTGATAACTCACACCAGGAATCTATTCTATTCATAAGATTGACAATGCTCCAATAGCAGATGCAACAACCTGCAGCTCCAGATAACTTTGGAGTACTGTATTAAAAAAAAAAAAGATGATTTCTGTCCTCCTCCACTTCTTTGCATAAGACACATATGGGGTCATATGTACCAAACCATCTATTTTTTATTCTGATCGTGTTCTTAATAACTTGCCAACTGGTTTAGGGTTTAAGGTATGTCTTCAAAGTAATTCATACCAAGGTATATTTTCCAAGTTAGTTATGTAAATTTTGTGGCAAGAGTCATTATTAAAACACCCCTAGGTATTGGCTAACCATGTGATTCTTTCCTCAATATGCAAATGATGAAGCTAAGGTAAGTATATTGCTAAAGAAGAGGAACCTCTAAAATTACAATGCTAATCTCCATGCTATATAAGTGAAGAAACTCTAGCATCTATAGGAATTCTATTCCTTAAATGATGGATGTCATTTCTCAAGATTAATGGACTAAATCATTCCAGTTGTCATAACAGAACTAAATTTTCTACCCATTCCCCAATTTGTGTTTGATCCAAGGGTATAAGAGAGTTCTCAGTTTCAGCATATGGAAGAGGAACCCAAAGTATTCCCTGTTACTTTCCAACTACTAGAAATTTTGATTTTTTAGATAGAATTCATTAATCCATTTGATTCCTAAAGCTCCTTTGTCAATTTGTAACCTCCAAATCCTTTTGTTCAAAAGGAATTTTTGCATAATGGAAATAGGAATAATTCCTAAGCCCCCATCATCCTTAGGGCAGATATCTCTTCCCACTTGACCTTTGCCCCTTTTGAATTTTTTGCCTTACCAGACCATAGAGAGGCTTTGATACTCCTTTCAATTTCCTTGATGAGTCTCTTGGGAAATATTATGTGAGCACTCTAGTGTACATGTAGATTGTGGAGGACAAAATTGGTTAGAGTTAGCCGAGCTGCAAAAGATAAAAATCTATTTTTCCAGGTATTGATTCTAGCTTTAATAAGATTCAATTAGTGGAATGCAATGAGTGAATTTTGGTTTAGCAGTTGTGATAGAGATGCTAAGATATATCAAATTAGATTTTTGAATAATGAAGCCTGAACTCCTACTCAATTTTAGTTGATTTCGCACATAAGAAAAATGAACATATTACTCTTGTTGTCATTGAATTTCATCAGACCTAAACGTATTGCAAATAACCCTAATATACCCAATATTATTTTAGTGGATTGAATGTTAGCACCACATAACAACATTAGATTGCCAACAAAAATTAGGAAGTGATCCTTGGCTCTCTACGTTTATGTTGGTATTGAAATCTACCATGGTAAGAAATGAACTTAATAAGCATCCTGGATAAGGATCCCAAAACCAGTATGAATAAGTAAGAGGGAAGAGGATCTTCTTTCCTTATTACCTTATGTAGTGTATGGTTGCTATCCCTTTTAGTGGGGATAGATGACAAAATAAAAAAAATTCTGCCTTTCTGTGTGTTTAGTTGCTGTCCCAAGTAATTTTTGTTCTATCTCCGGATGACAAAAACAAAAATTTTTGTTCCTTCCAAAACCGAAGGACAAAATTTCTTGCCTCCATTTTTGAGATAAAACACACAAGCAACTTTCAGAAATACCCCTCCTCCCATATAAGCAAATTTTTATTCTTAATTATATTATTAAACTCATCATCATCATTATCATTATCATTATTATTATTATTATTTTTATTATATGAAATTAATTATATTATTATTATTATCACCATCATCATCACCATCATCACCATCATCATCATTATTAATTATTGCTATAAATTTTGTACTTATTATTATTATTATTATTATTATCATCATCATCATTATCATTATTATTATTATAAATTTTGTATTTATTATTGTTATTATTATATATTTATTATTATTATTATTATTTCATTTTAATATTAATTTTATTATACAAAATTAATTATCTTATTATTATTATTAATTTAATAATAATAATAATAGTAATAATAATAATATTATTATTATTATAATTTTTGTACCTATTATTATTATTATATATTTGTTTTCATTTTATTATTAATTTTATTATACGAAATTAATTATATTATTATTATTATTATCATTATTAATTTATTTATTATTATTATTATAAATTTTGAATTATTATTATTATTATTCGATCTTAATTTTTTTATTGTTATTATTATTATTATTATTTGTTAACTTTTTTACTAATACGTACAAATTATTCGTTTTAAAATAATCAATGAATTACATATTTCCAATCATATTATGCTATAGGGGTAATTTAGTCATTGACATTATTTTCATGTTCTGTCAACTACAACCAAACGCATTTCTGTTATCGAGACAGAAACATTTTTATTTGTTTTGTCCCTCACAAGTCTCCAATTTTTTTGTTCCGTCTCCAAATTTTTGTTCCATTCCGTCTCTGCATACAGGAGACAGTAACCATACACAGCGTTATTGTTTTTTGAAGAACCAAGTAACTGCTCCATTTATTAGAATACTTAAGGAATTATTGTAATGCATTCCATTATCCGTTTGACAAACTGCAACGGGAATCTAAGAGCAAGTAAGCAAGATTGTACAAAATCCCATTTAATATTACCAAAAGCTTTAAAGAAGTTAACTTTGAATATATTGCTTCTGATAGCTCTCCCTAAGTTATGATCTTTCATTAATTCCTTTATGTGCAAAAGTCTCCCGTTGATTTCCCAACTATGAAAGGTCCTTATGTTGGATTTTTGACACCTTTTAAAGTCGTCTTCAATCTGTTAGATAAAAGCTTTGCAATAATTATCTTGTAAACTATATTACAACATGAAATAACTTTATAATCCATCATGGATGAGGGATTTAACTTGTTATTAGGAATAAGACATATAAATGTATTATTCATTTCTTTCAGTTCCTTCAAGTTCTAATGTTATTTCAAAAGTTTTAATCGTTTAGTGCTTTAATCTTTTCAAAAGTTTTCTTATTTGACTTTCACATACCATCCGGTAGCTATGAAAAAAAAAATAACAAATTGATTAAAAAAGTATAGTTTAATTCCACTTCTATTTTTTTGTTGTATATTTTTAATTTTTAGTTTTTATTTTTTTCAAATAAAAACAAACATTTGTTGAGTTGTTAATATCAGTGGAGTTATATTTTTATCTTTGATAATAATAATTACATATTAGATAAAATTAAAAATATTTTGAATTAAATAAATTTATTATAATCTCTTACATAATATTTATTAATAAATTCATAAAAATTATTTTATTTATTAAAATAAAGAATTTAAAATTAACTTTTTGTTTAAAATTTATTTTAATTATTAAATAAAATCTTATTTGAAAGTGATATATTTTGAAGATATTTTAATTTTACTTATATTTATTAATAAATATTACATTAAATTTACTTAATTTAAATAAATTATTAAGTAAAATTATATTATTTATAATTCATATTAATAATTACTTTTATTTAATTAAATATACAATATTTAATTAAATTATTTATAGTTCTTATTAATAATTATTATAATAAATAATTAAATAATGTATATTCAGTTAATAGTAAATCAAATTATGAAAAAAAAACAGTAATAGAAAACATAAACTACATTTTATAGTTTTTATAATTTTTGAAAACTTGAAAAACCAATACCAAAAACAAAAATTAAAATACTCAAACAAACAATTTTTTTAAACTGAATTTGAAAATAAAAACACAGAACTAAAAATAAAATGGAAACAAACAAACCGTAAAAATCAAATTAATTTTAATATTTAATTTAGTTGTTAAGACCCATTTTTTTAATTTTCTCGTTAATTAAATTACTAATGCTAACTATTATTGAGATGCACTGCTAGGTCAAACCTTCTACAGCCTATTGTTTTGGCACTCCTACTAATAGAACAAACCAGACATTATTTAATGTTTCTATTTTATTAACTAAAATAAAGTTAATAAAATAATGTTTTAAGAAAGAAATAAGACCATCTCTTTGATTTACACACGTACATGCATGTATATGGTGTAAAACTCTCTTACGGTAGACCTATTGCTTGGCTCTTGAGCTAAAGAAGGGTGTACTAACATTATTGCTTCGTTGTTGACTTTGCATATAATACAAGTGTTTAAGAAGAAAGTTTACAACCCTCATTCTTCACATCATTCTTCTTCTATTGTTTCCTGTTCGTACGCTTTCACAAGTTAATTGCTTCTTCCCATGGCTGACCATATAAAACTAAAATATGCTGTGGTCTGTTTGTGGTTACTAGTTGCATGGTTGAATAATTGTGTTAACGGAGAACCAATAGTGCGATGTTATTTCATATTCGGAGACTCGTTGGTGGACAGTGGCAACAACAACAACCTTGCCACCACGGCCAAGGTTGATTACCAGCCGTATGGTATAGACTTCCCTTATGGTCCCACAGGAAGGTTCACTAATGGTCGAACATCAGCAGATATAATTGGTCGAGTATTCTCTACATATAAATATATTTTTTCTATTTCGTGTCTTTCATTATTGATTACTTACTTGATCAATATACCAATGCTTATGCAGGTGAACTTTTGGGTTTTGACAGTTTCATTCCACCATATCTATCTGCCTCTGGTTCTCAAATACTTAAGGGTGTGAATTACGCATCTGGTTCAGCAGGAATACGAAGTGAAACTGGAAAAGTTGGGGTATTGTATCTACGCTTCATTGAGCTAACTGGAAAGAAATAATTTATCACCATGCCTTTCCCTTCAAAACTTTATTTTCCAGTACTATATTCAATTTCAAAAGGAACTATAAAAAGTAATAGTTTGAAATATTAACCTTACTAGCTATTTAATCATATCTGATTAATAGGGCTTTTGTTTTTGGTCAGGGTGTCAATATCGACTTAACCACCCAGCTACAGAGACACCAAGTTGTTATCTCCCGCATAGCTGGCTTACTAGGAAGTGAAGATTTCGCTATGAATCACCTAAACAAGTGCTTATATTTATTCGTAATTGGCAGTAACGATTACATTAACAACTACTTCTTGCCCCAGTTTTATAACACTAGCAAGGAGTACAGTCCAGTTCAGTTCACAGAAGTTCTTATTGAGGAATATAAACAAAAAATTATGGTTAGTTCATTATGTTTGATCCCTCAATCTCATCCCTAGTTAGATTGATAATATATCTTTTGATGCGATTAAGGTACAAGTGATTTAATTATGGCTACTGGTTGATGTAGAGTTTGTATAATTCTGGAGCAAGGAAGGTGGCCTTGACTGGAATCGGACGAATAGGGTGTACACCAAATGCTATTGCTACCTATGGCACCAATGGCTCCTTGTGTGTCGACTACATGAACAATGCAGCAAATTTGTTTAATGGAAAGCTTAAATCTCTTGTAGACCAGCTTAACAACGATCTTATGGACGCTAATTTTGTCTATTTGGATACTTATGGAGCTCCCTTTCAAAATATATCTACCATAGGTACATATTTATTGCTAACTCAACAGCAATAGATCTGCTTAATGTTACAGAAATATTAGTGCATGGTGTTAGAAAGAAAACTGATTTATATGTGTTTGCTTTCCACTTCCAGGTTTGCGAATTACGTCAAGCAGCTGCTGTCAAGTAAACGGATATGGTCTATGCATTCCCAAAGAAGCCCCATGCACTTTCAGGAACTCGTACTTGTTTTGGGATGCATTCCATCCCACACAAATTGTTAACCAGGTCGGGGCAACAACTTCGTATCTAACTCTGCTGAGCATCTTATAAGAACTGCAGAATTGATATTCATTGTCATGGATATTTCAGCTATAGATCAGCACTTTTTTTCCCCCCTCTTTTCCCTGAAATAAAAGAATATGATATATCTTTCGAGTATTACCTACGAAAGCTGCGTGTATATGTAGAAAGGGACAATCTGTCTGAATCCATACCTTTGATGAATAAGAAAGAATTTTGCCCTTTCATATGTACCAAAGTCAATAAAAATACATGATTCACCGATAGACGTCAAAGGAAAGAAGTCAACAATATTAGCAAAACAGGGAGAGCCGGAGAAAGTGAAGAAGTTAACAAGAATATCGATTTTGTTTGGTAAGATATATTCGGTTATGGTCTCTGCCTCACAATTCCTATATTCAATCCAGATTGAAGTCCATCTCTTTCGTCTCTTTTGCTTTTGTTTATTAATTTTTCCATCACTTCCCACGCTTATTCCAATCCTACCTCCCATTACTTAATTATTAATATTATATATGTAAATAAAACAATTTTCTAACAAGCTGTATTTTCTTACCTTTTTTCGTTACTTTCCTTTTTTCATTTTTTTGTCCCTCTATTGTGGGAACAACTTTTTGTGAGACCCTTTTTCACTTAGACTTTACTCTTGATTTCTTTTCCTTAAAAGGAAAAATAATGACTTATGCCTTTTCTCTTTTATATCCAAATCTTTGGATCAATCCCTTTTTAGGCTTCCTCTTTTACATTTTATACATTCCTACCCCCTTCACCCCAAATCTACCATCTCTTTTGTCTCCTCTAGCCTTAATCAGTAACCTTCCTTCACTACAAGAAAAAGTCTAGTTAGCGACGGAAAAATAACGACGGAAAATATACTGTCGCAAATCACCAATGGAACCAATGGAATTAACATGTTTGTTAGAAATATTGACAGGAAAATATGATTTCGCGACGGGAACAATACCGTCAGAAAAGAAGGGCAGGAATTGATTTGATATTACCGATGGAATTTAACGATGGAAAATTCTGTTGATAAATTAGAAAACCTATACGTCGTCATCTGCTTGCGGTTGAACGTTATTAAGTTGAAGAAAACGACGTCATTTGGTGTTCGTTTTGATAACGTTATAAGCCTCCCGAACCACTCCCCCCCATCGTCTGCTATCCTTCTCTGTTCTTCTCCTCCCTACTACATCTGCGTCTTCTCGTCCGATGTGTCGTCATCAGTTGGTCTTCTGTTGTCGTCGATGTCGTCGAACGGTGGTGATGCGTCGGAAGGTGTAGATCTTCTCCTACCATTTGACTTTGTTTTCGTTCCGTTCCCACCCCCACCCCTTTGTGCATGTTATAAATTTGAATATTTTGGGGTATGTTTGAGCTATTTGTTTGGTATGTTTGAGTCTCTTGTAAATGGGTAACAACACTTTAGGTTCAAATGTTAGTGTTAGAAGGTTAAGTTCTCAATTTCTTATTGAACTTGGGATGACTTGTTGATGCATATGAGGTGTTTGATGAAATGCCTCTTGTTAGAAAATTTTGTTAATTTGTGAAGATGGAGTTGATTTGTATCAGAGATTGAGTT
>JAOSBP010000002.1:31170501-31188583 GCA_027563825.1 Erythroxylum mucronatum | reverse complement strand
AAATGATTTCGACAAATATCTTTTGAAAATAATGGTTTAAGACAATTTCTGTATGCTTATGTCTCTTTTATTAAATTGTTACCCACGGAGCCGTCGAGCTCACCCCCCATTTCCCCTCCTCAGGTATCAAGCAAGAACGGGATTTGCTTTTGGAGTCGTGCTTTGAGAAATCGAAGCATTTGCATGTTCTTTATACTTGTATGTTTGGTACTTTGAATGTAATTGGGCTCAATGCCTCTAAAGCAGTGGGTTAGTTTAGCTCTATGTAATTAGTAAGGTTTAGAAGTTTCTTTTGTAAAGTGTATTTTGTATATGTTTCTATGTAATTAGTAGCTTAGTTCTATATAATTGGAGTAGCTTAGTTTCAAATGTAAAGTGTTTAGTATATGTTTCTAAGAATGTCTAATTGTATGAACAAAAGCAAAGATGAGATAGTATAAGATTGTGATATTGCTGCCAATTGAGTTGTCATTGAGACAATTGAGTTGTCTTGGTAGTTGGGGTGATTGTATATAAGGAAGATTGAAGTGATCTTATGCAGGTTTGTAGTTTGGATGAGAAATTGAAAATTTGGCTAGATCAAAAATTAGGGGAGGTGCTGTCCATTTTTTTTAAAAATGGGCAGCCACCTTGTATTGTGTTTTAGAGCATCTTAGAGTCTAATTTTGGGAAAAAGGTATTTCTTAAGGTTGATAGAGTTTGGCAAGATCTTTAAAACGAGATATGATAGGTCCTATTCGGAGTTAGGAGTAAAAAGTTATGAACGGTTGAAAATTCTGATTTACTATTCATTTGGTAAGATTTCACTATTCATATGGTAATTAGTTTAAGCAAGGGTTCGAATTCTTTCAATGCTTGAAGTGAGCTATGAGATTATTTTGCGTAAGATTGAGGTCTATAGAATAAAGTGAAAATGGAATTATGATGTTAAGATGAATAAGATGAAAAAAAAAAAATTTATACCGGGATTTCCAGATTAGTCAAGGTTTTATAAGAAATCATGTCTACGTATGAGGAAATCTGTATAAGTAGTTGGGTTCCGGAAACGGGATCCAACACATAGAGGAGAATTTGATAAAGACAGTTTGAAGAATTTTGTGACATCGATACATGTGTTATTTGAAAAAGCACTACCTTCGATAACAAAAACTGATTCAGATGATGAAGAGCATCCTTTGATTCCTAAAAATATATTGGAGAATTAAAATATATCTATAATACCTTCAAAATTACAAAATCAAGAAGGCTCCTCTGAAGCTAGAACAAAGCAGCCTCCTTCATCTCAGTTAGATACCTTCAAAATTACAAAATCAAGAAGGCTCCTCTGAAGCTAGAACAAAGCAGCCTCCTTCATCTCAGTTAGAGCCTATGCAATGAAAAACACCGAGAGAATGGAAAGGTCTTGATGCATATCAATATATTCTTGGAGGTCCCTCTAAAAGTCTAAGAAAAAGATTATCATTGGAGAATAACTTTGTGGCTCTCATCTCTTAATTAGAACCAAATTCTATTGAAGAAGTTCTTACTGATAAAAATTAGGTCTCAGCTATGAAAGACGAGCTAAGTTAATTTGACAAGAACAAAGTATATAATCTGGTGCCTCGTCCATAAAACAAGTCATTTATTGGAACTCGGTTGGTTTTTCTAAACAAACTTGACGAAAATGATAAGGTGGTAATAATCAAAGCTAGACTTTTAACTCAAGGTTATAATCAACAGGAAGGTATTGATTTTGATGAAACTTATGCACCAGTTGCCAGATTGAAATCGATTAGAATTTTACTTGCCTTTATATGCTATAGAAAGTTCAAGTTGTTCCAAATGGATGTTAAAAGTGCATTCTTAAATGGTTACATTAACGAAGAAGTATTTGTTAAGCAACCCCTAGGTTTTGAAGATGAATACCATTCAGATTACGTGATGAAGCTAAACAAAGTTTTGTATGGTTTAAAGCAGGCCCCTCGAGCATGGTATGAGAGGTTAAGTAACTTTCTGCTTAAGAATAACTTTGAAAAAGGAAAGGTCGATAAAACCTTATTTATTAAAAGAAAGGAGAATGATGTACTCATAGTGCAAATATATGTTGATGACATAATATTTGGTGCTACTAATCCATCCTTCTGTGAAGAATTCTTAGTATTAATACAGGGGAAGTTTGAAATGAGCATGATGGGAGAATTATCATTCTTTCTCATATTACAAGTCAGACAAACAAAAAAAGGAATCTTCAATAGCCAATACATATACACAAAAGAACTCATCAAGAAATATCATTTTGAGAATGTCAATCCAATGGGTGCTCAGAATGTCAAACCAATGGGTACTCCCATGTACATTGGAACTAAACTTGATAAAGACGAAGAAGGCAAAGTTACGAATGAGACAAAGTATAGAGAAATTATTGGATCAATACTATATCTTACAAGCTCAAGACTAGCCATTATGCTTAGTGTGCGTCTTTACGCATGCTTTCAATGAAATTTGAAAGAAAGTCACCTTCAAGCAGTCAAAAGAATCTTTCGATATATCCATGGAACTATGGATTTTGGACTATGGTATCCAAAAACTAATTCATTTGACATTGTGAGCTATTGTGATGCAGATTATGCAGCTGACAAAGTCAATCGAAAAGGTACAAGTGATCATTGTCAATTTCTTAGAAGATGTCTAGTATTTTGGTCTTGTAAGAAGCAAAATTGCACAGTGCTTTCTATGACTGAATTGGAATATATAACAGTTGCCAGTTGTTGTGCCCAAATCTTATAGGTGAACATTAACTACATGATTTTTCTTTAAACTTTTCTCATATTCCTATATTATGTGATAATACGAGTGCTATAAATCTTTCTAAAATCCTGTGCATCATTCTAAAACTAAGCATATAGAAATCAAATATTATTTTCTTAAAGATCATGTTTTAGAAGGAACCATTGATCTTTTGCATGTTAATACTGAGAATCAAGTAGCTGATATTCTCACCAAGCCACTCTCTGAAGATAGATTTTGCATATTAAGAAAAGAGCTTGGTATATGTAAACTCTCTGATATTATTTCTGCATAAATATTCTCTGCTACTTGTCTTTGCATTTCGTTTAGCAGGCTACTTCTATTTTAATTCCTTAGAAACTCTCTCTTGGTTTGGTAGTCTCCTTAGAGTTTAGAAGGCCCTTTCATTTTAGAAGGCTCATCTTGGTTTAATTGAGCACAATTACACATGTCCTAAAAAATAAGGATTTATTAATGACGTTATTTTAGCCTTTTTTAAAAATGTGCTTGCAGTCTGTTAACTCTACTTATGTAACAGTTAGAAGATACATAACTTATTATGCTTGCTCTTCTGGTTTATACGCCTACTCATCATCTCATGAGATCAACACTTAAGAATCACTTAGTATACCCTAAGCAAACTTCTCTCGTTTTCTCTATTATTCTCTCTACACCTTAGCTCTCAACATTGCCTCCTGTTTTCTCTCTCAAACTTCCCCAAGCTTACTTACAATGGTAAGAACAAAATCAAAAGGACAGAAATTTTTTTTTGCCTCAACTTCTAAACATGACGAAACACCTTATCATGAATAAACATTTGCTTTTGATTCCTCGTCTTGGTCTCCCATAGTAGGTTCTTTGGACACCACTATTGAACCTATTTTTGTCTCTTCATATATCCAAACTTCAGAAATACCTAGTCAGGAGACCCCAGAAGATAGGAAAAGTAAGATTGTTACTATGTTATCTCTAGATTATCTTGATTCCTCTTCAAATGACAAAGAAGAAACAAATGGAAAAAAATATGTTTCTGGATCAGAAGAAGAAGAAGAAGAAGAAAGGAAAAGAAAAGGGAGAAGAAAAGAAAGAAGAAAGTGAAGAAGAAGAAGAGGCATTCAGTACGGGGGAGTTGCTAAAAAAAAGAGAGATTTCACTTACCTATTCTCTCCTTACCCATTACTTCTCCAAAAACTTCTACAATTCCTAAACCTGATCCAAAAGAGAAGAAAGTGCATGAAGTGCAGTGGGCAATAAGTGACAATGGTTCAAACGAAGAACCTTCTTGGTTGGAAAGAAGACCAAGGACTAGAGGAATTGTTACAGAACAAGCTCCAGAAAAAGAAAAAGATGAGTCAAGAAAAAGGAAAAGGGAAGAGAAAAGAAAAGGCAAAGAGCTTGTGGTTGAAGAAAACATTGAGGAAGCCATCATTAGGGATGAGCTATTTATAGAACATGACCTATTTAAAGAAATCCCTATAGTAAAAAGGTCCAAGAAACTCATGGTCCACAAGAAGGGAAAATTGTCACCATAAATAAAATCATTTCAATCAATGGAACCTAAAACCTGCTATGAAATGTGGTACAAGAAGTACCATTGGACGCATTGTGCCTCCTCACATCTTTAATGATTTTGGTATTCCTCTCTCTACTTTCTTTGTTGCTGTTAGGTGGGAGAAATTTATAAATTTGGATGATACAATGTGATGAATTAGTCAGATGTTTTTTCACACACATGCGAAAAGAAGAAATTGATGGAAAGCTAGCCATCATATCTTAGGTGCGGGAATGTGAGATCTTGATAATAGAGGATATATTGGGAAACATTTTATGCATAGCTCCCATAGGTAGATCTGACCTTCCTTGCCATAATTGGGGTATTACTGATCTTGATTTAGGAAAGGTTGTGGACTTTATATGTCTGCATACTGAGAATGCCCATGAAGGGAGACCCATATGTAGAAATCTAGACCTACTGTCTAGATGCCTTACATTAATATCAGCTACTTCAATTTTTCCAAGAAGTATTTTAGTAGAAAGATGTAGTCTCCTAGATACATACATAGTATACAATCTACTGAAGGGCAACAAAATGAATCTCCCAGTAATGATTCTGAAGTTTATGGTGGAAAAGGGCAGCCACAAGAACACTACTTGAGGTTTGCATTATGGAATGATGTTAACGAAGATCTTAGCATATTTTGATGTTCATTTTGACAATCTGACAAGGTATGAGCCTAGTAAGTTTCATTCCTTTATCCCATCCCAATTCAGGTAGAAGCTGAAAGAAAATATTTAGGTGGAGAAGAAAACAGAAAGAGTAGCAGACTTCTTGAGTCTTACCTTAAAGTAGAGATCTAAAAGGATACCAAAAATTGTAGGTCCTACTCTAGAGCAATAGGCTCCTGTCCCTCCTCAGGACTTAAATAGTATGGATATTTTACAACTGTTGAGGGACATCTGCATAAATCAAGATCAAATATGTGAACAAATTGACAACCTCCAAAACTAAGTCCCGGATTTGCAAATTTTTCTTAGGAAAACTCCTCAATCATTGTGTCATTATTTTCATCATATTTCATTTTTTCTCACTTGCTCCCTATACTCCTTTATTATTTTTTATAATGAAAAAGGGGGAGAGTTTATGTGGATAGATTTTTGCATACATGATGATATAATTCTCAATGCATATTTCTCATATTGCCTTGATTATATCTGTGATTGATTATGCTATTGAACTTGTAAAAAACTGTGATATATAATTGATAGGTTCCTTTCTTAAGAGACAAACTCCTTCTAATTATTCTTGAACACATAAAAGTCTCATGTACCCTTCGAAATCATCTATTGTCTCTTTGAATTTTAAAAAATATATCTATTATTGCTTGTCATCATAAAAAAAGGGGGAGATTGTTAGCTCAAGGATTATGATTAAAGATTTTGATGATAATTGTAAAATATTTCAAAATTCAAATTGGATTTATTTCCTTGTATAATTAACAGTCTTAATCTCAAAAGGAAATAAAATTATAAGAAATACGTTTCATTCTTGCAGAAACCTTCATTATGAACTTACCTTATTTGAAATGGTTTATTCGAAAGGATCATACTAATTATGATACTAGAAGATTTTTTGCAAAGATGAAATCAAAGTTATTCATATTTAAATCTATCCAGTTGACTAAGGATGTAAGATGAAGCAATGACTGGTTGAAGAAATTAACTATTTAAGGAAGAGCCAATGCAACTGTGAACAACAACAAAAAATATTGAAGCTTGCGAAGCTGTATTGTCAAAACTCATCAAAAGCATATAAATTCTTAAAAGCGATATCTTTGTAAAAAAATTCTCTTATGCATTAGGCAATGGAACTCTATTGAGAGAGATTACTAAAGCTCATATCGAGCAAAAATCATTTTTATTTGAGAGCTTGTAGAGGCTAATGAAATACTAATAGTGTGGAAGGTTGAAGAACCTTGAAAAATATGAAATTGTGAGCTTAGAGAGGCTCGTCAAATTACTACTTGATTTTACAGTGAAACACTCAAGTTGAATACTTGGGGACTGGACGTAGGCTTGGGTTGTAAGTCGACTGTGTTACTCTTCTCTCTCTCTCTCTCTCTCTCTTTCTTTTATATTTTCGCATTATATTATGCGTGTGTTCATTTCAACAAGAGGTTCCTTCACTTTTATAATAGGTTCTTTTTGTTTTCGACTTGCTGACGATTCCTTTCATTTTAACAAGCCCCTTCTTTTTATTGTTTCAATAGGACTCATACTTTAGTAAGCTTCTGTCATTTAACAGGCTACTATTATCTAACAGGCTCTTACTGTTTTAATTTTTAACAAGCCCCTGTTTTTATAAGAATTAAAGTAACTTGCGAAAAAAAATTTCACACACAATTCACCCCCCTCTTGCGTGTATTTGCTTTATCATGTTAATCGCATTAACACAAGTCAATCATCAACAATACGCACATGTTCAAACCAATATTCAATCCAAATATGATAAATCCATAGAGTATATGATTTGTCTATGCCTTGGATTAGTAAGTGATTATATACCACATCTTGACTTTAAATGTTCAATTTTAAGCAATCTATGTATGGAAAATGTTGGACCTCGTTTTCGAAGCCCAGCATCGGACATAAGATCATGAAGCTTGAGCGTGGAGGGAGGCTTAGAAGTTAAAAAGTAGAAGAAGAAAAAAATCCTTTGGAAGCAAAGCGGGATCGCCACGGCGAACAGATGGGCAAATCCTCTTGGACCCTTCAGGAATTTTACGCCGCGGCGAGAGATTTAACTTTCGCCGTGGCAAACCTACGCTTTTATTTTCACCGCGGTGATCAATTGGTCTCATCGCGGCGAACTCACCACCTCAACAACAACAAAAAGCTTCGAGTTAAAACCTCTTTAGCAGAACCTATAACCCAAAATTTCCTATCTTACTAAATGCTAACTTAAAAACCTTTCAACCACCCTCATCAATTTAACTAAAAGACCAAAACAAAATGGTTATGAACCATAAACAATTTCTCAAAATCTTAATCTCATTTCCATAATCGGATACTTTGTGAAAACTTGAAGAAATTATAAACAAAATTTCCAAACACATATTTCATTAATATTGAAAGTAAGAGTTTTACAAAGCTTTAATGACATTTCAAGCCACAATACATCAGTTGAGTTCAAAAACCAAAAATACAAAATACACTTGAACTAATAAAACTTGAAATGTGGCTAAAGCCTTGAATTCCCAAGAATCTAATTTTAAAATACAAAAATATGCCAATTCGAAGTGATGTCGTACTCTTGACCTACTTGATCCCTTGCTTATCATCTGAATAGGGGGAGGATAATGAGGGGTGAGCTATAAAGCTCGTGGGTAACAATTTATTAACCGATAACAAGCAAAATCATTGAAAATATTCATCTTCTTTTTTTGAATGCACATTGAATCATAAAGCTCATATTTCTCAAAATTCCTTTTTATCAAACAAATCATAAGTAACATAAATCATGCATTCATCAACTTGTTCACAAATCATAAACACCTAGGCACATTAAAATGGTTTGGGTGGATCTAAAATAGAACGTACTACACATTTCCCCTAAGGGTCCTATGTAGCCGTGAACAGAACGTACTATCACAATCCTACTTAATGGTCTTGCGTAGCCGTGAACTTATGGGAGTCCATGAAGGAGCTCCATGCCACTAGCGGGCAGGCGGGAGAAACCTTTTGTCAAAGTGCACTTGACTTAACTTAGGGGACCACCACAAACTCACTTAACATGTATTTCATATCTTGTAAACTTGTTGCCCAAAAAGACACATTTCTTTCAAAACTTGATTTCATAACCATAACATTGTTTCAAAAATCAATATTCTTTCAAAATCCATTTCCATAAACCAATAATACAATTCATATACAAACATGTACCACATTCTTAAAGCATTCAAAATGCAACAAATGAACATGCATAAAGTAGTTAAAAATCCTTTATTTCTGTTCTTTCAAAAGAAGCATTTATGGCTTATTACTCAATTATAAAAGTGTAACCCACCTTGAAATCCTTGCTTGTTACTTGCTCAAATGTGTCCTTCCTCTTTCTCCTCTTGCCTCACTTGCGTCACTTGATTTCCTTAAACAATAACCAAAATTCTATTCAATTTGGTTCAAAAATCAGAAAGTTACTACCTAAACAATTTCAGACTATCCTTATGCATGAAACAAAATTCTATGCTCAAATTCACTCCCAAAAATGAAATTCTTAGAGACTGAATTTATACTTAATTCCTTCATACAACTTGTAGCCCTATGTCTCTAGTTTACACTAAATTAAAAATCACTAAATTTGGACATCTACATCAAAAGTTATGCTTAAAATACCAAAACATGTCTGCACAGGAAAATTGGAGTTTGCTGCGGCAAACTTTCTCAGAAACCTGTTCCGAGAACAGGTTTTGCTCATTTTTCATCTCTTCACTCCCCCCCCCTTTCATATATAACCCATCTTAACACTAAACCATCTCTTCTACTTCATTTCCAAGCTCATTTCAACCCAATATCAATAACAAATACATTGAAATCTATCTTTGATCATTAACCAACAATAAAACCTTTACATAAACCATTGCTCAACAACTTCCCACACATGTTAAGCTACATTATCACTTCTAACTATCACTACTTATGGTTCATTCAACCAAACAAGATGGAATAAGGCTTATACTTACTTGATTTAGCCTCAAAGTCTCCAAATTCTTCAAGAATCTCCAAACCCTAATTTTTCTCTTCTTTTTCTCCTTTTTCTTCTTCTCTCCCACGACACTCTCTTCTTTCTCTCTTAATTATATTTTTCTTATTCTAATTTCTACTCTTAATAAACATAAAATGACCCCTTTGCCTCTAATACAAGCCTTATGTCCTAAATGCTTAAGTGTTATGCCAAAAATGCCCTTATACATTCTTACAACATTAACACTTAAATTCCATAAATCCATGCAATAAATCCTCCTAACATTGACATGCCAATTTAACTCCAAAGAAAGTGATTTATCTAGCAAGACCACATAATTTATTCAAATCATGCTTAATAATAAAAAAATAATTTCACATTCTAAACCCATTTGATCTTTTACAAATTTCATGAAACTCTTCACTCCATCTAAGTATGGAGTGGACCATTTTTGATGAGACATCTAACTTTTTTCCATGTAAGTGTATAATTAAAAGTAAATTGTTGAATTACTAAATGCAATTTAAGTTGTAAATAACATAATGACAAATCAATTTAAGTTGACATACCAAGTTTGAATTCTACTAGAGAATGAAATTGAGTATGCTAAGAATAGGAAGCATAAGCCCATCTCAATAACTACACTTACTAGTAGTGGGTTTTAAACATATGTTTTAATTTTGATGCAAGCACTGTAAGATTTGATTCAATGTATGCTTTCACTGTTATGAGCTTCAACACTTATAAGAGAACTGTTAAGAAAGTATCAATTAAAAAATAAAATTTCAATTCTAGCAAAGCAATGTGCCTGAGCAGTAAGGAAATTTGATACCTATAGCTTAAAAATGAAGTACGATTGAACATGAAAGTAATAAAGGAAATAATTGAACATGACCATACCAAGATACTAAAACATGAAACTAATTCTTTTTTTGGTTTTGAACATTGTTATAAAAATAAAGCATGGACTGATAATAAATTTGCAAAAAATAAGCTATTGACTTTGTTTATGTTTAAAAAAGTTTGGTGATACGTGATAATGGTGTTTCACTTTCAAATCTATTAGTTTAGATTAGAGGAAAAACAAGCTAGGGCCACTTATATGAGATATTTAACTATTGGGAAAGAATACAATAAGTTTATGCTCTCCAAGATGGATAAAACAATTTGGTACTCAATCTTATAAACATACTGGGAAAAGTAGTGCAATATATGCTTTGGATAAAAGACACAATGTTAAACATGTCATTCTATATCTCTATTCTGTTTATGGAATATAAAATCATAACTTTGCTATTCGTTTTCCATTCACAATCCAAAAGGCAAGTTTTCCTCTTAATAGTAGTTTTACAAATCTAGTTAATGAGGATGTCTATACACATTGACCATACCAGGATACCAGAATAAATTAAGACACATCATCAATCACTTCCTAATTACAGCAGTAATAGAACCAGATAAAAAGAAAAAAATTCCAAGAAAAGGGTAGAGGATGGTCAATCCAAGGATTTCATAGTCATACTCAAGTCTGTAAGCCCAGTTGAGAATGGTGTACTCATTACATAAACAACATAGAATAACAAACAAAAATAGATTGTTATAAACACAATAAACTAATTCATAACATGTTTTACAAAATTGACATGATTGCAAGAGATATCTCACTAGAAAAAGTTAGAAGCAAAAGCTATATTATCGTTCTGTGGAAGTTCCCTATTGATTAAAAGCCAACAATGGTATTTCAAAATGTTATAACCAGAGAATGTACACATCTTGGAAATAAGCCTTCTCAAACTATTTGGATTTGTGTAAATATCTTGCAAATAAGACTTCTCAACTGGATGTGTGGAAATGAATTACTTAGAAAACCAAAACCCTCATATGGAGATAAGGACAAAGATGTTTACTAGAGATGAGGATGAAGATGGACTCCAGAGATGACGAAGAAGCTGGGAATATGGCAACTAAAGTGGAAGATAATTAATCATAGTTAGGAAGATGAAGACAATATGAAAACGAAAATTCCAAAAAAAATTTAGGTAATTTGGTTCTAAATATAAAAAAAATGATGTCATTTTTAATGAACAAAACGACATCATTTTGTTGACATTTGGTAACAATTTTCAACGCCCTTTGGTGGCAATTTCTAAAATTTGTCACCAATCAATCTACATGCAAAAAACATTGGATGAACGTTTAGCGACAATTATAAAATAAAGTTGCTAAATGTCGCCCATTTAAATTATCACCAAAGCAATATACATGCAGCCAGATCGCCTCCAAAAGCTTACCCCGTTGGCAATGATTGTACTAAAACGTCACAAAAGACTTACCCTTTGGTGGCGATTTTACTAAAGCATCATAAAAGTCTTCACCTTCGGTGACGCTTTTCCAAGACGATTATGCAAACGCGTCGCTAAAGGCTTATCTATATATTATAGAAATTATATACAATATACAAATTCTGTATAATAATATAGAATTTATATATAATAAATGGAGTAATATGATTAAATAGAATAATATGATTACTAAGATGTGAAAAATTTTATGTATTATCTATACATTCATATATCATTATATTAATTACCATGTATTTAAAAATAATTGCAATATAGGTAAAAATGGAAATTAAATATTAAATATTAATAAATATTAAAGTAGAATTGATAGAGAATGCATTTGAATATAATGAGAATTACAAACTTCATATTAAAATTATTTGAAAATTTTGTAACACCATATAAAATTGTCAAATCATACATTTTAAAAGAGAAAAATAAAAAGTATAAATCAATCTAATATTAATTAATTTTGATTTTATGATTTTATAAATTTTTTAAATGAGATTGTTGTTAGCTAAATTTAATTTTAAACTTAAAATCATTATGAATATATTAAATTTGATTTTTATGAATATCATGTTCAATCACAAAATGATCAAGTGAAAGTTAGTGAATTCATAATTATACATAAGAAATAAAAAGTGTTAAATTTTGCTTATGTTTGGGTTTCTAAACTACGAAAATAAATTTATAGTCATAAGAAGAAGAATGAAAACATTTCTCTGCGGGCTGGGCTATAGTTAGGTGTCCTTCTCCTTGTTATTGCTTCCTGGGAGTTTCCTTTTCTCATTGTGATCTTATCAGTGTGTCTGCAACTTGGGGTAAGTATGAGAGAATTTATAGATAAATTACAGGAATATACTTTTTCCCACATTTAAAATTGATTATGCTCACTAAGCTATTAAATGTGAAAACAAACTAACAACAAAAAATTAAACACATAGAAATAAATAATAAATTAACATAAATAAACAGTTAAATAAATTTAATTAAAAAATTAACTAACACCTAATTAATCTCAAAATTAAAATTAGAAATATTTTAATTAACAAATGGGGCTAACTTAATTGTTAAATTAAAAATTCTAACCTTAAATTGAAATTCAATATCCTAAATTAACTATTACGTAAAAATGACAAAATTAAACATTAAATTCATGCAATTAAACATAAACCCAATGTCAATTAATGTCGAAAACAACTAATTAACCTAACTTAACACAAAAATATCACAATTAAAAACTTAGTGAGAAAAATCTCAAGATTATGTATTTGAAGTTAAATTTTCACCTAAATTGCATATAATTAGTCAAATTAAATCATAAAATCAATTGGGTAATGAAAATAATCAACTATCAAACCACAATTAGACAATAAATCACACAAATTCACATAAATTTCCAATTTCTCAATTCGAACATTTTTAAGCATAAGTGAGCTAAATAATTCAAAACACCCAATCAGACATGCATAAACAAGTGAAATTGATAAGATTACTTATTTAGGTGTCTATATTGCAAGAAAAACACAAAAATTGGGGTTGGATAATTGGAGGCGATGACGATAGTGAGAGAGGGTAGAGAGAAAGTGAAAATCTTGGAGAGATTAGGGCTTGTTAAGGTGTATCATAGACTTACACAGTCTAATACACGACCATGTATCTAACCATATATGTCACTAAATCATATCTTTTTGCAGATTCACATGATTTGGTCTACAAGAGTGTATCAAAACGTGTAAAACTACACCAACGTGTCTAGAGAGCGTTTGACTCTCTATAAACGTGTGTAACTTTAAAATTGGACACTCAAACATAAAAATTTTGCAGTTTAGTGTTATAACAAATGAACACACATACCCTAACATACTAATTAATAATTATGCACAATCTTATTAGATGCTCAATCTTTCTGTCCTAAAACATCCCAAACAAAAAACAAAAAATTCAATTAAAACTTATGCTAAAATTATAGGAAAAACAAAATAATATGGGAATTGAAATAAAACAAAAACTAACTAATGGGATGCCTCCCATATAGTGCTGCTTTAATGTTGTTAGCTCGACGTACCTTTTACACTGAATGTGGCTTATATATATTAAGTTGTTGCAGTCTTACCATAGGTTTCGTAACTTGCAAGTCAGCTATCTTTTAGATTCCCCTTGGATATTTTATTATTTTATTAGCTAATTACAAACATAACCTAGTCGGTTCAAGTTCCTATTCCTATTTTTTCAAACAGAGAAAAAGGCATCATATTAATGTCAGCTCCTAGATCGAATAAAGTCTTATCTACCTATTATATAAACTCCCTGAGTCTAGTTACTTCTCCGATAGTTTGATTTTCTTGTTGGAGCTCTATTTGCTTAGTTTAGTAATCTCCAACTTCTTCGATTCCTCCTTATTTAATAGTTCTCTTTCAAAGATTTAGTGCTCTTTGGTAACTATAATAAAGATTCAACAAGGCGTAAGCCATTTTAAAGTTATTATAAAAAGATCAAGCAATCTATCTTACTTCGCTTTCAACAAATTTCTCTTCACTCTAGTAGGATATGGAATTATAGGTCGGTATTTCTTGACTTTCTTTGTTTGTTGTCCATCTTTAGTCTTCGAGTGACTCTCATTAGTCACCTTCTTCTTCTCTTAGAGCTTTCTCTCGCTACTCTAGATGATTGCCATAATGCATTCCTTCGGATTTGTTTGTATTGTGCTCGAGAAACTTCCTTTTAATCTTTCTACCACTGTCTTACCAATTGGTCAATTTGAACCTCTGAGTTACATATGGATGCATCGGTTTGCTTATGTTTCACTTTTGATTCCTAAATGAACTCCACTATCAACTCATCCATACTAAGCTTCTTGGGCTGTGTTGCTTGCTGCTAGAATCAATGTGGTTATTTTTTCATTGGCTTTGATTTCACATGAAAAATTGGGGTGATTCCTCCATCTAGGATTGTAGGTGTTGCCATATGAACTTTTTTGTGGTCTAAGAGCGTTCCCCAAAAATTTCACATGTTTGAGCTGAACTAATTGACACTATTTTCCTTAGTGCTCTAGCCCAAACACCAAGCACTACATTCCTCAACCTTGTGGAGCCAATGTAAGTCTGTCTATCTTCCTATTTAAGGCCTGCTCTTGAGTCACCAACTGTGCAATTGATACTCCTGCTAGTCTATTAGTTCATGCTTTAACCAAGCACTACTAATAATTGTTCATGTCCATATCCTCCATTAGGTCTTGGGCTGCCTATAGTGTTTTGTTGTTTAATGTTCCTCTAACGGCCGCATCTATAAAATACCTAGTGTTGTGACTCATTTGTAACAGCCTAAACCACCCGCCCACAGATATTGTCCGTTTTGGGTTGCTCATTAGGCCAAGGCCCTCACACTTTTTCTATGTTCGCACTTGGGAAAACGTTTCTATGGGGAAGAGGTATCCATACCTTTATAAGGCGTACTTCGTTCTCCTATCCAACCGATGTGAGATCTCACAGTCCACCCCCTTAGGGCCTAGTGTCTTCGCTGGCACAACGGGTCAGGAACCGGCTCTGATACTATTTGTAACAGCCCAAACCACCCGCCCACAGATATTGTCCACTTCGGTTTACCCATCGAGCCAAGGCCCTCACGGTTTTGCTCTTCCCGCACTTGGAAAAAAGGGTCTATAGGGAAGAGGTATTCGTACCCTTATAAGGCGTACTTCGTTCTCCTCTCCAGCCGATGTGGGATCTCAGACTATATATTTAATTGACAAGACAAAATTTCTATGATGTATAGATCCTTGTGAAACCTGAACATAACATGGCTGATTTCCATCCTTACTACTTCTCAAGTCCTCTATCAAGTCTTTAAAATCTTCGAGTTGAAAATCAAAGTCAGGGATACCTTGTTTGAGGTTGTCATTTTCTTTGCTTCGATTATGGAAATCTTGGAGAACCTGAAGTTTTAATATAAGGACATACAGAACCTATGTGCATCAAATAAGGCGAATCAAAGACAACATTTTAAGTACTGTTGCATGCACTTGTGAGGAAAACACCATAAAAAACACAATATGTTGAAAAGTGCTATATAGCCAGTGCGTGATATACCTTCCAAGGATTTTCTAGACTTTGTTCTGTACTCTCAACACTGACTATTAGTGTAAGTGAACTTAGAAGTTCTGCTTATTTCATTAGAGTAGTCATCCTAGGATCATCCTTATTGGGAAAAGTTCCTTGAAGTTTACTATTTTGAGTTGTTGGTAAAGAGCAAGTATAAAATTTAAAAACTTTAATGATATTGAAAAATAATGAGAACAGGCTAAATTGAACAAGACAGAGCACTTTCGAAAATGGGAAGTATCCCTTTTAGGAATCTCCCATTTGTGCAGTTTTCTAAAAGTAACTTGTACAGAAAACCAACTAAATAAGATTTGCTTGAACTAGCTTACCATTAAAAGAAACCTCATTAGCATTAATCATCAACCTCACTTAACAAAGAATATAATTAGCAAACAATGCTAAATGCAAAAATCTCATATAGTGTCGTACTAGGCCATCTGAGGAGATTGATAAAAAGGAAGGGAATAAAAACAATATAAATGAGAAATAACAACTTGATTGGACAGATTAAACAAAAATCTTCTCCTTCTACCTTATACTTATTATCTTACTCATGGTTAGAGAATGTCCAGGCATCTCAACCTTGAGGAACAGCACCACCCCACAGCTGTGAGTTAGCAATGACCACAATGGAGTAAGCTCTCAAAGCTCTTACAAGATAGGCATTACCATTCCCATTGATTGTGTAAGATTTAAACACAAATCCATTAGATTAAGAAGCAAAATGAAGCATGCAAATGGGTATTAGATGAAGAATCAGTAAAGCAAGAATCCAATAAAACAAAAACCGAGAAGAATAAAACAATCATTAAAAAAAGACTAAAAAATAGACACAAAATTAAGGAAAAATAACTTTTTTTGTGCCAATCACATACTTTGATTATCAAAAAGACAGAACCTAGATTTTCAAATACTTGAACAGAAATAGAGATATCTGATTTCAGAGGAAATCGAACTACTACATTGACCACAAAATGAGGAATGAATTCAAAATATTGTTTTTCAAAAGAATCAGAGAAAGAGAGAGAGAAAAGAGAAACAAAAATTGAAGTGTAGATCGAGAAGCTAAGGGAAGAGAATAAAAATAGAAAAAAGATAGAGTTGTGTTGAGGAGAATACAAGGGAGATTGAAGAAGAAAGATGAAATTGTAAAAAGGTAAAAACAATGCCAAAAACAAAATGTAGGCTGGGGTACGAGGGAGGGACGTTGGTAACTGTGTGGGATAATGTTGATTTTTTATTTTTTATTTTTCCATTGGTTGATTGATCAGACACACATTTACATTTGAAAAAGAGTAAATGTGTGTGTGATCAAAGATTCAAATCAAAAGATGAATTAATCCAATAAGGTAATAAAACAAATAAAAAGATAAAAAGCAATGGAACTTTTGCAAAGGAGATTGGGTAGACAGAGAGATGAGAAGAGTGGGATGAAAGATACACATTCATGGCTTGCATTGTCATGATTTGGTGGGCTCTGTCGATGGGGAGCTCAAAGGCATGACCGACACTTATAGATGACGGCCAGTTGCTGGAAAAGTTGGCATAAAAATTACGAGGAAATTAGAGATGGTGATGATCTGGTTCGGGTTGTGAGTTCATCGATTCAGTGGATCGCCGCTGCATTGAACCTCTCATTTTGTTTATGTTTTTTCCACTTAAAAAACGTATGCGTGTAAAGTGATGTTAATTAGTTTTTGCTTATGTAATATAATATAATATAATATATAACTATAGCAACAATTCCAAATGTTGAATATATAAAATTGTATTGTAATCTTCTTTTTTAATTTTATTGTCTTTTCTTATATGTAGCAATAAATTATTATTTTCACTACTTTTTAATATTATTAAAGGCAACACTTTAAAAACTGTTGCATTATATTAATTTTTTGGAGCACATTTTTAAACTGTTGCAAACATTTCGTTGCCTAAAGTATTTTTTGCCGTAGTGGCGTGAACCAAGTCCCCTCTACTTGTTACAAGATTACAACTCTTTAAGAATCTCATTGTTTGATCATACAAAGGTTACAACAATTATAGATGGAGAAAATGGGAATAAGCTAATTCGTGCTTATAGAGACTTTTCAAATATATCGGAGAGCTTACCCGACCTAAATTTTAATTAAGTGGAAAAGGACTCCGTGACTTGACTTAGGCATAAGTTGAAGGTTTTACATGGAAATATTGTTACTCTCTAACAAGTACCTTGGCACAAATTGTTATGGTAAAAATGCAATATTCCTTGGACCTTATTCATCCTTTGGATGATGATCCTAAAGAGGTTATGAACCAAATAAAAACAAGAGTAAGCTCGGTATCTCAGATTGTTTGTGTTCAATTTGTAATAAAGATAATGAATCCTTAGGTCACTTATTTTTTCAATTGTACATTTTCTGCAAACATATGGAAAAAGAACTTATACCTCTTTAATTTGAATTGTGATAAAGACATATGGAGTGAGATAATTGAAAGTGTTGGTTTATGCCCTTATAGCCAATTTTGGTTGTACATTTAATTGTATAAAATTTGTTTTATTCAATAAAAGACATTTTTTTTATCTTTGTGCATTTTAATTATTTAATTATTAATCATAAAGATAAAATCCTTGGAATAATTGTTATGCAATTAGA
>JAOSBP010000002.1:31128042-31153819 GCA_027563825.1 Erythroxylum mucronatum | reverse complement strand
TTATCCTTTCAAACTTAGTGATTTCTACTCCCATCAAATTAGTTTTGAACTATGATAGCCAAAGCTCATTTTCAAGAGGATTTTATCACTTCTTTACTCACTTGTTTTAATCTTTTCATTTCCTATTTCCAAAAATCCAAAAATACATTTTACATGCTTTTTACAATTCAATTTAGTGTAGTTAATGTTTCAAAGGATCAAAACCCCCTCCTCACTAATTTAGCTTGCATTTTATGACATATATGCTTGCTTAGGTCCATTTCATTAGGTTCCAATTAAGTGAGGCGACCCGAGGTTGCATTCTATATTGCAATCCTTGGAATTATATTTTTGATTCGACCTCCAAGGGTAAGACAAAACGACGAATCAATATGTAAGTTTAAACTAGTATTATTGATGGTTGACTTACGTGTATGTGCATTGTTGATGGTTGACATATGTTAATGTGAATTTTTTATGGTTGAGCTATATTATTGCGTATTATTGGTGATTGAATTATGTTAATGTAGATTGTTGATGATTGAGTTATGTTAATGCAAATTGTTGATGATTAAGTTATGTTAATGCGTGTTGTTGATGGTTGACTTATGTTAACGCAGATTGTTGATGATTAAGTTATGTTAATGTGTATTATTGATGATTAACTTATGTTAATGCGGAATGTTGATGACTGAATTATGTTAATACATATTATTAATGGTTGACTTATGTTAATGCGGATTGTGAATGATTATGTTAATGCATATTATTAATGGTTGACTTATATGTGTGCGTATTATTGATAGTTGACTTATGTTAATGCAGATTGTTAATGATTGAGTTGTGTTAATGTGATTAATGTTAACTATTGAATGTATGTTTGTAATGATGATTGGATGTATTGTAATGTTACCAGAATTTATGTTTGTTTTTATAGATATTTAATATAATGACACCTGGTAAAAACAATGAGAAGAAGGTGGTAGGTATGAAAATTATAGAACAGAAGGATCTACAACTTCAACCAGATCAATCATTTGGTGACATTAATTCAATTCCTAGCTAACAACATTCAACCTCAGCCATTAACGAAATTAGTTAGGAATAACCTCATTCTTCCTTAAATAACAATGAATCAACTAGTATAGAGGAATCTGCAAGTTTGTTAATCTTTAACACATATAAGTAGACTTATCCTCTAATATATATTTACATATTTAATGCGTATTTTCTTATCATTATTGATTTGTTTTCAGGTTCCAATGTCAATATTAAAAAAAAAGATGTAGAGGTAAAACTAGAGGTTGTGAATTGCAACGAATGCATGTTGCAATGAATAACAAGTTGTCAATACAGATTGATACTTTGCAAGGTTGTCATATAGATAAGATCCAATCTATAAAATTGTCAAGGGAGTTGGGGATTATTGCGAGAACATAATTACTTGATTGAAACATGTTAAGGACTTGAAGGAAGACAACTTGCTTCAAAATGCTTTGGATAAAGTTGCAGCAATTTTTTCAATTTATTTAACCATATGCAATATTATTTCACTTATTTTAAGATTAATTACACTTTTACTTATTGTTCAGAGTTGAAATTGAATATTGTTGATATCGAGAGCCCTAATGTTTCAAATTGCGTGACTTCATTATTGAAACAAAGGACCAGGGATCATTATTATAGGTTGCATCAATTTTATAAATCTATACTTCTGTTGCGCAGGCACAAAGACATGTTCCGGAACGATTGTCTCAAGAAAATTAAAATAATTTGTTTGATTATTAAGTCTCTCCCAAAGTTTAGGCTTATTTTCTTTCCCTTCACATTTGTTTCCATTAATCTTGTTAGATAATTCAACGACTACGTAATCTTTTTTATTTATTTAGGAAAAATGTGAGAAGGAAAAGGTCAATAAAGGAAAAATGAAAACACCTCACAATCAAGAGTCCAAATTATTTGTAGTTGTCCGAAATGAATATGTAAGATCTTAGTTTACAAGTTATAATTATATCAACAAATATTATATTATTTATTGTGCCTTGTAATTTTCTTTCGTAAAATAGAGTGAGAAAGAACTACAAGGACAAAAGTGTGATAGGATCACATTATACAAAGTTACTCACTATAAGAAAAGTCAAGGGTGGATGTCAGAAGAAGTGAAAAATAACTATGTAAATATAAAATTTTGTTTAATATTTAGGTTTATTTATTTATGCAGTACTGATTAATAATATTTATATTAAATATTGGTTTTGTTTTTTTTAACTGTAGAATAAGATTTAAGAGTTGTTATATAAATCAATGTTTGAGAAGAATGAGGTCAATATAGGATACATTTGCAATATCATGCTTTGTATACATTCTAGTTATATCAAAGGTCTTGGTTTTTCCCCTAAGCCAAATGTTTCAACCTCATCAAGATCTACTTATATTCAACAACTTTAAGAGGAAAATAAGACGCTTAAAGTTTAATTAGAACATACTCAAAAAAGAGTTAGCCAAGCATGATAAGTACCTCAGAAAAATACTTGGATTAGATTATAATAGTAGTGAAGATGAAAGTGAACGGTATTAATAACATCTGTTATGCTTTTTCTTTTAATTCTTGTTTGTATTATAATTTAAATTTGATACTTTTTTTCTCGGATTACATAATTGAAGAAGATGCTACAGTTGAGTGATTATGTCGTGAATTGTAAAGTTATAAGATGTTTGCTTTAATTATGCAATATTGTTTCAATAATCACAATATTTTAAGTATATTTTAACTAAGCTTTTTAGATTATTACATATTCATGGACATGTTGTAATTGTTTTTATAATCTCATCATTTATAATTTATAAACTACTCTCAGTATTTATTAATTTGTATATACGAATTATTGAAGTTGTAATTAAAATCTTATATACGAAGAAATTTAATGATATTTTATTTTTTATATACAATACTTCAAAATTTTAATTATTTTTGTAAATTTTTGTATAATAAACTAAAAATAAAAATATATCGATACATTATATACAATAATATGGAATAAAAATGTAACAAATAATTTATTCCAAAATGGTATAACATTTCGTTAAAATTTATATAAAACGTTGCTAAAAATATTTGGTTACAATTTCAGAAACGTAATTAAAAGCATTTGGCAATGCTTTCGCGAATGTAGCTAAACAATTGGTTACGTTTTTTGAAATGTAGCTAAAAATATTTGACTACATTTCTATAAACGTAAATAAAATCTTTTGAGTACATTTCTAGAAACTTAGTTAACAATTTTTAGCTACAAAAAAAAAAGCGTAGACAAACCTATTAGCAACGATTCCCCAAAACGTCGTTAATAGTTTTATACTACGAAATAAAACTTAGTTAAAAATTATTAGCGGCGATAAGCACAAAACATCACTTATAGTTTTTAGATATGGGAATTTGACGTTGTTTTGGGTGACAAAACTAATCGTCACCAATTACTATTAGTAACGATTTTTGTGCCTTTAGCTACGATTTTTTTTATAACCAAAGGTCAACTTTGTTGTAGTGTTAAGATTATTAAAGGGTAAAGAGAAACAGATGTTATTTGGGGTCAAGTGTTTGGGCTCAATCTTCTCAGTATATTCAAATTTGAGGTAGCAGTAGATGATATCCACGATGTTTGTTGTTTCAGGTTGCCGCTTCATGCAGCTTTGGAAGTAATGGGTTGGGATGAACGCGTTACTCAACTAATTGTCACTGCTAATAAGATAACTGTAGCTAGACTTCCATAAAATGTTGAAGCAAACATAAAAGAAAAAGAAAATATTATGTCAAGCAAGGGATTAGCAAACAAGTTTGTGCAACTGTTACAGAATCTGGATGCATGTACTAAAGATACATAGAAGAAATTCACTCGCAAACATATTCATAAGTCTTAACTTGTTCTACATAGCTAATGCATAGAGGGGAGAATACTAGGCTCTCCACTCAGGCAAAGCTGACTTTTGCTGCTAAGATTTTATTCTCCTTTTTCTAGCGTACTTGCAACTTTCATTGACGAAACACCAGATAGTTTGCACAAAGAGCTAAATTGAAAGCCATACGGTCCCTTTGAAACATATCAACTGCAGAACACAGAAAAACTATTAGATGTTAATTGTTGAAGACCTTGAAATTAGGTGTCGAACATACCTCACCAGTTAGATTGGTACGCACCTATGAATATTTTCAATAAATATAGAGGCACACTTGGAAAGAATCACATCTTATTGATTATTTCTGTCACATCAAGAACCACAAAGTGTTCTAAGCTAAAATATATATCCACTTTGACTCGTAAGATGCATAGTTTGTTACTTAGAAGGGATGGGAGCAAGATGAACCAGATGGCTGGTGTTGTGCATTTTATCCCACTGAAATTTAGCTTTTTTGATCGCCTAAGATCAAATAAGATTATTCCTACACTAATCAAATAAGACATGGCCTATCCTTCAAATGTAATGAAATTAGATGCGCTACTTGTGTAAGAATTTAATTAGAATTTACTTCAAGGAATTGATATTATGTTTCAAGGTTTAGAAATTTCAGGCTTGCTTCCATGATCGTCAAGATTATTCATATGCTTGCCAAGCATTTTGCAGAATCTGATCTGCCAACCAATAAGTACGAATACTTGATCAAACAGATACTGGAGAAAGACGTGTGTTCAAATTATGTGTGTTCAAAGTATGGACAATCTGGGACGCAAATAACAACCTGATCTGCAAAAATCTTAGATTTGGGTAAGTTGCTTGATTTGTTTTAACCAAGAAGAACTACTTGGCTAAGCTCACAAGAACTTGTTTTTGAACTTATTTTTGTTAACTGAGTTCTTCTTGGAGATTTTCACGGACATAGTCGGAGCTAAATGATGTCCACAAGAATATGTTTATAGACTTTAACTACTTAACTCATACAAAGATCACAAGAATACTAAGGTAAATGTTGAAATTGGTGCATGATGCTTTGTCATTTAACAGGAAAGAAAAAGAATCTTACTTTAATTGAAGGGCCATCTGGTCCTGGTGCTGATAATGGGTAGTGGGTTGTAATGCGCTCACTTGAAAATAGTTTCGAGAGTCAAATGCCTGAGGCTGCAAGATCTCGTAGCCACTCCCTCCTGGCATTAAGTTCATGTTGTTATGCTTTCTTTCTGTTTCAGCAATCTGCATGTTTATGAAAGACTCGTAATTAGCGACAGGTTTTTTATTCCTCCCCTTTTTGAATGAACAGAGAAGCAGACCTTTTGACGGAGAAGCTGATTATTGTTGTGCAAATCAATTTCCTGCGGTGACCATTTTCAGTCAAAAACGGTTAGCAATGTCAAATCGAATTATTGATACTCAATCAATCGCATTTCTTCCACATATTACGGAAAAAAAATAGAGCAAAAGGAAAGGATTAGGAAAAACAAGTATTGGACGTTGCATGAATGAGAAACCATTAGTGGCTAGTGATTATAAAGTGTGAAGGGTATAAGTTTGCCTTGGTATATTTCAGAAGATCTTGTGCAATTAAAAGAAAGATGAAAGTGTTAGGATTGTGAAAACTGAAAATCAACCCCCCTGAATAGATGAATTTGATAAGTCCAGAGGTCAAGTCTTTTGATTCAGAGTTTCCTAGTGTGATTGGCTTCACAGGGACATGATAATTGATTGAAGAGTAAAACCATTTTCTACAAGAAACGAGTACCTTCTTCTGCATATACTCAATTTCGGCGAACAAAAGCTCATTCTGTGTAGATTGAGAAAAAAAAGAGAAACAAGAAGTAACTTGTCAACAATAATACAATCAATTGCACAAAGTTACGGAAAAAAAAAAGGATATTTCATGAAAAGGTTACCTTTTTGGAGCGGATTCTACTAATACCTTTCTCCAATTTTATTTCCAGGTTCTTTAGATCCTTGACATTCAAGGTATCCAGTGACTCGCCAAGATAATGCCTGCAAAGACAAACTTTCATCGATTTGTTGTTCCAAACCAGATTTCATGTAAAGAAAAAGACCAACACATCTTATGATTTGCCTGTTTTGGTTCTGCAGACTTCCAATCTGTGAACGCAATTTTGCTGCCTCTTGTTGATAGTACTGCAATACAAATCAATAAACGCAATGACTCATTGATTTGTACAATAGTGATACTTTTCTTCTTATATAATGTAATAGCCTCTCTTCTGCAATTTTGCATGGCCAACATTCAAGATCCACCAATAGCATCCCCATCTTTAAAACATTAGGCATAAAAGTTGTAGATTTTAAAGTGAAATAAACTACAAAAAAGAACGTTTTGAAGTAGAGAAGACCTGTGTGGACATAGAAACAATACGTAGGATATGCAACCAGATGGTCAGATGATTGAACGAGTCAACAAATATTGGTCAACCTTGTTCTAGAGATAATCAGTCTTACTGGGAGTTGGAGCTATTATCATTCAACACCCTAAACATTAATTATAAGTATTGACCATAAACATGCATGCATCCACCAAATCGTTTTGTGGATAAACTGTACCTGAGCATTAGCTTCGGAAACGGATCCGGAATTGGAGGAATCTGCACAAGCCTTCTTGTACCTTTCAATAGTTGATTTAACACTGCAAAGACACAACACAATTATCATTAGTTGTCAAAAGAAGGGCATTTACTACTGGTGAAGTATTCACAATAATGAGATGACACACTTAAGCACACATTCACATAGGTAAGAATCATACAAGAGTCACAATAATTAACTTGTGCTAGTAACAAGATCTATATAGATAGTACACCTTATGCGCAAATTAACTAGTAATTTGGCGGTTCTGCATATATCCTGAAGACCTAAAAGCATAACTTAGTAAAAATCTCGCTAATATACGAGATTCAGAGAGTTTAATAAAAGCTGTGTCATCTCTAACTAGTAGAGAGACTAATTTTGAATTTATTGAAGTGCTAATCAACAGTTTATTATTCATTTTTCTTTCTTGAAGAAATATTTATGGTGACTATTTTTTAGGAAAAGAATGATCAATTATATTAAATAGCATAATGTTGACTTACATTCACATGTCTTAGTGCATATTATTGTGATGATTTTATACTTGTGTGACTGAAATAGTATTTTCGGGAAAATACTTCATAAATTGATTATTCTATATATATTTAACATTTTACAAATTCAATCAACATGTCAAAAATTATCTACCGATTGTCATAATAAGTGTCGGTTAAAACTGCATACTAATGGACTTCTCCAAACTTCACGCTCGGGATTCTCATTGGGTGTTGTTTAAGTTTAAATCACATTTTTCATGTTTTCTCCTTTTTCTAGATCATAGGACAAATTAAGGCATGGACATAAAAGAAGACTAGTTTTGTTTACGGAAAGAAAATTAAGACACACAAAACTTACAATCCGAAAAGCATTTTTTGACAAGCCAATTGACTAAATTTCCTCTTAAACTTTGCTAATTATGTAAACTTCCATTTAAAATAAGTAGAAACATGATCAAGATCTTAGCTTGTTTTTCTTCAACATTATAACTTGAGTTATAATATATATGATACATATCACATGATAAATCTATCTACACATGTTTGGACATAGGACTAACCCTAATGTAAATCATGTATGATGAAAACAAAACAATTTATGAAGATAATCTCATGGGAGTTTATGAAGTGAATTTACTGCCTTAACTATTAAGTGATGGTGGTTTTATTAGTTTCATGTTAAGATGGACTTGACTGGAAGAAGGATCATACCAAAATGACGTCTATGTACCTATCTTATGAACAATAGATTGTAATTATGAACAATCACATCATGCTCTAATTCAGAGGAATGAAAAAAGCATATCATGCTCTAATTCTGCCTATAAGTTTCTCTCTTCTCCTGAGGTTATCTTGATTAATTCTCAATGCTCTGCTGAAGGTATTCATGATTTAAAAATATAAAAATATTTTCATATATTTTTATCATTTGTTCATATATCCTAAGGTTTAAGATTTTTTATTTTCAACTTTTAAAATATTTCCAAACTATTATGCCTCTCAAGTGAAAGGAACAGAAGTTATCTGCAAAACAGAAAAGATCAATTAGTCATTGTTTATGTGAAAAGCACATCCTATTTGGGTGGCATAGTATTATTATATTAGGTATAGTAAAGAATATTAACATAATTGGATTTGTCTAAAACAGCAGTAGAAGTAGATACACAGGAACATGCTATAGCCTGACTAATGGCAAAAAGTGGAAGAAAATGAAGAAGAGAAGCATGAGAAGAATCTCTTACACTAGCACACACTCTCATATATATATATAGATATATATATGTATGTATAGAACATTAGAAGCATTCTGAATAGCTAAAACAATAGAGAATGAAACAAACGAAAGAAGAACAATCAATAGTCATATATGTAAAGATGGAGGACACGAATGTAACCGATGGCTCCATCAAACAACTGTATGCTCTCTCGGCCAAAATTCTGTGCCCATCATAACCTTAGACCTACGTACATTATAATGAAACCTAGTCGGGTCTCCATTTTTGCCAAGTGAAATCAACCAACTCTCTCAGTTAACTGATCCTATTACGAAACCATGTCGTGGAAAGCAAACTTGCTTGAGTCAGACTGATTTTGAGACTTTAATGTGACAGGAAGATGTGATCAAACAGAAGCCTTTCAATAATTATGAAAAGACCCACTTTTTTTCTCGTATCTGCTGATACCTTAACTTCGTCGAGCAACTGATTGGTTGTCTCTGCCACGATGGCACTATGTCCTATACTATGATTGGTGGAGCTATATCCACGCATAGATTTGACCCACGTGGCACAAACCCATTACTCATTGGATAATCCCCTAAGTCACAGTGTATTATCCACCTCGATTAAGTCCAAACATTTATGAGGACCTCCATATTCTATTTCAGGCTACAGAGCTTTACTGGTAAAGCGATAATATAAAATGAGTTAGTCAGTCCTTTAGCTGTCTGAAACTGAGACTCTGAGTGGATCAGAGCCGTCCAATGGCAGCGGGCTAGACTTCTTTCCCATTGCATGAAATAAAGCCAAAAGGATCAGAACTCTCCCATTGGCTCCCAGTTGTCGTACATTTGTCTCTCTCCGCCAACTTCCCTTTCCCTCTTCAGAAACCTCTCTACTTCTCTCTCCTCTTCCAAAGGAAAGTTGAAATTTTGATCTTGCACCCGCTTCAGAAAACCCAAGAGTGGCATCATCATGTAGCCTTAATTGTTGAGTGAACCATTTATCGTTGGCCCATCTCTCTAATTGTATATAGAGAGAGAGAGCATAAAGAGAGACTTTAGGTTAAAACGGTAAGATTAAAGGTTGCAATTTTTCAACCATTCGAAGACCAAAATTAGGTTAAGTTTCAGGAATCATGACATAAACCCTTCTGTCAGTAGTCAAGAACTGAAAAATCGTGTGTGACGTGACCAAAGATTCTGTTCTCAGCCCTAAAACTACACAACAGCGACCTGATCTTTGAACCCTAACCATTTGCTAGTACTCAACAAGGTTTAAACTTTAGAAGAGATTCCAAAAGACTCTACAGATAATCAAACGGGACTCTTGATTGGTTGTGGCCTGTGCAAGGATCTTCTTACTTGATCTACAGGGTTGCCCAAATAAAGTCAAGGACAAGCTTGTAACCTCACATGGTTACTTCCAAACCCTAATTTTGGGTTATGTTTGACCATGAAGAAGGTTTCAACTTTTCCCACGTGGGTACAGAATGAGTCTTTGGAAAATTCTTCTAGATTAGGAAAATAAACCCTAATTTGAAGACATCAAATACCATTATATTTGGTTTGAAGAGGGGTTTTAGAAAGTACTCGAAGAGAAACGCTTGTTTAATTAGGGTTTGTTTAGAAACCCTAATTTGATTTCCCTTTGGGGTTTCCTGACCATCTTCCAGTTTTCCTTTTTATGTAACTCCAAAAACATACTCTACCTTGGTCTCACTGACCTGTAACTGACGTGCTATTAAGGATCCATCAAGAGATTGGTAAGTTTTGGACTAATTGGAAGATCACAGCTTCTGCGATAGGGTCTTTCTCTTTAGCTCAAAGATGATATCTCCAAATACTGTTGTATGTTCGGAGAGAGAGAGAGAGAAGAGAGAGAGAGATGGAAAGAGGAAGAAGAATATAATAGAAGTTGAAAAGGGAAAGAAGACACCAAATTTAACAATGGAGGATAGAGAGGCTGATCTCACATGTCTGCGTACATTCCAAAACCTATACTTGCATCTCATACTACTATTGATTGCTACACACATATTGCTTCCCATATCTTTCTATTATAACCAGATCTGTGTATCTACCAAACCAATGAACCAGATCTGTGTATCAACCAAACCAGGGACTTAAAATTACCTGTTTATCAGAAAAAGGAAATGAATGAAAGCTATAAAGCTTGATACAAGGGTAAAAAAGCAAAAGAAAAGAAAGACGAAAAGAATCTTAGTTTGGGAGAAACTCAATCTAAACTGAACACGAAAAATGATTATGTTCTTTACTTCAAATCTTGACAAATTTGTGGTTCTGAAGCCTTTGGAAATGAAAAGGAAGCACGCAGAAAGCCTTTTCATTTCCCTAACCAAAGAATTGACGACCATTCAAAGAAATGACTGATCAATAAACAAAACACAGACAAATAAAAAGGGACAAGCCCTTCAGACAAGAAATTCAGAAGCTGGGGAAGATGCTAAGCGAAGACCTACACAAAGTTGAGGGTTAAAAAGAAGTTAAGGTGAAGAAGAGGTGAGGGTAGTTGCTGTATATACCTATTGTTAGCATACTCATAGAGGCGGCCACGGCTAGAGAAGACTATGAGAGCAACTTCAGCGTCACAAAGAACAGACAATTCATAGGCTTTCTTGAGCAAACCATTGCGCCTTTTGCAGAAGGTAACCTGGCGATTAGTAGTGTTTTCGATCCGCTTGATCTCGATCTTTCCTCTTCCCATTTTTCTCTGTGGTGACGATTCTCGGGATTCACTCTGATGAGCCATAGCTGCACTTAAATGTATACAGCGCAAGGAGAGGGTTATAAGAAAGAAAGCAAAGTAGCAGTAAAAATGAATAGAACTTGCATGAGTGGAACTCCTTAAGCACATATTCATTCATATCACAAAGAAATTTAAGAGAAAAGGAAAAAAAAAAAAAAATTGTTCAGAAGAATCAGAACCATAACTACATGTCCTGAGTTCCTCTATTCCATCTATGGTGGATTTCAGCGATCAGGAAGGTTTCAATCTTGTGTTCATATGGAAAAACAAAAATAAAAGGAGAGTTTTAGAAACCAAATTCTTCTAATGGAATTTCAAATTGGATTTCTTTCACATATCAGAATAGAGAGTTCCCTTGATTCTGAAATGCAAAAGAAAAGATTGATTGAGCCCCCCCAAAAAAGAGAAGCAAAGCAAAAAGCTTTGGGACTATTGTCTCAAATTTTTGGTAAATAATTTACCTTTGGAGATTGGGGAAGAAAGTCGAACAAAAGTCGATGTTGTAAGTGATAATTACGGAGAGAATTTATTTGGATGTTGAGTTTCTCTCTTCTTTGGCTTCTTCAAATCTGAGTAGGAGATCAGGTGCTGAAAATGAAAGGAAGGTAGTGGCAAGAGGAGGGTATTTATAAAGTGAAAAACTACCCTTCATCAACTAGCCAGGATTTATCTACAGGGTGACTAAGCAATACTTTCTACTAATTAGTCCACTATTCATGTCTGGTATGCTAAGCGAAAATATGTTTTTGTCCTTTCACATCTTCTGTTTCTGTGGGTGCCAATTTTCTGATTTAAGCATTTGAAGAAGTGGAGTTTATTGGAGAAGAAGCAAAAGAAGAGGCTAAAGTTGGGAATCAGCCAATAGATATAGAGAGTCCAACAACCATCCATTTTATTTCCCACTCTTTTTATCTTCCATGTGAATGATGGAATAGAGCATTGGGTAGAGAGATGGAGGTATAGGGGGTGGGGGTGGAAAGAGGCTTTATGAAAGTGAATATTAATGGAGATGATTGAGACGTTGGCATTGAGCTCAATTGCACTACAACTCTTATTAGGTTAAAATCGTTCCACAATACCAAGGTGCTTGAAAATAGGACCTACCTTTGTCCCTTTAATTTCAATAATTTCAAGTTCTTAGAATGATCTTCTTTTTTTTCCTTGTGAAATAAATTCACAGTAGTACATAGGTTTTGCTTTCGATTTAGCAATGAAGTGTGATGTTGGAGCTATTCTTAAACTAACATTCTTAAGACCAAAGCGTGGGAAAAAAAGGAGGAAAAACTCTCCGTTCCTGATTTTTCTGTAGCTAGATCTTCTAGAACTACAAAAATCCTTAGTAAAAATGTGATTCCAACTCAGCACCTTTTGAGAAGAGTTGCTCTTCGTACTTTGTTAATTAACTGCTTTAAGACATTTAAAGGTTGACATTTATATTAAACCTAAAAAATTGAAGAGAATTAACTTTTTCTATGTAATGGTGCTTAAAAATTCAAATATATTAAATTGATGTAGAATGTGAACTATAGAGAAGTGTATTAGGAAGTTTTGTGTGACAAGAGGATACCACTCAAGTTTAAAAATAAATTCTTTCATTTAGGGATTAGGTCGGTCATGATCTATGGGGCGAAATGTGGGCCCATCAAACGGATGCATAATCAAAAGGTTATGGTGGTGGAGATGAGAATGCTCCGTTAGATATACAGCCTTACTAGAAAAGATAATGTTAAGATTGTAATAGTAAGAGACAAGTTAAAGATAACTAATATTAATAGTAAATGAAAAGAGACAAAGCTTAAGTGGTTCGAACATATTAAGAGAAGATACATTGACGCTCCAGTAAAAAGATGCCATAAGATTGTACCTAAAGACTATAAGAAAAAAAAAAGGTTCAAGAAAAACTGAGAGAAGATGATCAAGAATGATATAACTTTATTGGAACTTACCAAGAACATGACCCTCAATAAAAAACTATGACAAAGTAGGATATAGATAAAGGATCTAGAGTAGAGAAGTCTTTCTCGCTCTCATAAGTGTTTTTAAAAGTTTTCTTTCAGTCTTGTATTTTATATTTAGCCTAATATTTAATATATAGTATTTTTTTCTAAGTTAGTTAGCTTAAATACTTCCCAACTTACCTCATATATATATTTTCTTGTAATGATTTGTTGGATTTGTTTAGTAAATTTTTTTCTTTCTTATTTGTGTATTTATTTATTTGTTTTATCTTTTATTTTGATTTTTTACCTTATTTTATATTTATCGTAGTATTTATTTTTTATTTTTATTTTTACAAATTTATTTATTAAGTACTTTCCTACGTAGCCTAAATATTTTATTGTAATAACTTGTTGGATTTATTTATTAACCTTTTTTCTTTCCTTTTTGTGTCTTTATTTAGTTGTTTTATCTTTTATCTTGAATCTTTACCTTGTTTTATATTTATTGTATTACTTATTTTTATATTTTTATTTATAGAAATTTATTTATATTTTACTACTACTACTACTACTATTATTATTATTATTATTATTATTATTATTATTATTATTATTACTATTATTATTATTATTATTATTATTATCTGTTAGGTCTATTTTTTTAAATATGTATATGCACACACACACACACATATAGTTTTTTTGTCGTATGAGTCTATTTTGAGAGCTGCCTGTGGCTTTTGGCTTACTTTGTACATAGCTGTTCTTGTCTGAACCCTATTTTATTTAATATATATGTTACTTTCTCCAAAAAAAATAATAACTTCTCTATTAACTAGTGATAAAGTTGCGTACTACAGGATCTCCTCAGACCCTGTAATTTAGCAAAATTTTTACTATGTGATTATTGTTATTGTTCATGATGTTGTAGAATGTAAACTCATTCAATTACTAAGTTTAATTTGTTAGAGTAAGTATGAAAACTTTTTTCCCCTTAATATTTAACCTTGGCTTCCTTAAACTTGTTAAGTACATAGATTTTGCAACTTTGCTTAATTGCTTCCTTAATATTGAACCTATTACAACATTGAATTTGAATTACTTACAGTAATTTTGATTTGGATTCCTATCATATTTGTTCTTTTAGTTTACCTTTGTGAGTTTTGTGATCTAGTAAAATAGGAATAGATAAACATGGCATTACCTTATAATGGATTCTTATGATATTATGGATATATAATCATAACTAAAATTATTATTTACTTTTTCACGTAATATAGAATATAATTTAATTAACATCTAGAATTTTAAAGGTATATTTAATGTGTAAATTTTGAAAGAGCACTAATATTTAGAGATAAGCTTAAAGCATGGTAGTGTCTAGCAAAATAAAAGAGCATGGGAAAATACTCTTGAGAAAATATTAGTATTAAAACCTTAATTAAGATTATGTTATGAACTGAAGACTTTGAGTCTATTTGGAATGCCAAAAATATTTGAAACTGAATATATAATTTTAATTTTATAAAAACAACACAGTTTTTTCCAATTATTTTTATAATTAATATAATATATAAATAATTTCTTCTCTAAAAATTTTTAATTTTTAATTATGATTGTGTTAATAACTGAGATGCAAATTTCATGATTTTGAGTAATATGAAGGTTAAAATTTAAATTATGAATATCATGGCAGTGAATAATTTTCACCATTCACAATACGATTATTTCATAATAGTAAAACTATTTTTCTTATATATTTATTCTATTTGATACGAGATAATTTTCTATAATAATAACAATATATAATTAACTGTTTATAATACTTTGAAATTTCGAATTACAAGTCTTATAATTAGCTTGGCCTATTTCATGCTATCATAAATTAATGAATATATTAGTTCAATCAATTACTTTAATCAATGTGTTGTGAATTGTATATCTTCTTTGAAAGTTACATTGTGATTCATTAAAAAATAAACAATAAAGCATAATCTCTACTTGTTGGATGTTTTCTTAGTTTGATAATTTTGTGATAAGGTAACTGATCAAAATTTTATATTTATCTTACTTATGCTTAATCAATTTGATAACATCATGAAATTATAAAGAAATTCAATGTTTAAATCGTAATTATGCACAACAATAAACATAATTTCATGACTATATATATTTTTTAAATGAATCTATTATTCCTTTATATTTTTAAGATTATTAAGCATCTATAAATTTTGCCCCGAGTTGTAATTAAAAAAAATAGGTAGATAATATTGGAAAATCATAACAGGATCTGATTCCGACCACAGTGAAATAATTAGAAAACTTTTTCGTATTTTGATTTTCGAAAAACTAAGATCACTTTAATTCTAAAAAATGATTAACGCATAAATCATAATAAAGTATGAATTTTAATTGGGACCTTATTTTGAAATTCAATCATATTCTTGTCATATCCTTCGAACTATTTCTGAAATTAGTTCGTCTCAACTACCACAATCGAACAAGTGGTCGGCCTTTACTGGTATCTATAGAATATGCTGAAAGAACTCCGCAACTATTACAAAAAGAGTTAAGCAAGAAGTGATAGTTTTATTAGAGCTTAAGGTTATGTTTAGTTGGGTATATTAATGAAATAGAATGAAGTGTAATATTATTCGATCATTTGGGATGAGAGTTTATAATAGAATGGAATGGAATAAGATGGAAGAAGAGGGTTCCTATTCCATCTTAAATAGTAAAAATAAGTAACCTCCGATTTAGGAGTTTTAGGATGGAATATAAAATGATAAACAACATTTCACTATATTACACTATAAACCTTTATTCTAAACAATATTTTATTATATTATATTATAAATTTTTTCATCATTTCCAAACAACAATTTTCTAATATTACATTTGTTTACATTCCAGTTGATTATAAATCATTCAATTCTATTAAAAACCTTACGTCCAACCAAACATAACCTAAGTCTATTTATAATAGATTTTAGACATTTTAGTAATTTGATTGAAGTTAAATTCTAATTTCAATTAAACTTTAATTAGAATTACAAATAATTATATTTAAATATCAATATGACTAAATAAGATCCAATATCTTATGTTGATCCTTATTTATTAAATATCTCATATTTAATCATAAAGTTTCTCAAACTTTACAATCAAGTTCAACTTGATTAAAATATCTTTGTTCTTTGCAACTCGTTTGTTATGTGAGACTCATTTGGTTCCCAAATATGTTAGCAATAGGTATAAATTATAACTCTAAATCATATCTAGGATTAGATAAATTAAATTCCTTTAATTTATCTTTTTTCTCTAATTAAATAATTTATATTCATAATCAAGATTGACGTCTAACAATACATCATGATCGCCCAAATATTTAGAAATGTCAAAATAATTTTGACTAACATTTTCGTGCATGATTTTTCAGTATAATTCAATCATTTCATCATGCAATGTTTCGATTAGACATAGAGCATGAAATTAATGTCTACTCTATTTTAAATCCAATCATATTATTAGTTCTTCGTCATTAGCTACTAGTTTAATTAATAACATTTGTATACTATTTACAAAAATATTATTTCACCTTAGTTAAGGATTTCTCAAATTAATATTAATCGAGAACTACAAAACATGCTCCATAATTACTTTAGAGTTATAAATCATATCTTGATTACTCAACTACCTCCATAGTTCATGCTATATCTAATGAACACCGAATGAGCTATTCACGTTTAGAATAAGTCATAAGTAGTATCAAAGCATAGCAATCCCTATATAAAATAACTTTAGAGACCTTATGTCAAATGATCACTTATATAATCATCCCGATGAGAATTTTCGTAGACATATAAGTAATGTTTTAAATAGATTTTTTATATTGGGTTAATTTAATGAACTTGTTCTCTAACAAATACTCACACGTTTGTTTAAGTTATGAGATTAATTACTTCCTTTATAAGAAAAAACATAACATATGTTAGTTTTTTTTATGTTCTATTAATGTCCAATCTTAATAGAACAATGACCGGGAATAATTTAGAGATAATACATAAATACAATATGAATCTTATAATTATAATAATTTTATTTGCAATGTATAATTATTCTCATATATATATTTTTATTTAAACATATACAAGTTAATGCCTTTAAATTATTTTATCACTAAACTATAATAAATCAATTGGCTATAGGGCATAAACCAACAAATAATACTACCGTGCTTTATTGTAATGCCAAAACCCAATACTCTCTATGGAAGCTTTGTAAGTCTCCATGACAACAAGTGAGGGATGACATCTAGCTACCTACCCTTTTGTTGCAAAATTTATTTTCATCAAAACACCCTTTGTATATCACACGGGCACATATGTACTTATATCTATAACCATATGATCATGTTGTGGAAAATTTTGCAGAACAAGGTTTAATGGTATCAAGAAGTTGCCTTATGCTTTACTCATAATACATATATCATAATAGCTATTCCTGTATATGATACTCTTAACAGTACCAAATCAAGCTCACTGTTTAGGTTATTTTTTACTCTGAAGTACTATTTCTTTTATTGTTACGTTCCACATATATATCCCTTTCGTCCTTTAGTGCGATCATCTGTCCAAGGCAGTCTTGTAGGTTATTGCCTAACATCGACAACAATAGTAACAATCATTGTTAACTTATGTTCAATTAAGCACGCAGTTACTTGTAATCTCACAAATCAAATTACCCACTTTCCACCACTGTACTTTAGTCAATCAGGTTAAAGTTCCAATTCACAGAAGCATGTTATTTCAGCTTCACATTGTTCTACATATTTGTCCCATGCCATATCGCTCTTGGTAGTGGAAGACATGTCACTTCTGTGTGCCCACAGAGGCATTAGATGTCAAACATTATAATGACAAGTCATTCTTTAGCTTTTTAATTGTATGGCGTCTCCAATTATTTATTGGGGCGACACGATCCATGTTCCCTTGCTGGTACATATATATAAATGCCTTATTTGCCATTTGATTCAACGCAAGCTTTCATGGATGGGTTTACTTCTTTGTTGAGTATATGATCGATTAGAAACATAATTATGTATTTATAATGAATAATTAGCTATAGCTAGGGAGGCATTGTTCCAGTCTGATTTTGTGTCTTGGGGAACGATTTTTTTCCAATTTGTGACTACTATTGCTTGTTCTGAGTGTCCTTCTATTGATATCATTCAGCCAGGTTTTCTTCGTCAATCTTCTGGATCTAGGTCAGGTGTATTGGGCGAGTTTGTCAACTCGGGGCTAGGTTGGTCCGGATGATTCGATTTTTTCTGGCCGTTTTATTAGTAATATAGTATCCTTTTCAAAAAAAAAAATAGACCACCATAATCTCAATTGATATACTCGATCTATATATGTTTCCACTCACCTTCGTGCGATAAGCGCATGAACATATTCGTGTTAATATGTTCTCTTTATAACAACTTAGAACAAATAGCAGTCCTAAATACTTGAACCAAGAAAAATAAAAGATTCAGAGAAGTAGAACCAAAGAAATATAACAGGTCGATCTGGATGCTATAGTGCAAGGGAAGTGACATAATACAATCAATGATATGGCTCTAGGACTCTTGTTTTCAAGTTTCTTTTGGATTAAAATTGTGTGGATGATAATTTTCTCCCTTGGATTTAATTGCATTAACTTTCTAACAACTTTTCCATGCACCCTCGACTCTTTGGCTTCTGTCTAGAAAAGCTTACTTCCAAAATATGACACCATGTGGTACTTATCCTGTCTCTCTCGTCTCAAAACCCTATTTTTGTGGTTTACATCAACAAAATCTTCTCCATATCTACCACAAGGACCACTTTGAGCTTTGCTGGCAGCTAGTGCCGTATCCTTCTTACCTCACACGATGTGTAAAATGACTGAATGGTCAAAAAGAAAATAGTCAAATCACTTATGTTTTGTGCTGTATCCTCTTCCATTTTTGCTTATTTCATAGATGCAGCTAATTAAGACCTCTTATTAGGAATTTCTTGAACTTAAAAATGTTAATTAAGTGTCAAAATCTTTGAATTTCATATCCCTTTTCTGGTTTCACAAGAAATCCATAGACAGCTTTAAAATGCTATCGATATGATAAGTAGCGGTCCCTACTGCTACCACACGTCCCCTTCAATTACGGTCTGTTATGGCTAAAACGAGACGCAACTCTAGTTTGTTGCAGTGAAGATGAACACTGCAACAAAATAGCCCAATACAAATTTATTTTATAGTGGTAGTAATTTATATAGACTAAAATGATTGTAAGAATTTAGTATGTTTTTTCTTAAATTTTCAAAATATAGAATAATAATTACTTATTAAAAATTAACAATTTTTTTTGATAAATTAGAACTTTATAAAGAATAAAAAATTATGTACGAGCAAAAGATACCATAAGTAATCTCTTAACACGCAAAAACAAAATGACATGCATTTAACGACCTTACCATCAATTGCCCCTACTAAGACCTGCAAGATAGACTTAACTAATATTCTGCCAGAACAAAAAGTGACAAGATCAAGCTAAAACCAAGTACCGCAAATGTCCAGTTATACACCAAGCAATAAAACACCATCAAATACCGCATTATATCAGCATAAGTCCACAAATGCACTAGCTAAACCACAGTCCAATCAAGTAGACGAGCACGACATCATCAAAACCTACTAATTTGTATTCAATGCCTCAGTTAACTCCAGTAGCAGCTTTCGTAGGCAATGGTTTGCTTTGCATAAACCATTGACTATCAAAGTTCCATTGAATCCAAATTACATTTCGATCGCTGTCGGTGTCCTTAAAAATTAACAAATTTTTTAGAACATTCAAACTTGAATAAAAATTTTATACGTTATATTATTACTAAACATTAATTCATATTAGACAATTTATTATTATTAATTCATATTAGACAATTTATAATTAACTTTGATTCATACCATCAATAGTAGTAAACATATCTTGAATTGTGTTTTAAATACTTGAGATTGTAGAAAATACTTATAATATTTTTTATTATAATATTTTGTAGATAATAATTTTGAAATTAATGACATTATTTGAAAGATAATATTTTTAAGATAATGAGAGGCGAAATTGAAAAATGTTGTTCTAGGTGGAGGAGTGGGTTGACTACACGTGCTAACCTTTTAATTTGGATTGTCTGAACAAAAACTCATTGTTCCAAATTGAGTTGATATGCACCATATCCATATGCTACACCTTAACATTAGGCTTCCATTTCCATGCAGTGTTTCACAAAAATAAACATAGCCGGTGGAAGATCCGAAACAGCTGCTTGGTTATGTCCACCCAGAAGAGGAAGCTAATTAGGTCCTTTCCAGACTCTGCTTGGAGATAGATCCTAAACTAAAACACCAGTAAAATTTAATAGTCCAGTTGTTGTAGTTCATACCCAAATTAATTAACTTGAAAGCAAATGTAGAGGTGTTTACTGAAAAGGGACCACAAGAAACCAAAAAAAAAGAGAGAGAGAAAGAAGTGGCTTGATTTTCTTAGCTGACCCTTCAAATGATGGTGAAAGGTACGTGACTTCAATGCAAGACGGAATTCAATAAATGCATCATATATAGATGATCAGCATCTAACCAGGTCAATCTTTGGTTATTCCAAGTTTTGCATGACCAAATTCAAGTATGTTACTCGATCACCAAGAACGGACCTTCTGGAGCAGTTTTCACGTAAGTGTATAGGTTTGGTTTGTTTTTCCTTTCCTCTTAACAGGACTTTGTTTCTTTTAAGGTAATAACGAGGGTATAATTTGTTTAGCACAAGAGCTTTATGCAAATGATATAAATGGTACACTCTTGCATTACTCAACCAAACCCTTTGAATACTTAATTTTGAAACTTCAACTATTGAATAGATGTTTTATTCAAAGTTCTATTGAAGTCTTTAAGTAATAAATGTTTAATTTAAATAGAAAGTCCAAACTTACATTTGTGTTAAGTTGCTAACCACCGACCATCCAACTTTTATGTCATTAGAACCCATGGAATTTGGACTACGAATGGATAATTAATTCGATCATTGGTTAAGCTTTACTCCTTTAGACCTAATCAGGACAATTAGTCATATACAAGTGATAAATGAAAATAGAATTTAAATTGGATATGGAAATTTTAAAATTTTCAACTAAAAAAATCAGTGTATGTTTGCATTGCTTTCATAAATATTTTAGTGATTTTTAACAAAAATATTTTTAGAAAAATTTAATTAATTTATATTATAGTATTGAAACGTCCCCCTCACATTATACATTTTATGTTCAAACCATAATTTGAGAAAAATGTCTCAATTTAAATTATAATAAATTTTGATCGTATCTTTATTTATAACTTCAATCTATAATATGATTTTATAAATAATAATATCATTTGTTATATTTAATATTATACATATACTGATTGTTTATACTGGGTCTCACATTTCAAGATTTCTTCTCGTTAACTACAGTACTTATTATGAGTATTAAGTACTTGATCTTATTTATAATATTTTGACTAAATATCAATGCCTAAAAGACTGAATTGGTTCGGTCGATTTTTTAATCATAAAAAATTTGAACTGCTTAACTTTCTGGTTCGGTTTACCTTAATAACCATTATCATTAAAACTTGATTGATTTATTAAGTAATTGGTAAGTTTTTATAAACTAGGTAAGTTTATAAACCAAAATAAATCAATTAGTTTTTATTTGACAATTTCCTTCTTTAATTAAACTTTAATCTCTTCAAATAGTCTCATTTTCTAATCCTATTTTAAGTTCTTCAATTTTGTTTAATATTTATTGTATACCAATTTTGTAACCTTCTAATACTGATTTAACCTCTAATCTTTAAACTTGTTATCTTATTAGTTTAATTTTTGGTCTAGTTTTTAAAAATTGCTAAATATATTGAAGTTGTGGAGTTTTGACTTTATATGCCGTCTACATAAAATAAAATGCATTCTTGTGAAGAAATTTGTTATACAAAATAAAATATACAAAAATAAGAGTTATATGCATTACAACAAAAAGTGCTTTAGGCAACGACATGTTTGCAATAGTTTAAAAATGTGTTGCTAAAAATTAATATAGGGCAACGGTTTTTAAAGTGTTGTCTTTAATAATATTAAAAGCAATGAAAATATTAATTTGTTGCTACATATAACGAAAGGCAACAAAATTTAAAAAATGTTGCAATAAAGTCTTATATATGCAGCACCTGTAATTGTTGCTATAGTTGCAATCATGTATTTAATAATGTTATATATTTATTTATATAGTTACTTACTAATGTATATTTAAAATATAAAAATTATTTTCTAATGAGTATTTAGATTATTTCTAAGAAAATTAAAATAACCACCAATTTTTATTTGGCAAAATTAATGCATATGATATAATTCCTCTAAAATACACAAAATACTGTAATATATACACATAAAAATCATTTTATTTAGTTCCTCTCCCTTTTGAAGACAAAACCTATCCTTTTTTTTGAAAATTAAAATTTGATTGTATTAAATAATAGTGAAGGACATTAAGTTTGCATGGAGTAAGCTTACTCCCCTCCATCAAAAGTGTGACAAAACGACAACACATTGAAAAAACAAAGCAGAAACTCTCGGATGACGTAAGGAACCAAACGGAAAGCTTAGACGATGTCGTATCAAGAGGAAAGTCAAAGAAGCTTTTTCGATTGAGGGGTTATACATCGAATGTTTAATGATATGCCATTAACAGGGTCATCGAAGCTTCATTTTTCTATGTCCTCTCTTCTCTTTGCTTTGGTTCAGCAATCTCTACATCTCATACAGAAAAATGTTTATTGAGCAGTTTAAGGTTGAGTCTCCTAATGTGAAGTACTCAGAGGGCAAGATTCAGTTTGTGTACAACTACGAGACCACCAAGGTTGTTCACGAGAACTTATACCTATGTGCCTAAACTAGGGTTTGTCACTAAATCATCATATAACCAATTCATTTTTTCGTCATTATTCTATCTAGGTTTATCTCAAATTTCTGAATTTATGCATTTCTGATAGGGCCGTGCTCGTGGGTTAGGAAGGCAATAATGGGTCAACACTTACCGATGGTGTTATAGCAAACAAAAAGTGAGTTTGTTTACCTAGCTTGTTGTTTGTAACGTGAAATAACGGTGTAAAGTTAGGATCTTTGATCAGTGGAGTGATTAACATTTTCTTGGCTCGATGGGGGAAGCCCAACGTATGTGATATACTATTCTTGTCCCCAAATACAATGCATCAATGTTTCAGTTTTTAGGATTTATGATTTTCCCACATTTGTGGGCATAACCAGATATATCTTCTTGATTGTGACTGTATAATGTTTGTGCATTTATTGGATGGTTATCCTTTTTATTTTTTACCATTTCTGTTGCGACTTTACCACTTGAGCCATCATGGGTTGCTAAGGGAGGTGGCTTTTTGCCTATAGATGTGTTCCTTTCCATTATCTTAAGGTGCAAGAGAAGGAAATTGAGTTTAAGATTGTAGTTAGACATAAACTGTTGACTATGGACAAGGACTTGTATTCTCAAAGCAAACTAGGTCATTTGGGCGTCATCGACTACGCTTCGACCAACAAGAACCCACCCCTTAACATGTTCAAATAAGACCCTCTCTCCCGGTAATCCTACTAAACCTTCATGCCCAGTATTTGGGTTTTGATATCTAAGTAAACTTTTGTTACTTGTTAATGGTGATGATGAATAAAATCAATCAATTTTGTAGGTGATGATGAATAGAATCAATCAATTTTTAGTAAGTAATTTTTATCAGCATTAAATTGAACTATGTCTTCTATTATTCTTTCCTTTCATGTTTATTTCGGCCTGTATCGTGAGCTCATGGTTGACCTGGTGCTTTCAGTTATTGGGAACTTTGTGTAATTCCTTCGAAATGTTGTCACTAAGTACTTTGATGCATCACATATAAATGCATATCTGTCATTTTCTATTTGAACTTATGAATAACCCTAATGAAAGTTCATAGATGGTACTTCTCAAAACATGATCTATTCTCGTCACTTTTGTTGGTGATGCCTTAAAAAAACTAGAAGAAAGAAGAGTGGATATACATTTTGTGATTGGTATGCCTTTATCCTTATGTTGAGATTTGTTATTTCTTTTGCTTCTCATCAACTTCCTTGATTTAGATATTTTCCAATAGTGGTGTTTCATATTTGCTTAGCAGTCTTAATATAACTTTTTGTATTTGAACTTGGCAATGCCAATAGAGGTGATAGCTTGGGCTGCATATTGATGATGAGAATTGCTTGATAAAGGATTTCTTGATTCTTGTAGGTGAAGGGTTTTATGTAATGACATTCCACTAATTTTGCAGATATGCATATATGTTTTAGTTTATATCATGTTATTATGTTATTTCCCAAGGGATGGACCATAGTGGAAAGTGTTGTACATCATGAATTGGAGTGTGATAAAATAAACAATCTTGATTTCCTTAATTCTTATGGATATACATTGTCCTATCATTCCTCATAACATTCCATTAGTTTTGCAAATCTACATATGTGTTTTAGTTTATGTCATGTGTAGGTTTGTGGACTTCTATTGCTTATTTATGTGGATGTAGGGTGAATTCAACATAACACAAAATTCCTATTTTGTCATCTCTTATTTCCATTAGTTTGTAGGAAATTTATCTTCAAAACCCCGTTGCTCCTTTGGTTTTTGTTTTGCACATATAATATAAACTATTTATGTTCTATTTGTGAGCTATGAGTTAGGTTCACGTTTTGGATTATGCTTGGTTTCCTTTTTTGGCTCCATAATGATCTAGGGTCTAATTTTTTTCTCAGTTCAGCTTGCTCTTTAATATATTAAGGTTATTGGAATTGTACTTATCAAAAGTATAAAGAAGAAAGGCTATAAGAGATGATTCTTTTTTACTATCTTCTTTGTTTGCTGGGGAAGGCAATGGTATATAATAACTTAGTTTGATCAAATCTAATTGAGGTTTGATAAGATTGTAGATGACAGTAACATAGTTAGGTAATCTTCTTTTTAAGTTGTTTAATTTCTAGCTCAAGATAACCTATTTTACATGCTAAACCATATGATAGTAACAAAGCTTTACATACTAGACCATATGATGGTAACAAAGCAGAGGTTGTTTTCTTTCTTGTTTGACAATGGTTCTATTAGGATTGCTAAAATGTTGTTTAATTTCAATTTTTAGAACAAATTTTATATCTTTATTTACCATCTTTCTTTTTCTTTATTCTTATTTCAATGTGTAACTACCTAATGTGAATATTTTGATAGTGTACATAATTTGATATCAGTGTTGATTGTATCAATGTTAAGTTTATTGGGTGTTATGTCAATAGAATCTCAAACATGAAGATTAAGGTTTGGCTACCAGTCAATGTTATGAATACCGTACCGGACATGGTACCGGAATGAGCTCTAAAACGGAACTGTACCGGTACCAGGTACCGTTTCGGGAAATTTTTTGAATTTATAAAATAGTCCCTAAAATTTTTAAAAAATTGCAAAATAGTCCATATTGATATATCATACAGTTGTACTGTATACTTTACTAGTTTACGGTTTACATCAACCATGCTTTCAAAAATCTTAATAATAAATAATAATGATAATTAATTTGAAATAACAAGAAGAGTAGATCTGGGGATTCCTCTCATAGAAGCAATAATGAGTACTCCAGAACCTCTTTTGAAAAGAATAAAAGTGTGTAGAAGGATGATGTGCAAAAAGAGCAAAAGGCC
>JAOSBP010000002.1:31112792-31127942 GCA_027563825.1 Erythroxylum mucronatum | reverse complement strand
ACCGAATTAATTATATTTTTAATTATTAACTTAATTAATTTACAAGACTTTGTTTTTTATGTATAGATATTTGTCTTGTTATCACTTCTTTTGCCTTTATAAGCAAACGGTATCTTAAATGCGTAGAAAACTCCCACAAAGGCATTATTATTAAATAATAAATGCGTATAATAACCTTTGTGTTATACTCCCACAAAGGTTATTATACACAAAGGTTATATTACATATAAATAATGCCCAGTTGTTTCTCTTTTTCCGTTTCAAACTCCGTTTTCTCTTTCTCTGGTGTTTGGTGTTTTGTTCTCTAGACCTTGCTCACTCTCTCAAAGCTTGCGTCTTTGGGTAAATCGACAAGCGCCTTCCTCTCCTCGACAGATCTGCCGACAACATTCAAAACCCTCGGGTAAATTGACAATCGCCTTCATCTCTTCACCAGATCTGACGACGATGACCTCTTCGGCGTGCGGTGTGCGGTGACTCCAAGATGGTGTGCGGTGGATGTCTTCGGTCGTGGACGACGGTTAAAGGCCGGAGGCGAGGCGAGGCAGGCGGCGAGGCAGGTTGGAGGCGCAACGACGGCGGAAGGGAGAGCAGACAGAAGAAGACGAAGAGAAAGGGAGAGTCGACAGTCGGGGGGAAGAGAGGGTAGTTAGGTTTTAATTTTTTTATTTGCAAAATGACCCCTCCAATTTTTCATTTTACGAAATGGCCCCGGAATATTCCGGTATTGGCGGTACCGGTCGATACCGATCGGAATTCATTTCCGGTACCTATATGGCCATTCCGGTACCGTTTTCTGGCCGGTACAGAAAGTTCCAACCGGTACCGGCCGGAACGGTGCAAAATCCATAACTCTGCTACCAGTGAATGCTATATTTTTTGGGATGCTCATTACAAGCATGTTTAGTTATGATAATCTTTTTTAATTTGTTAGCACTTTTAGCACAAACCTCACAAAATAAACATTATTAAGTTAATACTACAATTTTAGCTACTAATTAATAATTCTTCTATTTGTCTTACATCACTCCTTGTACTATCAAAGTCAGTGTTCAATGTGTTGTGCTTTTGGATATAGTTTGGACTAAGAACTGCCAGTGGGGCTGTCACACTTCATTTTGTTTAATTTCTAGTTTAGAAGTTTCTTTTGTGACAATACTAGATGTTATTGCTGGACTGCAACTTATAAATTAGATGTACTTTTCTCTTTGGATGTGTTCCACTACTCAATGGATTCATTCGTCTGCTTCCAACTTCATTTCAAGAGAATGATTTCATTTCCTTAATCATTTCAAGAGAATGATTTCATTCCAACTTCTAGCCTTCTTGTGAGATCTCTAATGATTTCATGTCCTTAATTCAATGTTGTTGTTCATTATCTTGTTATCATTTTTTAGATAAAATGCTTATGTTCATGCTTTCTGAATTTGTTCACAAAAAGAATTGAATTATTATGTTGCTAGTTTTTGGACTATATTATTTTCTTGATTAAATTAAAGCCATAATAAAATAGTTAGTATTTCATTTTTTAGATATATCAACCTGTTTATGAGCGTAGTAGTTTTACAATTCTAATCTACTTGTTTCTTTTTTTTGTAGGATGGTGATGATTAGGAGTGGATAAGGAGTATTTCGTAAAGAATTTTGAAGTGCCCATACATATTGGTTTTGTTTAGTATTTAGATTTGTAAATTCGAAATGATGTAGTTTCACACAAATTATGAATGGTCGTAGTCGCTATAAACTTTCTGACAAAAACAATAAAAAAACGAAATAATAAATCAACACTTGAGCTTTGGTAACGCAGTTCGATACACCTTGCCTGCATCTGTGAGACCCTTACCTAACTTAATACTTTCACTAACAATAATAGTTTTTATACAAGGCTTTACTGAGTCGACTTCACTCAACCCTTGACATTTTTCCTCATCCTCACAACATATGAAAGTATTTCACACCTAATAATACGACCACCTCGTACTAACCTCAACGGAGGATTTTTACAACACTATTTAATAATAAATATGATAATTGAACAACTCAAGTGATTAAATCAATAAAGACATAAATAAAGAAAAACACTTAGATAAAAGCGCTCCTGTAAATATGTAGCTTTATTAGCTGAAAGTGTGGGAAGTGGTAGAATAATATATGTTGTGAACTATTGAGAAGAATCACGATCAACCTACACATAATAGCATCAAAATAACATCAATCGAACAACATTTCTTCACTAAAACGTTACCAAAAATATAGCTATAACAACATACTTCTCCTAGATGTTTTTCACTCAAAAGTCAATATTTGCATACCCTTGAAAATCATGCAACACTACAGAAAACACAGTTGTCTAAGATGCATAGAATCACCAAAAATCAGCTGCCAAAGATAGCACAATACTCTCGAAAATACTGTTTCAAAAATCATGAAAACTTTTAGAGTTTTTGCACACCTCCACACCAAAAAGACAGATGCAAAGTCACACACAATAGCCACCAACCTAATATTGGACAGCCACCAAACTAACTGCAAAAAATCAAACAATCAACCCAAAAATACAGCCCCAAAATCATGTGAACACCACTAAAGAACAGTTGCCAAAATTGCCCTTAATAGTCTTTCAAGAACAGGAAAGAACACAACTGGCTAACAATAATTACGCAGCCCAATTTAGTCACATAGGAGTAAAGGAAAACATAGCAGTTACAATCTCACACACCATCAGCCAAATCACGTTAAACACATATTAGAAAAACCGTTGCTTAGAGTTCCAAAAAGAACTACAACTCCAGTAAAAATGTAGCACAAAAACCTTCAGCTAAGGGTGACATGATCAGCCAAGGACTTTGTAACAAATGGACTTCTATCTCAACTCAATCAGCTCACAAACATCATCGAATATACCTTGGATATCCAGCTACCATAATCAAGTTAAAATTCCAGAAGATCACCATTATCCCACAATAGGATATACATACTAAATACCATCTTAATTCGGATTTTAAACTTCTCAAACTTGTCTTGAAAGAGCCCCACTTAAATACAACTAAGTCCAATTATCAAATAATATCCAAAATTAAATATTAAGATATCATAACCTATATCTTAACAATTTTCCCCTTTTTGGCATTATTTGTCGCATATTAAACTCCCCCTAAAGGAGATAATTGGACATGTCTATCGAATTCGCAAACCATAAGATACTCTCCCTTAATCAATCAGCAAGATCCAAACATAATCAATTATCCAAAGCAACATGTTCCAACATAGTTTTCTCCCCCTTGAGACAAAAAGACGCCAAAAAGTAATAATAGTCACGTAGATACCTTTAAAATCTCCCCCTGAATTGAGTAGTCACCAATTATTAACATTCCAAAACAATCATATATCTCCTCTTTGGGACAAAACAATGTCAAAATGAAGAATGCCTTCAATGCGATCAATCTTAGCGAATAAAGAAGCATGAAAATCAATAGTAGGTGCAGCGAAAGAATCATAAGCACGCTAAGATGATAATTTACTACCAGTCAAAAACACTAACCAATATATCATTAATTGCATCAAAGTCATCCACATACAACTGATTAAATTCATAGACCCCAAAAATGCATTCATCATAATCAAACTTAATCAATCTCCTCCTGACATAAATCATGTGAAAGCATATTGCCTAAACTCATACAACCCACAATGTAGAGAGAAACTAAGATAAAACTTTGAAAAAGCCAAATCATAGTAAACTCGAATCTTCCTACAGTTCTCTAACCAAGCATCAATTTTTTCTCGACATAACTCCATAAAGCAACATTCAGAAGAAAAACTTTCAAATTATCAAGGAGAGCCTCATTCTCACATCAAATGTGCTATTCAACAAGAAAAAATTCAAACACACACCAATCACCTGAACCTTATAAAATCTATAAATCAAAAACTCAGAAAGTATAGACGTTAACTCTTTTGAACTTATTTTTTTTAATAAACAACATCAATATACTTAAAAAATTTAAAGAACACAGCCTCCGTGCCCCTCGAAGAAATTCAAACTTGGCCTTATTCCTCTCCACATTAACTTTTTCATTAGATGTCTGGTTGAGTCCTCCCTCATAAGCAACCAATTGGTCTTTTGTTTGAACAGTTTCTTTACCAGCAGCAACTAATTGTGAATCTGGACAATTTCTTATTTTTCCTTCACCACGTCTTTGTGCTTGTATTTGACCATTTCTAACCCAAGTATGTTTTGGTAATGTGGAATGCTACTGGAAATTCAATGAAGAATGTCTAGATTTTTTATGTTGACCCCGTTGAAATATTATTTATAACAGCTTGTAACAATTCGACCTTATGTGCTCACCCTACAAAAGTGACATGTAGGTATGAATTTTCGTTTCCTCCTTGAAGTTTCTCCTTGGACAAATATGGCCACGCTATTTTTCTCATCATTCGACTCAGAACATTCACCTTTATAGCTAATGCCTTGAAGATCTCCTTTAATCTTACCTATTTTTAGCAACTTTTCTAACTTTTTGATGCCTCCATTTAACATTTTATCCCTTTTTACGTACTAACTAGCTTCGACTCTGTTTCATTTAGCTTGTCTATAGTAGATAACAACTTCTCTAGATTTTGAATATTGTTCTTCATGGTAAAGTTTTCCTACTTCAACTTCTCATTCTTCTTACACATTTGCACTCATTTTGTATACATTAATTCATATGCTTCATAGATATCCTCCTTTCTGTCATCTGAACCACTGTCATAATCTAAGGTTAGACTTTGAGCTAATTCATTTGCATTTTTCCCGAAATTTTCTAATTTATCCACGTTTTCATCATCAATTTCTTCCTTCTTAGTTGTTGTTAAGTAAGCACCTAGACTTTTGTTGTATAAAGTGACCAATGTAGCACTACTTACAAAATTTTCTTCACTACTATACTTACTTTTGGATTCATTCTCACTCTAAGTGCTTGTATAGGACTTCTCTTTTGTATTCTTCAAAGTATTAGGACATTTCACTTGCACATGTTCAAAGCCTTGACATTTATGACATTGATTTTTTTTCACTTTCCTTTAACCTTTTTAAGTGTTAGCTTGTTGTTTGAAATTACTAATTGATGAGCTCCTATTGTTTTGCCTAAAATCGGATATATCCTTCTTCACTTTCTTTATCGACTTGCTGAAAAAATTTTTCAATAACTTTATATCCTCATTCTCATCAGATTCATCTTTGAAGTCATTCACGGCTTTACCAATCTCAACTTGCAATGCCAATCCTTTGTTCTTCTCCTGTTTGCCCCTTAACAAATTCATCTCAAAATTGGTAAGAATTCTAATTACCTTATCCAATGAAAATTCATTGATAGCATGACCTTCCTAGATTGCTGTAATTTTCAGTATAAACCTCATAGGCAATGATCTCAATGTCTTCTTAACTAGTTTCAAGTTAGAGTACTTTTTCTCGAGTTGATGTGCTTGGTTTGCTATGTCACGCAGTCTCTCATGGAAGTCTCCAATGGTTTCACTCTCATTCATCTTTAGCTCTTCAAATCTCACAGCCAACATCGAAAGTTTTGAGGCTATCACATATTTCGATCCCTTATATATAGTTTGCAAAGTGTCCCAGGCTTCTTTCGTCAATTCACAGGCTGATATCATAGCAAAGAGACCTTCATCAATTGCACTGAAGATGATGTGCAGGACTTGAGAATTTTCAAGCGCTCTCTCTTCTTCAACCCTTGTCCACCCAGATGTATCTTTAAACATTGCTTCTCCCTTTTCATCAGTCATCATTGGATGTATCGAATCATTTAAAACTGAGTTCCATTTTTTTGTTCTTTGTGCTTGAATGAATACTCTCATCCGTGATTTCGACGTAGGATGATTTGAACCATCTAACAACAGTGGCTTGATGATTGATGTCCCTTCTCTTATAGCCATAATTGTGAAATACGGATCTGTACCAACTTGACATATCAACTTCTAATTTGGTGACCTGCTATAACACCAATTGTAAATCCGAAAGGATGTAGTTTTGCCAAATTATGAATAGCCACAATCACTATAAACTTTCTAACAAAAACGAAAGCAAAAATAATCAAAAATGAAATAATAAATCAACACTTGAGATTTAGTAGTGCAGTTCAGCACACCTTGCCTAAGTCTGCGAGGCCCTCACCCAGCTTAATACTTTCACTAATGATAATAGTTTTTATACAAGGCTTTACTGAGCTAACACCACTCTACCCTTAACGCTAACCCTTGTCCTCACAACTCGTGAAAGTATTTTACACCCAATAGTACGACCGCCTCGTGCTAGCCTTAACAGAGGATTTTCACAATATTGTTTAATAATAAAGATGATAATTGAACAAGTTAAGTGATTAAATCAATAAAGACATAAACAAGGAAAAATTTTGAGATAAAAGCACTCCCCTAAATATGTAGCTTCATCAACCGAAAGTGTGGAAAGTGGTAGAACAATATATGTTGTGAACTACTGAGAAGAATCACGATCAACCTACGTATAATAACATCAATCGATCAAACGTGTCATCACTGAAATGTCACAAAAAATACAGCTGCAACAACACACATCTCCTAGACATTTTTCACTCAAAAACCAATATTTGGATAGTCTTGAAAATCACACAACACTACAGAAAACGCAGCTGTCCAAAACAGATAGAATCGCCAAAAATCATTTGCCAAAGATAACTCAATACTCCTGAAAATACAGCTGTAAAAATCATGAAAACTTCTAGAGTTTTTTCACACCTCCATACCAAAAAGACAGCTGCAAAGTCACACATAATAGCCACCAACCAAACACTGGATAGCCACCAAACTAGCTGCAGAAAATCACACAATCAACCAAAAAATAGAGCCCCAAAATCATGTGAACACAACCAAAGAACAGTTGCCAAAATTTCCCTCAATAGTCTTTCAAGAACATGAAAGAACACAATTGGCTATCAATAATTACGCAGCCTAATTTAGTCATGTAAGAGCAAAGGAAAACATAGCAGCTACACTCCCACACACCATCAACCAAACCACGTTAAACACACATTAGAAAAATAGCTGCTTAGACTTCCTAAAAGAACGACAAATCTAGTGCAGCACAAAAACCTTTAGCCAAGGGTGAGGTGATCAGCCAAGAACTTTGTAACAAATGGACTTCTATCTCAACTCAATCAGCTCACAAACATCATCGACAATATCCCTCTGATATCCTGCTGCCATAATCAAGTTAAAATTCCAGAAGATCACCATTATCCCACAATAGGATATACATAGTAAATACCATCTTAATTTGGATTTTAAACTTCTCAAACTTGTCTTGAAAAAGTCTCACATAAACACAACTAAGTCCAATTATCAAATAATGTCTAAAATTAAATATTAAGATATCATAACCTATATCTTAACAAGATTAATTCATTTATATATCATATGGAATGGCGGATGATATTGTAGATGAATATTTTAGCTAGTGATTTTTGTTTTTGTATTTAAATATGTTAAATGTTGAATCTTTCAAGTCCTTATAAACTATATATTATATATTAATGCAGTTTTTTGTTCATTTACCTTTGATAATACGTACATTAATATCTATATATTGCTTTTAATGGTTATATGGATGTTGTCTACATAATGACAAGATATTGCTTTTAAATTAAATATTACTGGTATTGCTTTTACATTAAATATTATTGGTAACGAAAGAATAAATTGTTGCTTCTATTGTTACAAATTGCTGCTTAAAAAAATCACTTTATTGCCTTATCTATTTAACACTGTTGCCTAAAAAGACTTAAAGTGTTGCAATATCTATTTAAAATTGTTGTATAGTTTGAAACTATGTGTTGCCTTAGTTAAAACTCAAAGCAACATTTGTTATTTTGTTGCCTAATCAACAAATTATGTTGCATTATACTTATTACAGCACCACTTCTTGTAACGATACAAATTCTATTACCTTAATAGAAAGTCAATGATAATTGTACTTATAGCTACGTTTTTATCTGTTGCCTAAAGCACTTTTTGCCATAATGGTGTCTTATGAATAAATTTTGTAGTATATAAAAATTAAGTAAACACAAATATAATTTTTAATGAGCAATTGAATATCCTAGTGAAAATTTCAAGGGATACTTCACTCTTATTAAATTATATAGATCTTAATTTTTATTGATTGTTGAATAGTAAGATGAACTTTAATATAAACGAGAAGAAATTAAATTAAATTCACTACAAAAACAGTATACAATCTGCGACGTTTTATTGAAAAAACGTCGCAGATTGTATAAACTTTTCGTGACATTTTTGAAACGTCAAGAAAAGTTCAAGTTTTCCGATGGAGAACTTATTGGGACGTTTTATTATTAAAATGTTGCTAAATAAATACCACGACGGTTTATGAAAAAAATGTCATGGAAGTGTTGATAAAGAAATTAAAACTCAATCGTTTAATTAACGTTTAAGTATCGTTTTGAACCCAAACGTTTTCTTCAATCGCGCCTCCCACTCTCTGCCCTCTCAACGTATACACACAGCTTTAAATCTTCCTCTCAAAGTCGCGCTTGCTCCTCCACGCTCATTGATTCCTAAGGTACGTCCCGATGCCCATTGCTCTTTTATCTTCATGTTTGATTTGCTAAAGCTCGAACTTTCTGTGGTGGGTGGTGGGTGGTGGGTAACGTTCGAAGTATATTGTATAAAATATCTTCTCTCTCTCTCTCTCTCTCTCTCTGTGTGTGTTCTTTGATTTTGTTAAAATTTAAATGATTCTCTGTCAGGTCTTGTTTGAAATGGCTTTTCCAATGGGTTTTAGCTAACTTTGAACAATATTATCAATTCTTAGTAAAGGCCGTCAGGTTTCTGGTATTGTACCGTCTCCAACATTCAAACTCTCCTTTTCTCTTATCCTTATCCCTTCTTTATCGCACTTCATCGGAAGCAATATAATCTATTAGCTAATTAAATTATGTAGTATAATTTAGTCTGTAGGCACAACATGTTATCGAAGTTAGATTTGGGATGAAAGAAAGTCACTGTCAAGTTAAACGCTAGTTAACGGAAAAGACGAAGTAAATGTCTTCCTCGAATGATAATTTTCATATCAATAGACTACTTTTCTAACTCTTGAGGTTCACTTCTTTGGTTCTAGTTTAGCTAACTAGTTGTAATACCTAGATGCAGTTATTTTTATTAGTTTTAACGGAAAAGAGTGTGAGTTTGAATATATGAGATGTGTCAAAGAATTTGCAACGAATCTATGGGAACTTGCAAGACAAACCATGTATGGAGAGCTTACATTAGTTTGGCTCAAGGATGTCCTTATGGAGACACTCCAACAATAGAGGCAATTATAATTTTAGATTTAGACAAAAGGGATAATTAACCAACACTAAGGCTTTCAAAGTTGATCTTTCACATCTCATTCTTGAAGATTTCTTGCTAGATTTTAGGTTTGTGTGTTAGAAAACATGATGTTGTGTGCTTGCTTTGCTGGAAAATTAAGTTGATATTAAGATCTAGCTTTATAGACATAATCACAATATATATTGATAATTCAAATCTACAATGAAAATATTAATCCAGTGCTAAGCTGGTGATAGAGATTTGAATTATGGAGATGAATGAAAGAGTAGTAGGATGTGCTTTTCAAGACTCACTTGAGTAATAGAGTTCCACTTTTATTAATATGCATATATAAAACCTTATTCTAATGTTTTCATCACACTTTTTTTATATATAGTTAAGGTGTTTTGTTCCTTACAATGTAATATACAGCCTAATTCATATAATTATTAGAATAACTTAATTTGTCACTAAAGTTGCATACATAATAATAAAGCTTACCTGACCTAAAAATGATTGGTTTAATACAAGAAGCTTGATAACTTGTGAACTTCACTTTGTATACTCTGATATAATTGTACACCACATTTTCATTTGTTCATATTTATACTTGTTTATTATTGCATGAAGTGGCAATATTATTGTTGCTATATTTTGTTATTTGTCTATCCATCAGTAGTTTCCTTCTTAAGATGAAATTATTTAGTAATGTTTGTTTCATTGCTCTAGCTCATCATCAATTGATGTTTTTGCAGAACTAAAGATTGACCCTCTTAAGGATTGCAGAGGAATTTTTTTGAAGTAATTTGAGTGCTGCCACAAATTTCAACACAAAAGTAGTGGATCTGGTATAACAATTGTGCATTTTATCTTATGCATTTCCAAAGTATTGTACTCTTCTCTTGTGTGGCAAAATGCCTTCTTTTTTTGTAGTGTATACTTTTCTTTTTCTTATAGAAGAAATCTATGAATACTATTTGGTTCTGTCTGATTCTGGTGGGGCAGGGCGCTGCTGCTTGGATCTATGAGTTTGGTTGACTTTGGCTTAGAGATACCTGCAAAACAATAAGGCACACCGTGGGTTGACCGCCGGTAGGCCCCTCCGACACTCAAGTTAGTCTCTTTGTGAGGGTTTTGGTAGCTAGGAATAAAGAATACTAGGGTTCTCGAAAGTCATACCTGTTTCAAGGTGAGGTAATACCTTATATAAGAAATTCTTTCTAGGTTTAGGTCACCATTAGGTCACCATTAATGAATGGGCCGACCAGCCCACATGCCATTCCTGGTCTGGGCCTGGGCCTAGCAAGACCGACCCAACCATAAGCCCCCCTACTCGTTGAATCTGATCAAAGAAAATGGTCGAAGGAGTACTTTAGGGTTGTGCGGCTCGTCTTCGTGACGACCCGTGAAAAGGCCGATCGATCGGTGGTCAGCGCCTAATGCGCAATAGCTTTTGCTAGGACAGAACAATCGATCGAGCGTCAACGCCTAGTCATAGCACTAGACTTAATCATTACATGACGATACGTATCCTTTGGGAGACTTTCGAAATTTGAAATTAGGCGCCTTTTTAACTACCGTGCGCTGTCATGCGTTGTCATACGCGGTCATGCGTGTCCTTTCACCTGTTGCACCGCTTCGGGTCTTTAATAACCCTAATTTACCATAGCTCAGATTTTGCCACGTGTTCAACTTCGGCTCGGATTTTACCACGTGTCCAATGTCAAGTGGCATTCCCGTTTAGTTGATTACTGCTATAAATATTTGGGATCGACAAACTTCCTTCGCTTCCATTTCTGCGCATCTGATTTTCCAGCTCCTTTTCTCCGACTTCTCTTTAACCTTTTTCTCTTCACCTGCAATCGTCGAATTCTCGTTTGAGCTAGGTACGTCCTCTCTCTACTCCACATCCTACAAATTTCTTTTTTGTAATCATGTCATCAATCAGCCCTAGAGATGAAGTTAGGTTTAGGAATGAAACTGCTGCCTCTTCTTCTGTTTCATCGCCTCCACGCCAATCTTCACCGCAACCGCTTGCGGGTTTTACTGAGGGGTTTGATGCGGCCCGGGAAGAGCCCTACCGGGAATGGGCCTCCGAAAGTTCCTTGCAAATAGTTGGGCCGCTTGTAATAACGACAGAAATGATGGAATTGCTAGAGGTGAGACCAAATGAGGGAGTTGTGGTGAGTGACCGAAAAGATGGGCAGGTTGTTGAAGCGCTGCCGCGTGACCCATCAACGATGACCGAGAAGGAATTGAACCGATCGGTTATCAAAAATAACATCCCTGCATCCTGGGGACCCAGACTGGCTTCTAAGAACGAGCGGATTTACAACGATATAGAAGGTTCCTTTGCTGTTACAGACAGCTTTTTCTCGGTTGGTGGTATGAAGCTCCCCTACGCCCCAATCATTGATGAGGTGTGTTGTGCGTATGAGTTAAGGCTAAGTCAGATCCCTCCGAACGGTTGGAGGTTCGTTAACGGTCTCGCCTTACTGTGCCACCACTTCAGATGTCCTCCATCGCTTGGTGTCCTACGTCACTTCTTGAGAATGAATCAGAGTTTAAGCGTTGGGGCCGGGATCCCTCACCTCCAGTATAGAGAAGTATCGTTCTGCTGGAACAACTTCGTCGATCAAGGCCTGGAAGACGAAGTACTTCTTTGTGAGGCCCCCGAGTCTACCTCTGAATCCAGGCCGTGGAGATATCCCTTGGCCGAGCGGTGGAATGATATTTTGAATTTGTCCCTTACTAGGGGGAGTGGGGGGTGATCGACCGAATTAAAGCGCTCGGTCAGTACGACTTTGATCGGCTTATTATGGGGTATCGTAGAAGGGCGTTGGTCGATGCATTTTTACTTGACCCCCCACCTCGAATTAATGGGCTAGGAGAGGAAACTGCCCCTTCTGGTTGACTCCTCGTAGTTTAACTATTTACCGTGTTCATAAGTGCTAGTTTCAATTTCTAACCTGCTTCCATAATTGTGCAGCTATGGTGAAGCTCAGGGATCTCAGCTCATCCTCCAGCTCCCTTAAATCCAAAGGCCAGCGTAAAAAGAAGGGGCGAAGCAAGGAAGTAGAAGTCAGCGCGAATATCGCTCAGCCAGCTGTACCTGAGCAGCCCACAGCGCTCGACCAGCCGACTGTTCCTGAACAGCCTATAATGCTGTTAATCCAAGCGGCGGATAAGGACCGATCGGTTATGGAATCCGAGGAGGAAGAGGTGGAACGACCCCTTAAGAGGAAGAAGACTATTTGGGTTCTTGACCAATTGTCTTGCCAATCGGACAAAGGTAAGGATAAAGAGCCAGTTCCCCAGTCGGACAAGGGAAAAGGGAATGAGCGAACGTCCAGCTCCGGGAAGTGGGTGTCCACGATCAGTCTTAATAAGACTGCCTCGCTGAGGGACATCAATGTGGCTCTCCACATCGCTGAGAAAGTTGTTCCTCCTCGGGACGAAGAGTTCGTCGATACGTTGAACAACCAGGAGCTGATGTCTGGCCTTGTGCGTGGCTGCGCAAGGGATCTGATGTTCGCCTTTGGAATGTATCAACGCCTCGATCAGTTCAACGAAGTTGCCAGATCGATGGAGTGGGAAGTTCATGATCTTCTTGAGCAAGTCCGCGTTTTGAGGGCTAAACTTTCAGCTGCGGAGGAGGAGAAGGACTTTTTGGCTGCTCAACTTACTTCGGTGGAGGAGTAGAAGAGCATTTTGGAGGAGGAGAAGAGCGTTTTGAGAGCTCAGCTCGCTTCGACAGAGGAGGAGAAGAGCATAGTGGCTGCGTCGAGGGAGGCGGTGGTTGCGTCGAGGAATGAGCTGGAGAGAGAGCACCGAGCGTTGCAGTTCATCAACAAGAGCCCGAGGGAAGTTCTTACGGCCAACTCTTGAGTGAAAATGGAACAAGAGCTTCGAACAAAATTCCTCCATGACTGTCATAACGCGGTGGCGGATAAAATAAGGGCTGAGAATAGATTGCTAGAGCTACAAAGCTCTATAAAAGAGGAGATGATTGAGGCAATCAAACGATGGAAAGAGCGATATTTAAAGGACGAGTGCAAGGAATTTGCTTGCGACTTGGCTCTTTCCATCTTGAGGAACTGCCACAGCGTCTGCGTCCCTGACGGGTCGGATGGTCCTTCGTTCCAAGATTATGCCGAGCCGCTGCTTCCCCTTGAGCTCAGCCTTTCACTCGAGGAGATGATGGAGATAGCGGAGAAAGAACAAGAGGCGTTGCCGAATGAGATGCTGGACCTCAGTTCAGACGAGGAGGAGCAAGCTCAAAGTGGCGTCTCTCCGGTTCTTCCCAAAAACCCTAATTCTGGTTCGGTTGCTTTGCTGACCTCCTCTCCTGCCAATCCGGCTGTTATGATCTCTCCTCCTACCGAAGGGCCCAAATAGCTTACGCTGTAGAACCCTCAAAACTCATCTGGTCGGGCTTGTGATCAGAACGAAAATATAAAGAAATAAAAATTCTTGTCTTTCGTCTTCTTATGTTGTGACTTAAGATTAGAGTTGTTTCGAATAATAGTCATCGAACGTGTGTGCTCGATATACATGGATCGATCGGACGTAAGGTTTGAGAGAACCATGGTTGACGCCTAGGCATCCTGGCCGATCGATGTTGAGGCCGAGCGATCCAAGATTGTCTTCTTGGAATCGCCTAGTTCCAAGATCTTGTCTTGGCAACCTGGCCGAGTGATGTTGAGGCCGAGCGATCTAAGATTATTTTCTTGGCATCGCGTAGTTCCAAGATCTTGTCTTGGCAACTTGGCCGAGCAGTGTCAAGGCCGAGCGATTCGAGATTGTTTTCTCGGCATCACCTAGTTCCAAGATCCCGTCTTGGCAACCTGGTCGAGCGATGTTGAGGCCGAGCGATCTAAGATCATTTTCTTAGCATCGCCTGATTCCAAGATCTTGTCTTGGCAACCTGGCCGAGCGGTATCAAGGCCGAGCGATCTGAGATTGTTTTCTCGACATCGTCTAGTTCCAAGATCCCGTCTTGGCAACCTAGCCGAGCGGTGTCGATGGCAATCAGTCTGTTTTTTTGTTCTGGCTTATTTTGGCGAGACTCTTTCTGCCGAGAAACTTAAAACCCTTTATTGATGATAATAAGGGCGTGGGTCGTTAAAAAACCTAACTGGCAAGGCCAGGAAAAAGGTACCCACTACAAATGCGTAAATAGCAATAAAGTACAAGATAAAGAAATAAATAAAGCAAAGCTTATCTATTGATAAAATATCTTCAGGTTTTGAGAGTTCCAGGGCCTCGGTAGAATCCTGCCATCAATGTCGCGCAGGATGTAAGAGCCGTGTCCAGCTTGTTTAACCACTTAATAGGGTCCTTCCCACGCCTGTTTGAGCTTTCAGGGGTATTTTTCAGCCGCTTCGGCCTTTCTTAGAACATAGCCGACGATCTTTATGTTGCTCGACCTTACCCTTTTGTTGTAAAACCTTGTTGTTTTTTATCTGATAGCTTCTAAACGAGCGGCTGCCCTATCCCTATCTTCACTGAGAAGCACAAGTTCTGCCCTGCGAGCTTCGTTATTCCGTTCTTCATCGTAACTCAAAACTCTCTGATTGTGCAGTACCACTTCTACTGGGACTAGGGCTTCTGCCCCAAAGGTCATCCTAAATGGTGTTTCTCCTGTGGCTCCATTTGGGATAGTTATGTATGCCCACAACACTTCATCTAATTCGTCTACCCACGTCTTGCGTCCATTTAAGCGCTTCTTGAGAGCGTTCATTATCTTCTTGTTGGTGTTTTCTGCAAGACCGTTGCTTTAAGAGT
>JAOSBP010000002.1:31102018-31112692 GCA_027563825.1 Erythroxylum mucronatum | reverse complement strand
AGATAAGTACTCATATTGATATATTAAACACTTATGACATATTGTTTATATTAATTACTATATTATGACATGTTTGGGAATTGCAATTAAATAATTCATTGTCTCCATATATTAAAATCTTGTTATACATGATTAATCATTCGCAAATTAATGATATACTCTACAAATTGAACAATTATTAAATAAATAAATTCCATAAATAATATTAAATAGTTATTAAATAAATAAGATTTAAAAATTTTGTTTATAAAAAACAATAATTAAATTAGAATAATAATTAAATTAAAAAATTTTCGAACTATTGAAATAAAATAAAAGAAAAATAATTATTAAAATTGAAAATAATTTTTGGATTTAATGAAAAAATAAATAATATTTATAATTGAATAATTATTAAACTAAATTTATTTTCGAATAATTTAAAAAAGAAAAAATTCTTTTTAAATTTTAATAACTATCAAAATTAATTTTATTTTCGGATGAATGAAAAATTTTAATCATTTAAAATTTAAAATTAATTAAAATAAAATTATTCTCGGATATTTACAAAAATTAATTTACTAACAATCCGCGATGTTTCTTCCCAAACGTCGCGGATTGTCACCTCGCAGATAGCTTGATGGTTTCCACTACGTTATTTATAAATGTCGCAAAAACCATTACAATCCACGACGTTTTCTTAAGACGTCGCCAATTACCCGACCTTTTGCTGATGTTTTCCGAAGCATCGCTAAATGTGTAGGTTTTCTGCGACGTTTTCTACAAAACGTCGCGGAAACCATTTCCTTACACCTCCATCGGCGACGTTTTTTAAAATGTCACAAATAGGCTTCTCTAACATTTATTGACCATTTGTGATGTTTTTAAAACGTCACAGAAGGGGTATTCTTCTTGTAGTGATTGAACGTAAGTGAATTTAAAAATAAGTTGGGGAATCACTCTTGCTTTATGCCCTCTTATAATGTGCAATAATTTACTTGTACTCTTTTTAGCATTCTCTCCTTCATAAGTGAATTAAACCATTCCTATATTAAACTAATTACACTTGAAACCATTTAAACTTTTTTCTTAAAAACTATGGGTATTCACTACAATAAAAGGGGCCTTTGGCTATGAAAAAAATTGTAGCTAAAGATTCCAAAATCATCACTAATAGTCATTAGAAACAATTTATATTTAATGCCCAAAACATCGCCAAATCCCCAGAGCTGAAATCTATAGTCGACGTTTTTCATTAATCGTCACTAATAGTTTTTACCTACGCTTTATTTTAGTAGCGAAAAACTATTAACGATGTTTTGAGAAATCATCGCCAATAACTTTTGGCTATGCATAGTTTTTCGTAGCTAAAAACTATTATTACATTTCCAAAAACGTAGTTAAACAGTTTTAGCTACGTTTTGTAAAATATAGTCAATTTTTATTTTATATTTTAACGAAATGTTATACTATATTGAATTATAATTATTTATTACATTTTTAATCCATTTCATTGTATATAATATTTATATTTTTATGTTGTTAATTTATTATACAAAAATCATTGATAAATTCAACCATTGTATATAAAAATAAAATATCATTAAATTTCTTTGTGAACAAGATTTTAATTACAACTTCAACAATACTTATATACAAAATAATAAATACAAAGATTAGTTTACAAGTATAATACAAATCACTTAGCCTCGTTGCATCTTCTTCAAATCTGTAATCTGTAAAAGGTATTAAATTTAAATTATAACGAAAACAAGAATGAAAGAAAAAAGTATAAGAGATGTAATTAATACCATTCACTTCCATCTTCACTGCTTTGATAATCCGAGTCAAGTAATTTTTTGAGATACTTTTCATGCTTGGCCAAAAATTTTTCAATATGTTGTAATTGTACCTTAAGTGACTTATTTACCTCTTCAAGATGTTAAATGTATGTGGATTGTAAGGAGGAAGAAACAGTTGGCTTAGGGCCAAACCTAGAACTTTTCATATAACCGGAACGTGTACCAAGCCTAGCATTGCAAATGTCTTTTACATTTACCTCATTCCCCTCAAACATTGATTTTTGTAACAACTCTTGCATTTTATTCTAAAATTAAAAAAAACAATATTCAACGCAAAATATTATTAGTCAGTATTACATAAATAAATAAACTTAAAATTTTATACTTACATAGTTATTTTCTGCTTCTTCTAACATCCACCTTTGACCTTCCTTATAGTGAGTGACTTTGTATAATGTGATCCTATCACACTCTTTTCTATGTAGTTCCTTCTCACTTTGTTTCATGAAAAAATACAAAGCACAATAAATAACATAGAATTTATTAATATAATTATAACTTGTAAATAAAAAGCTTACATATTCATTATAGACAACTACAAATGATTTGGAGCCTTGATTGTGAGGAGTTTTTATTTTTCCTTATTGACCTTTGCCTTTTCACATTTTCCTAAATAAAGAAAAAAAACATAGTCATTAAATCATCTAACAAGATTAATAGAAGTAAATGTGAAGGGAAAGAAAACAAACCTAAACTTTGAGAGCGACCTAATAATCACACAAATTATTCCAATTTTCTGGAGACATTCGTCCTGGAACATGCTCTTTGCCTCCACATCAGAAGGAAAAGATTTGTAGTATCGATGTAACTTATAACGACTATCCCTGGTTCTTTATTTCAACAATGAAGTCATACAGTTTGAAACATCAGGCTTGTCGATATCGACGATATTCAATTTCATTTGTGAATAATAAGTAAAAGTGAAATTAATCTTAAAATAAGTGAAACAATATTGCATATAGTTAAATAAACTGAAAATATACCACAACTTTATCCAAAGCATTTTCAAGCAAGTTATCTTCCATCAAGTTTGTAGCATACTTCGGGCAAGGTAATTCTATTCTTGCAATAGTCCCTAACTCACTTGACAATTTTGCAGATTGGATCTTGTTTAGAGGATGACCTAGTGAAGTATTAATATGTACAGACAGCTTGCTATTCATTGCAACATTCATTCGTTGCAACTCACAACCTCTAGTTATACCTCTACATCTTTTTTCTGATGTTGACAGTGGAACCTGAAAATAAATGAATAATGATAAAAAATACTAATTAAACATGTAAATATATATTTGAGGATAAGTCTACTTGTAGGTGTTAAAGATTAACAAACCTAGAGATCCCTCTGTACTAGTAGATTTATTGTTGTTTGAGAAAGAATGAGGTTGTTACTGACTTGCTTCATTGGTAGCTGAGGTTGAATGTTGATGTTGGCTAGGAATTGATTAATCTAGTTGAAGTTGCAGATCCCTTTGTTCAACAATTTTGATACTTGTCATATTCTTTTGTTTGTTACTACCAAGTGCCATTATGTTGGATATCTATAAAGAACAAACATAAATTTTGTTAACATTACAATAAATCCAATCATCATTACAAACATACATTCAATCATCAACAATCCCTATTAATATGACTATCAACAATCTACATTAACATAACTCAATCATCAACAATTAACATAACTCAATCGTCAACAATCCATATTAACATAACTCAAACATTAACAATCCACATTAACATAACTCAAACATCAACAATACATATTAACATAGCTCTATCATCAACAATTAGCATTAAAATAACTCAAACATCGACAATACACATTAACATAACTCAATCATCAACGATACGCATTGGCATGATTTAATCTTCATTATCACAACTAAAACATTGACAATACTCATTAACATAAATGTTACCAACATTATATTTCAAACAATACAAAGAACACTTTTATTACCTTTAATTATCATGATCAAGATCTTAAAAATTATCATCATTAATTGCATTATGATTCGACTATTCATCACTATTATATTCAGCCAAAGTATCATCATTGTCATATAATTCATTCTTAATAGATTCTTCATCTCTTTCTACGACAAGATTGGCTTGTACTTCATTTGCTTCTAGTATATTGGGATCAACATTTCTTCTATTAAATGATGATATATCTGCATCTTCTACTTCTATAATACTACCAATTATGTTAGGTAAACCAATATAATTCATAGTCTCCACATAATTCCCATAATCCTCTAACATCTTTCCAATCCCATCATCACTGTCGTCATTAATATCATAATCTTCTACATCATTATTGTTACTAACATCAACACTTGTATCAACAGTTCTACTACCACTTGCTTTAAAGCGTTCTCTACGATAAATATATGGAGTATATAATTTATCTATACCTCGAACAAGCAAGTGATTATATACCACATCTTGACTTTGAATGTTCATATTTAAGCAATCTATGCATGGACAATGAATACAACATTCTACACCCATTTGATCTTTTACAAATTACATGAAACTCTTAACTCCTAATTATTCAATAGACCATTTCTGATAAGACATCCAACTTCTATCCATATAGCTACACAATTAAAAGTAAATTACTAAATTACTAAACGCAGTTTAAGTTCTAAATAACATAATGATAAAAATAAGTTCATTATTATTTTATTCCCTATGATAGACAAAGAAGCATGATATTTCCTCAAAATCATTATAAGAATCATATATTCAATAGTTTAACAAATTGACTTAATAACTCTCTTTCTTTTATTAAAACCAATATGTGAGCTTAAGCCTAAAATTGAATATTTTTTCCTAACCTTAATGGTCGATAAATTTTTTTTAAATTGAATTAATTAAAGGGTCTGGTAAAAAAAAGGGGGAACTTGATGAGCAAGTATCTACTATTGTATATGAGCTCATTTAAATATAATATATGTTCTTTGTAATAATAATGTTAGTTCCCCTTAAAAATCCTTAATATGGATATTCCTTAAATTTAAAGAAATACTTAGCAACAAAAGGGTGAAGGTTGGAATAATCAAATTCTGTACTAAAAGTGAACAACTAAAAAGAAGAACTTAAGTTATTTATTTTTCAATATAAAATAAAACCTATAATATTTTAATTTTTTTGGATAAAACTTTATCCATTAGCTCCACCTTAAAACAAGGTTCTTAAATAATTAAAATAGCGCTTCTCCAAAATATTAAATCACCATTACAAGCCTGTTTTGTAAAACTAATTCTATTGTAATCTCTAACAGAACTTTCATCTAACACGTTGTAGGCTATACTCAAACAAACTTACTAATCCATCTAAGCCTTAATCATCATATTTTGGATGCATTCACCATCTTCCTAACAAAAATACGCATTTACCATCTTACAAACAACAACATGCATTCACCATCTTCCAAACAATAACACACAAAACTGGAAAAAAAAAAGAGCAATAGAAAACAAAACCCAAATACAACAACTAAGACAATGAAAGCAGAATATAAAAACTCAATATACATTGGATGACTTACCTAGATGGATGGACAATTGAAGATGAAGGACAACAAATGATGAAGCTGGAAGAAACTAGACGCTCTTCAGTGCAAAAACATTTTGGGATAAAATGATGATGAAGAATGAATATGAAGAAGGGCTTCATTTTCGTGTTTAAAATAACATTAAAATGACAACATTTTTTGTGGAAAAAACAACGTTGTTTTCATGTTATATTTAAGAACTAGCCAACATTTGGTGATGATTTTAGGAAAACGTCGTCAGATGTAGACAATTGGAGATGAATTTAGAAAAACGTCACCTAAAGATTAGCCTTTTGGCAAGGATCTCACGGAATCGTCACCAGTGGGTAGATCATTAGCGACGAATAAAGACAAACATCATCAAAGGGTTGATCTTTGGGCAATGTTTTTCCTTACGTGCCTCTAAATTATGGATAAATCTTTATATATATATATGTGACACCATATAAAGTTATCAAATTATATATTTTAAAAGAAATAAATGGAGAGTATAAATATATGTAATATTAATTAATTTTTTGTTTTTAGTTTTATAAATTTTTGACATTGTTGTTAGCTAAATTTATTTTTAGACTTACAATCATTGTTAATAATATTAAATTTGAATATTAAGAATATGATATTAATATTTCATTTTCATTTTCATTTTCATTTTCATTTTTTACTATATTGCAATTATTTTTAATTATATTAAAATAAATATAATTATATGTGGTAATTAATATAATGATATATGAATGTATAGATAATAAATGTAATTAGTATAATGATATATGAATGTATAGATAATAGATAAATTTTCTCATATCTTAGTTATCATATTATTCTATTAGGAATAGGGTTTGTAGACGAATTATAAATAGAGTTTCACCTTTCCTTCTGTTTTGAATTCCATCACAGTAGCTCTCTCCATATCTAATGAAGGGCTTGGGGGACCCAACTCTTTTTATCAGAATGATGGCTTTAAAGGAAAGCGTACTTAATTCTACATTCCCTAAATATAGTACATACACAGTTAACATTCTCAACCTTATCATATAAAGTTATCTTAGTTAACAAATCACAAATTGACATTGCTACAATGTTGGAACATTCAAATTATAAGTCTTCTATTCTTAAACATGTCAAATCACTTATTAATCTGTGGCATGTGCTCTAGGTTTTTTTAATCTTTAAGAGTGATAGGCAAACATAGAATGTGCTTGTGTAGGAGATATTTGGCTAGTTAAAAAATTAAGTTCTAATGATTTTTCCTTCTTTTTTGAATATTCTTTTAATTGCACATAAATTCATATAATTTTTCCTTTCCTTATTAAATTGTACACTCTGCTTTTATATTGATTATATGTATGACTTGTTTTTGTTTCTATTGACTTTTCATAATAAAATTGTTAACATAAATTCATCGCGAAATGTCGACGTGGCAGATAGTTTTCGATGGCATAAATGAGCTCCGATGGGAGGTATCTGGCAGTATTCCTCTTAAAGAACAAATCGATGTACAACAAATATGCTCATCAAAGTCTAATCACTGCTTGCCTTTAATGGCTGATTTTCTTCTTCAAGGTTTTTAGTATCATCTGAATTAGCTCTCGTTTTTTATTAGCTATATCTCATTTTCTGTTAGGAAGCTATTAGATGAACGTGTGATTGTATATACTATGTGTTGTGTAAAGCTTCCTTAAATCTTCAAAAGAACGCACATGAAAATGAAGGCGAAGTCGATGTCCTGATGCTCTGTACAGGATTAGGGGATTCAGTTATTTTGGAACAATCATCCATTACAAAAACTATGTTTGCTCATTATGACGATGAAGGATTCTTTCAATCAGGCATGCAAGTGTTTGAATTTGGGTTCCTTATACTGTTTGACTTGGCTTTTTAAGTTTTTAGGATTTAATTTTTCAAAGGAATATGAAGAAATTAACTTGATTATTCTATACTATTTGCTCCTTAAGTGAAACACATGACATTTATAGTTCATCTAATTCACTAATCTATACTCCATCTTGGAAATCATTCACTGTATCTTCTGCTAGTTTAGTTAAAGTCAAGAAGTTGTTAGAAGAGGGTGTCAATAAACCAATTCTTAGGGGAATATCTTTTTTTATTCCAATTGATGCCTTCAAACGTGTAAGGAGCCTTCTTGGGAATCCAGACATAGGAAACTCCTTTACCTTATGTACCGAGTCGCGTGTCACTTGAAATCTAAAAATAATAATTATTTCCTTTTATTTTTGAAGGAAAAGACGTGAAACTTTATTTATTGTTTTGTCTGTAAGAATTATCAAACTTCTAATTAAATTTTTGTATTACTTACCATATATCATTATATCATATTACTTACCATATATCATTTTTTATTTATTATTTTTTGTAAGAATCATGTATCATTATATTACAAATTTCATATTAAAACTATTTGAAAATTTTGTGACACCATATAAATTTGTCACATCATATAATTTAAAAGAGAAAAATAAAAGAATAAATATATGCAATATTAATTAATTTTGAGTTTATAGTTTCATAAATTATTTAAATGATTTGACATTTTTGTAAGCTAATTTTTTTTTACACTTAGAATCATTGTCAATAATATTAAATTTGATTTTTTTCAATATGATATTTGGTTATAAACTGATCAAGCCAATGAATTCATCATTATAAATAAGAAAGTTATTTTGTCATTAATCATTTGGTTATGATTTCCAAAAATCATCACCAAAAGTTAGCCATTCGATTTATAAAATTGTCACCAGAGGTTTACCCTTTAGTGACAACATTAAAGGATAAGCCACTTGCGACATTTAACTCACATTTAACTTCAATTTAAAATCGTCATCAAAAAACATAGTCAAAAGCCATTTTTGTTGTAGTGATTATTGAGTCCATGTTATTCAAGCCTACTTTGATCACTGAATTTAAGTAAATTCTATACAAAAGAAGGGACATTATCTTTGCTCCAAATCTTTAGACATTGAGTTATAGATTCTTTATATGCTCATTTTATAACCTTTTTTATATGGAGTAACTCAAATTGCAAAATTTCAACATTCTCTTCCTCATAAATGAGCTCAGTTAAGGTTGAGTACCAGAAAGTAGTAAAACCACATATTAAAATCGCTAAATCATTAAATCCTCAATTTTTAATTAATAAAAATATAAATTATCAATTTAATTTGTTATTATCTTTTTAAAATATTAAACCAAACCAAATTCATATATATATATATATATATATATATACTAATTGACAAAAAGGGCACAATATTATAATAATCTTGATGATTTTGAATATTTACTAAATGCATTAATACTACAAAACCTAAAATTAGTACATGCAATACATACCCTACATGCTCCAATAGAAAAATAGACAATGATATTTTAGGCTATATTTGATAGGGCGGTTAGTAATGAAATGGAATGTAATGTAATATCATTCCATCATATGGGATGAGAGTTTATAATGAAATGGAATGGAATATAATAGAAGAGAAGAGTTTTACAGTACACCATATTCCTTCCTAAACAGTAAAAATGAGTTATCTCCGATTTAGGGGGTTTATGATGAAATATAAAATAATAAATATGTACTACCTAATATACCCTCAATAATTTTTTATAATACCAATTATACCCTCAATCTTATGTTTTATATCTATTAACAAATGTTTTGTTCTATTAAGGGTATAATAGTCATTCATTATTATTATACATACATTACATTCTATTATATTCATCTTCCAAACAACATTTTATTATATTACATTATGAACCTTTCATCCCTCCAAAACAACAATTTTCTAATATTACATTCATTTACATTTTATTAAAAACCTTACGTCAAACTAAACATAGCCTTAGGTAATTTATGAAATAAAAAATTAAGAATTCTCTTCCAAAAAAGAGAAATACTAGAGAAATTTTATGTTAGTGTAAAGATACCTTTATCTATACTTATAATAAAGAAAATTTAACATCAGAATAATTTATTCAATACTTTAACCAAAATTTTTGTGAAACAGACTTTTCTTATTAAAAGATTGATATTTGATTAAATTTTTTATGTTGTAGTATATGATTCATTTGAATTAAACATCAAACTATTTATCATCTCAGAAAAAGGAAAAACTTATGAATGCATTTTATTTTTTTGTTATATTATATTAAATGTTTTCTAATTCTTGACAATTTAATTCATAATTGAGTAATATCCAATCATCTGTTAAATGTTTATATCACTTTGAGATGTAAGTTAACAATTAAAATTTTCCTTTAAAAAAACTTATTTACAAATTCAAATATTCTCTTCCTTAAAAATGAGATTACTTATATCTAACACAAAAAATTAAACAGTAATTAACTTTTTATTTTTTAGTTTAGTGTCAAACTTTTTAAAGTTTTCAATTTAATTAGTGATTAACCTTTTAAAACTTGTATAAATCAGGTTTAAAATTTATTTTTATTGATACGAAATGTCTGTCAAATGCTACGTAGACATCTATCTATTACCCATATAATATTTTGACTCCATTTGTAGGAATTTTTAAAGTTTAGTTCTAAATTAAAAATTTTGAAAAGTTTGACACTAAATTAAAAATATATATATAAACTTAGACACTTTTAAGTTTGTTATCTCCTTAACAATATAGAAGTCCATCGTCATTGACTTATTAGTTTGCTCCTGGAGATTATGAACTATATTAAACCTGTATGACTTAGGCTGCTTCGTTCGCCTGGCTATGATATTCAGGACAAGAAAAAGAAAAATTGACGACGGAAAATTAGCGACGGAAAATAAATCGTAGCAAATTAGCGACGGAACTCCTATTTCCGTCGCTAAAATCGACGTAAAAAATTTATTTAGCGACGGTTATAATTTCCGTCACTATTAATGGAGGGAAAATATCCCGCCAAATTTAGGGACGGAATTTAGGGACGAAAACTTTTCCGTTGCTAATTTATACTGAAATTAGCGATGAAAATCTTTTTCCGTCGCTATTTAGGAACGGAAACTTTTCCGTTGCTAATTTATACTGAAGATTTCCGTCGCTATTTAGGGACGGAAACTTTTCCGTTGCTAATTTATACTGAAATTAGCGACGAAAACCTTTTTCCGTCGCTATTTAGGGACGGAAACTTTTCCGTTGCTAATTTATACTGAAAAAATATATAATTAAATTTAAAATAAATTTTCAAAATATTAAAATAAATTTTCAAAATATTTAAAAATATTTTTATTAATGCTTTATTAATAAATAT
>JAOSBP010000002.1:31087231-31101918 GCA_027563825.1 Erythroxylum mucronatum | reverse complement strand
ATTCACAATAATTATAAAAGTTAAAGTAAATAAAATATATAATTAGAAACTTTTAAAAATTAAAGTAAATAAAATAATTAATTAAAAAAAACTTTGAAAAAACAAGAATAATGGCCGGTAAGAGAAGAACGAAGCATGCCTTATAAAGGTGTGGAAACGGAAAACTTGTAGACGCGTTTCCCATGCCCTAACGCACAGGATCCAATCAAAACTCCGAAGTTAAACGTGCTAGGGCCAGAGCAGTATTAGGATGGGTGACCTCCTGGGAAGTCATGTGCAAAAACAAAACCGTGAGGGTGCGATGCCCTAGAGGCCGAGGCCCAAAGCAACCAATATCTACAAGAGGGTGGGTGGGAGGCCCGGGAGGTCGAGGCCTTGAGGACGAGAGGCCGAGGTCCTACAGAAACTAAATTTTTTACATGTAAATTTTAAAAAATAGTTTTCAGCAAATTTACCAACGGAAATTTTTTCCGTTGGTAATTACCGACGGTTTACCGACGGAATTTGTTTCCGTTGGTAATTTTCTGACAGAAAAATTTACCGACCGAACAGAATAACCGTCGGTAAATTTACCAACGGAACAAATTTTCGTCGGTAAATTTACCGACAGCCGTTTCTCCGACGCCGTTATCCGTTGATAAATTTCGTCGCTAATTAAGCTTACCGACAGAATATGTACAAATTCCGTCGGTAATTTCCGTCGCCAAACTCTATTTTTCTTGTAGTGATTGATTATTGGATTATAACAAAGACTACGTTCTAATAAGGAGAAATCAAACTAAATTCAAACTAAATAGGTGGTCATAATATGATTTAATTGAAATCAAATCACTATATCTTGACTAAGATAAGATGCAAATTTTTGTGACTTTTGGACTCTACTTGATGGCTTATTTAGTTAGTTTTTATCTATCCAAGGCAAGTGATTTTTTGGTCACATTATCTATCCAAGGCAAGTTATTTAGGACTCTACTTGATTTTTTGTTCTCTACCTATTTACGTGAATTTTTGGAGATGTATTGTTGTTGTTTTTTGGTGAAAAATGATAAGGACATTGTGAGTTAGCAGCTATCAGTTTGCGGGATCTTGGGTTATCTTTGGCAAATGTAATTTTGGTAATTTAAGTTATCTTTGCTGGGAGATTTTATGTTGATTAGAGTTATCTATGTGAACTGCGTTTTTCTGCTTGTGTGTGAATTTTTAGACAAATGAACTATTGTTGTTGTAAGGGAAAAGGGTGTAGAAATCGTACTTGTGTGCAGCTACTTTTGTTTGGATGTTTCAGTGGTGAAACATTCAATTTTCGATTGATGATTTCTTGAAGCAGTTGTATTTTCTTAATGAGTGGGAAAATATTACACGATCTATCCATCATCTTGGGCAGTTGTATTTTCCTAATTGTTGCATGAAGTTTTTAGGCTGTTTAGATATTGTTTTTTGTATGAAAATGTTTAATATTGGCGTTGTGTTGTATCTGTATTTTTTGTAACATTTTGGTGATGAAATGTTCATTTATTTGAGGTGTTTTATTGCTACTGTGCATAGAATATCTCTCATGAGCATTATCAAAAACTCACAGCAGATTTTTTGGTGAACAACTTTCCGATCTTTTGTTGAAGAAGCTGAATTTTTAGGAGAGTTGTTTTTTTTCTTATCTCAAGTGTCTTTGTTTAAGTCTTTTATTATTTCAATCACAATTGTTTTATTTTCTTCTTTTCATTATCGAACATTGTTGAGAAAATCTTATATTGAGATTAGTACAAGCTAGTCGTATTATTGAGTATGATTTACTTTCACGGATTGTGAGGACTAGGGATAGCGTCAAGGGTAGGGTGTGTCGGCTTTGTAATGCCTTGAGTAAAACTATTATTGTTCTTTGATGAAAATGATTAAGCTAGATAAATAGTAATCTCATGCAAATCCATATAAAAACTATGATCAAACTTCTTTACAACAACTGTAAATGAAAATTTACATATAAAAATACATAATCACTATTTGTTTTCAATGTTCTAATAAGCTTTAAGTTGATTATACATTAATAATAGACTATTATAACACTCTCAATTAACTCTTTCCTTATACTAAACCGTTTAGAATTTAACTTCAATGTTATATAAAATTTAAAATATTTACCAAAAATTATAATAGAAACTTAATTCTTTTTACATTATTTTTATCATTAAAAATTATTATTATCAACCATGTTAAAAATAATTATTAAATAAAGATATAATTTATTATTTCTGATGTTTTAATATTATATAAGAAAAGAAACAATAGAAAACATGATAATAAAAGAGAGGAACTTACCTCCGAATGATATTTATCGTCTTCTTTTAATGAGGGCTTATTATATTTTTATTAATTAGTATTTAAAAATTAAATTTGAAATTTAAAATATATCTAATATACAGATAATAAAAAATCTAATTGAGTTAAAATTTAATGAAAAAATAATACTTTATTATTATGAGTTGAATTTTTATTGAACTTGTTGTAAAAAAAATCACTAGTGTTATTATAAATAATTGTTTAATTTTTTGCATTTACTTAAATAAGTTTGATAATATTCATTTGTTCAGAATCTATTTTTTAACAAAATTTTAACTGAGTTGTTATGGTTATTTAGATATTCAATTGTCTCTGACCCTTTAAAAATATGTACATTAATTAAAATTTTGTATAAAAAAATCCTGAATACTTAATTTCAAATTCCCTTTATTAAAGACAATAAAAAGTTATAATATATTGTTCAAAAATCAACAAAATCTTAAACCACTTATTCAAACAAAAATAAATAAATTTCTTTAAAATTAAGTACCTAATTAAGTTTTGGATGTGCCAATTCAAGAATGGATAATTAATATAAGCAAAGGCATAAGAAGTATATGAACGAGCTGCACAATTTTCTCAAACTTTGTGCTTAAGATGGACTAGCAAGCTCTCGACTAGTTCATTTATGGACATAATTTCCCTTTTACCATCTTTCTTTGTTTTTACATTCCAATGGAGAAGACTTCATGTTCAGTTAAGCTCTCTCCTGCTAATGTTTTGTGTTATATTTAATTTCCTTGACTCATACGGCCTTTATGTACAGGGCATCTTGACGTCTTGCACATAAGTGACTTTCTAAATAGAGCAAATCACATTGGACCAGTTTAGTCTGGTCAGATAAGAAACTCTAATATAGGTCTTATCTTTTCATGAATGGAGATGAATCCCATGAACTTAGGAGCCACTTACACATGCTATCATGCGTTGCTCCTCTTTCCCGTTTTGAAGTGAAAACACTTTATGAATATCCAAGCAAGTTTGTTTCCAGTAGTGATATTGATGTACCAACGGTTGACTTTAGTGTTTCTAAATCTGAAAGTCCTGAATTCGATTCAAATTAACACATGAATTCTTCAGCTATCTGCAAAAACTAGAGTTTGCGTATTCCTTCATTGTAGAGAAAAATGTATACATTGATGGTACAATGGTGTTCGTGCAACAACTAACACGAAACCAACTTCTATGACACAGTTAGCTTCCTGCTTACCTGTCTGGCCCAACAAATAAATCTTATGTCACATTAGCATTCAATTGTTGGCATAAAAGAGCCTCAGTTTCTGTTGAATATGTATTGCTGGCTTAGAAACTGTAGAGTTAACAAACTGGGACCAGTGCCTCTTGCAATACCAAGTAAACTATGGATCCATTTTCCACTAAATCATTCACAATTATCTAATAATGAGAGAATGTTTTTTGGAGATGAACTAGATAGTCCAGGCCTGTTGAGTTGTTGCAGCGAAGGAGACAAGTCATGAACATGTCCAACTTCAACAATAATAATAACTGCGAAGGTGCAATTATTTTCTGCAGTTTCTCATTTGATGATTCACTTCGTTTCCAAGTTGTTGTCAGTCTTAAGTTCTTCCTCTTTCTGGTAGTTTTCCATATCATAATTGGACCCACGACGCACAGTGGTCACTGCTCCTCTCTGTGTTTCCCCCCTTTTTTCACCCCTTCTCTTTTTAGGAGTTTATGAGATGCTCAATGCTCATGTCAATGTCATTAAGCAATTCATCTACATGACCTCAAGTGCGAAGCGTTCGACTGTTAGAATTGTCATCGTCTGATTTCATGAGAATCTGGATATGCATGATTTTATGCCAAAGACATAAATTAACAAAGAAAAAACAATTTTATTCGAATTTAGTATATAGTATTTATTAATAAATACTCATAAAAATGTTATATTTATTAATTTATAAATTAATGATTATTTGATACTATATATTTTAATTATTAAAATCAATTTTTATTGTTTAGAATTCAGATACTTGATATTTAAATATTAATTTATAAAGTTTTTAATTTTATAATAGAGTTACCTTAGTCATATTCTTTACTATTAATTAATTTTATAAATTATAAAATTGAATTAAAAATTCAATCAAATAAAATTTAAAGCTAAAAATTGTCAACCCTTAATTTTCACATTATTAGCATTGTTGAGAATACCTTTCCATACTAGCTATAGTAGCAAAAAATTGGTATCAAACAAGAAAATTTTATATAGGATTTTGGTACTAGTCAGTAGCTCGATAATTTCATATATGATTATGGTATAATCGATGCGGACTCTTTCAGTTGATACCAGCCGGTAATTAGAATGCCGATCAAATATTGATTAGAATTATAAATTTTTTTAAAAAATTAGGACTAAATTAAAAAATTAAAATTTTCCAATATAAAATAATTAATAAATAATAAAAATAAAAATAAAAATAAAAATGTGTTAAATAAAATAAAATATAAATATTATATTTACACATTTCAAAAATTATTATACTATTTTTTATACGTATGTATTAAAAGTAAATATAGTATCAATATAAAATATAAAATATAATGTATTAAGCTGTCCTGTGGTCAATGTCTTCTGGTCACAACATCATTAAAATGAAATTGATGGATAAAGTATAAGCAGGTTGAAATGAAGGTGACGTATGACATGTCAGGATCATGTGGGATAGGGGCCCTGAATCGTCAGTTTCCATGAAAATGACGGCCATGAAAACCTGCAAAGCTTTCTTGCCCTTCAATTGTGCACTTTCCCAGTTTGCCTATACTAAAGGCCTTTACTACTACTATAGACGGCAACTGATATCCACTCAGCTCAGAACCCAAGAGCGGAGGTCAATGGTCGAAACGACTAGGTGTAACTTCATTTCATTACCCATTTAGACGAAGAATTTGAGCTATGATGGGCCTATCAAACCCGAAGCTCAGAATTTGAAAGCAAATTGAATTGGATTGCAAGCAACTCAAATCAAATTTGAAGTTAGGGGTCCAATCTCTCATTCAATTGGGATTGTCTAAGTGTCTGTTTGGTTTAGCTTTTAAAGGGTCTAAAAATACTTTTGTCTACAACAAAAGCTATTTTAAGAAAAAAGTAGGTGTTTGGCTGTAAATTTAAAAAGCATTTTTAAAGTAGAAATAGCTTTTTTAAAAACTCAAATACAGCTTTTTCAAAAGCTAAAATTTAGAAGTTTTCATAAAAGCCCAAATTTTAGCTTTTTCGGAAAGCTATTTTTTCTGTAACTTTCCGTCACTTACGTATACAAAACCTCAAATACTGTCTTTTCTGCTTCTTTTTATACCATTTCCACTGCCTATTGTTTGCCGGCCAAGAAACGAGTGTGGGCGTTGTAGCCCGATTTCGTCTCCGATAAGCCCCTTTTGCCTTTGGATCTCAATGTTGAATATAAACCATGTTTTGATGAAGAACAGAAGGGTGTTAGTACCAATCTTTTTGTTGAAACTCGCCACCCAGACAACGAAGAAAAGACCCCATTGGCAGGTAGTGATGGACAGTCCATCGAACCTCCCAGAGAAGAGAAGAAAGAGCCATTTATTTGCGAAAACAGCAGTTCAAAAGATAATGGAGAAGCAGAGAAGGACGAAGGGAAATTGGAGAGCAGAAAAGAGGATGATGATTATGACGATGGGATTTTGTGTGCAATCTGTCAAAGTACGGACGAAGACCCAGCAGATCCCATAGTGTTATGTGATTGGTGTGATCTAATGTAAAAAATTATTTAGCATAAATAAATTTATTATAAAATAAAATATAGTTAAAATTAATAAATGCGCTTTTTATTTTTATGTTGCCAAACAGTCTACTATATGAAGCTCTTTTAAAAAAACTGTTTTTTTAATTGACAACCAAACAGTCAACTGGCTTTAAAAAAAACTCTTTTCAGAAAAGCTCTACTAACAAAAGCTCTACTGATAAAAGCTCAACCAAACGGGCTATAAGTTTGCAACTCCATCCATTCAAATCAAGTCTAATCTATATAGATTAGACTTAGAAAATTGGAAAATATTTTAATTTTTACTTAAAAAATTGTAATCATAAGCCAACAAAGATTGTCCAAAATAATTATGTCTTATGATTTAAATTTGAATTCCACACTGTAAACCTAAGTAGAATACTGATTCTGATCAAAAGTGTAGTTTAGATCCTAACGTTTACACCGAAATCTAAGTTGAACCTTAACATTTTGAGACGTTCAAACTGAACCTTAATGTTTACAAAACTTTCAAAATAGACCTGATAAGGACGAAAAATCTTACAGAAGTTACCCTTTGTCACTTATATGACGTGTTTTTTTTTTAAATTATGCATATTAGTGAGATTTACCTTTTATTGACGTGACATTCTTATTTTTAAGTAATAGTAGGTTCATAGTAATGCATAAAACTCTATTTTGACTAATGTTAAATAAGAATATGCCATATTGACTAGACATGAAAATGTTAAAGGATTTATAAATGGTAAGGGTTAATCCAAACAACTAGTTCTAGTTATTTGGACAATGGTTGACCCAAATTTAATTCTTGTTAGTGGACTCTACACTCTGTCCATATTAAAAATTCAATAAACTCACCATTTTTTAGCCTCTGCAATCCAGTGCCAATGACTCTTAGGGTCTATAATCAACCTTAATCCTCGTTCTCGAATGGTTTTTTGTTACCAACTAACGAAACCTATATAACCAAGCTTATTGACTCTAAACCCCACTTCATGCCTCAGTCTGATTATCTCCATCTTTGTCAAAATCGCTCCATCGACATAAATGCACATAAGGATTCTATTAATTGGATCCTCAAGCTATAAATATACTTTCCCATTTAAGTAGTTATGTAAAAAAAATTGAATCTTTTAGTTCGTGGATTGAGTTTGTGATAATTGGTGTATTTCAGGTGCATGGTTATTATCTTTTTAGGCCAGTAACGACTATGCTTTCTGTCAATTATTTTGATTGCTTCCTTTCTTCTCATTCTTTCCCAGTAAAGTATATAATGTTGAAGATGTCATCTTTTTCGTGAAGAATGTCAAATTTTACAGGAAGGTGAATGTCTTTGCTCTAGAAAATGTTGTCTTCTTTTGTTAGTGTCATTATTGTTGTTGTTTGGTAAAATTCTAACATTATAGGACAATTGCAAGTCAATGGGTGGCCATTTCAGCTACTTTCGATGGCTTGCTTATCTTTAGCTGCGAAAATGAAGGAAACCCACGTCCCTAATCTCGTGTTTATCTATTTATGGTTGTGAGGCATTTCTTTGTTTCTTTAGGCATGCATTAGAGGTTGGGTGTGCTTCTCATTGTGGGCTTATCCTTGCTCTAAAAGGTGGAATCAGCCACCCCAGCTGCCCCCATTAACGGGCCCGACCACAAGATGAAGGAGTAAATCACAGTATCTACTCAGTCAACCCACCAGCAGAGCGGCCCTTTCCACCCGTTTCTGGGATTCGAACCTAGGTCCTTGCTCTAACTAACCCTGCTAGAAGACCAACCGAGCTACACCCGTGCGGCAAATTGTGGGCTTATCCTTGTTTCATAGTGTGGTGTGTCTTCTCATTGTTTCACAATGTTGTGCGACTCGTCACTAATATTATGATTGTAACTTCAATTAGATTATAAAAACTTCGCACATAATTGATGAGGTCCTATTTCCAACCAATTTCATATATGTTCAATTCGAACTTGATATAAATTCTATGAGTTCTCTACTCCATATCTAAAATTAGTATGACCCAATAGAGATGAGCCAATTGTATTCAAAATTTAAACCATTAATATTGTCACAATTAGAATTCCTGAAGTTCAGAATAACTTCTATTTAGTTTATCAAGAACCTAACAATTTAATCACATAAACCATAGCTTATAAGTAAAACTCATGGCTTTACTTGCAAAATTCTTTATTGAATCAATACAAAACCTTGAAGTTAATTATAAAGGAATGTGTTTATAAAATAGATAATTCATGCCTATACCATTTAGAATAAAACAAACTCAATAATATAATAACATAATATTGTATGGCTTGCATATATGTTTACCTAAAAGAAGCATCTGGTTAGCTATTTATTGCTCATTTAACATTAGTCAAAGTAGCTTGTATAAATGTTTGTATATTTGTTTGTATGTATTTATAGATGTGTTTACATCTGAAATAACTTTTGCATTAATTTTTCCTTAATTAGCATTAGTCAAAGTAGCTTGTACATATGTTTGCATCTTAAATAACTTCTATATTATTTTTTCTTCAATTATTTTCTGCTCAATTAGCATTAATCAAAGTAGTTTTTATATGTGTTTGTATTTGAAATAGCTTGCATGTATGTTTACATCTGAAATGGATATTATTTTCTACTCAATTAACATTATTCAAGGTAGCTTGTATATATGTTTGCATGTATTTGTTTACAACTTGTTATTTACTTATCATTTGTAGGGTTATTTACTTGCCATTCATTGGGATATACGAATTCATTAAGAAACCTTGAAAATATATTGATATGTATACTTTAAGAAGATCCCGAGTTGAGTTATGAGGGTAGTTGGTTGTTAAGTTATTTTGATAAAAAGGAATTTGATTTTGTCAAATATAAAAAATTTGTGAGATGGGTACTTACCTAAGAAGCACAGATACGGACACGGATACGGGACACGATACGGATACGGACACGGGGACACACCAACTTCTAAAATTTGGTGGACACGGACACGACATATATATATATATTATAAAATTTAAAATTAAGAAAAAAATTCAAAATTCAAAATATGATATATATTGATTGATGTATTTCAAGACTTCTAACATCTTGATAGTTCATACATATTTGATACTTTATAAGCCCCTCTAAAAAAATATGGAGCATATATTCTATGGAACATATATTCCATGAAGCAATGTCTGAGCGGTCTCCTGACGTGTCCGAGCTTTGTCCACTATGTGTCAGTGGGTGTCCGACACGCAGACACGGCTCCATTTTTTCGTGTCCGTGCTACATAGATAGGGATAGATCATGTGTAATCTTTTATCTTGTTAGTTAGGATGTAGATAGACCTTATCGGATAGAGTCCTATTTAGATAAGGATGTAATCTTAAAAGATAACGATGTAATCTGATAGGATAAGATGTGATTACGGGTAATAGAGTTCTGTTAAGATTCTAACTTGTTTTCCAGGCCTTCATGCTTATATATAGCTCATTTGAGCCTTGCTCTTCACACAGAATTGAGAGAGCATTCTTTTGTATACTTTGAGGAACGTAATAAAGGTTAACAGTTTGCTATATCTCTTTCTTGCGTCATTGCTAATTTAAATGTTTTATTGCTTCCGTAGTTTCTTGTGAGTGTGAGAGTTAAACACTGCGAGGATTATAAGAAGTTTGAGAACAAGGATTATTGGTCGACGATTATGTGTGGAAGGTTGAGTTTTGCTAAAAAGTAGGCAGAACTTGCGGATAAGTTCAGTGCTTAAGAAGACCTTTGTATAGTTGCATTGTACGAATATATAAATCTTAATAAAGGAGAAAAAAAAGATTAAAATTTTGTCGTCTACAAGTTTTTAAATGTCCGCGAGTTTTGCAAGCAAAGAGTTGGAAAAAGATGCTAGCTTTTTGTTATTTGACTAAACCAAAGAATAATATCTTATTCTTTCAAGCTATTAACACTAATAAACAACAGATACAAAAGTTTAAGCACCTCACCTACTTGTCAGTAGTCTCTTCAAAAAATTCCTCCGAAGAAACTCTTTTAAGGAAATTTAGGGTGCGTTTATTTTCAGAAAACAGTTTTTTGTTTTCTATCTTGATTTTTTGCATATATTTTTAATTTTCATTTTCAGTAGAAAATTGTCGAAAACATGTTTACTAATTAATATTGAAAAAATTATTTTCTAAAATTGAAAATTGCAAAACATGTTTACTAAAATTGTGTTTTGATTCCAAAAGAATTAGAAATCAAAATTATATTAAAAATCCCATGCACGGGAAGATGGACCATGCGCGGGCGGCAGCTTCATGCGTCCTAGCTCGACGCCGGTTGGGGCAGCAGGCGGCGGGGGGGCTAGGCTAGCGGCGACCGCAGGCGAGGCTCGTGGCAGTGGGGTCGTCGAGTGGTGAGAGACGCCGGAGAGAGGGGGAAAAGCGCGAGGGTCGGTAAGAGCCGAACTTTATGTTATTTTTTAACTGATTATGCGTATTTATATATAATTCATTTAACTATAGTATATAAATAACTGATTTATATATAATTCATTTATAAATAACCGATTAATTTTAATAACATTTATGTTATTTTTTAATATTTAAAAAGTAACTTATATTATCACGATAATACTGATGCTTAATATTATTGATTATTAATTATTATTATTACACTTGTTATTTTAAATTATTAATAATATATTATATTACGCATTCACGCCTGTGACTGATATTTTTTTTATTCATTCTCTTTATATACTCGTCACGGTTGTTACTTATTGTTCGCAACAACTGTGACTTCTTAACTTTTCTTTATTAATTTATTTTGTGTTAACTTTTATTTTATGTAAAAAAAATCCTAACATCTGACATTATTTAATTATTGAATATATAAATGAATATTGTGCGATTTAAAAATTTCCAAAATGTTTGAACAAATTATCATTTTTTAAATATTGAAGCTCTTAAATATTAAAATGTATATATTCACAAAGAAATTATGATAGAAATATTTAAAATATATAGTTTAGAATACTAAAAATGAATAATTTAAATTAGATTGTAAAATTTAAAATGTATATTAAGAAACGAATCAGGATACAAATTTTAAAAATATATAAGTTAGAATATTAAAAACGAACAATAAAATTTTAATTGTAAAATTTCTGAATTAAAAAATTTAAAAAAGTTCGAAATGTAAAGTATTATAATGCGGCGGCGGGCACGGTGGAGGGGGCAGTGGAGGGAGGCGGGCAGGGTTGGGAAGGGGGGCTGAAGGGGCTGGGCTAGAGATGAAAATTAGAGATGAAAATTTGGAAACCTATTAAAAGTAGTTTTCTAATTTCCTAGAAAATTGGAAAAATAGAAAACAAGTTTTTCTTGAAAAATTGATCTATTTTTTAATTAATAAACATGTTTTCTAATTATTTTCTATTTTATGAAAAATTTTTCTAGAAAACTAGAGAATTTTTATAAAGTAAACGTACCCTTAACTTTTCAGAATACATGAGGTTTAGGGTAGGGTTTTCAACTCTATCCTGAACGTTTTATAATATTATTTAAAACTAATTTGATTATAATATTAAGGTTCAGATTTAATCTGATTTTAAAATATAGGGATTTGACTTTCCGAAATTTGATCTTTTCATAGTTTTTTAAATTCAATTCTAAAATTTGTATCAATAACAATTGAATATGAAATTAGGTTATAAAAATTAAAGATGGTTTTGATCAAAGATTTGAATTCTGCATTGTACCGTACCGGCCGGAATGTACTGTACTGGTCGAAAAATGGTACAAAATTATGTTCAAAAATACCAGTTGTTATAGGCCGATTTCGCTTGATACCGGCCGGTATTTAAAATATCAGCCGAATATCGACAAATACTGTGAATTTTAAAAAATTAAAGGACTTTTTAACAAAATTTTCAATTTTTTTTTAAAAATTTCCTTTCCACATCACCACCCTTTTCAAACATTTTTTTAATTAACTATTTATTTTAATTTTTATTGTGATTTTTTAATTTTTATATTTAAAATAAAATAAATAATTTTATTACTCATAACAATTATACATCAAATAAAAATTTAAAATAAATTATTTTTAATTAAATTTATTTTAATCTTTTATATAATATTTATTAATAAAGTATTAATAAAAATTATTTTATTTTCAAAATAAAATTTTATTATTTATTATTTATGAACTAGTATTTATTTTTAAATATTTTTTAATTATTAAATCATAATTTTATTTAAAATTTATATATTTTAAAAACATAATAATTAATCTTACAAATTTTAATTAAGTTAAGTTATTTACACATTTATTAATAATTAATTTTAATTAATTAAATGTGTAATATTAAATTAAAATTGTTTAAATTGTTATTAATAATTATTATATTAAATAATTAAATAATTTATTTAATTAATAGTAAATTGAATAATATATATTTTTGTTTCAGGTTTTACTTTTAATCGGTTGTTTTCTCATTACGAACTCTTGTTATAAATTGTAATAATTAGAAAGTTAAGGATCTTTATTGTTCTTTTTATTTGATGTTTTAATGTAATTATTATTTATTATATGTTAAAATTGTAATATTTTAATACTTTGTATTGTTCTTAATTTTATACTTGTATGGTGCCTTTTTCATATTAATTGTTGTTATTATTTATATATGAAATATCTTAAAATTATTGTTATTTATATTAATTGTGGTTATTATTTATTATTATAAATTTTGAAAGCATGATTGATATTGTAAAATTATAAACTATACAGTACAAATGTATAATATGATAATAAACTATTGTATAATTTCTAAAAAAATATATGGTCTATCTTATAAATTAAAAAAATATTCCAAAACAGTACCCAACATTAACCATACTAATACAATTTGTACTAAAATCTAATCTAACACTAAATCTGATATGGTATTAGTAACATTATTAATTTTGATAACGTTATTGGAAAATGAACTCAGGATCCCAATTCCCAACACTTAAGGTTGACGGCTCTATTATCAAAGACTAAATTAAGGACTAGGGTTATGAAGTTCTCACTGGTTTGCAAAAGAATAAATCTCCTCCATGTACTCATTATCGATTTTCATCACTATGCGTTGAAAAGAGAAGTATTTCACGTTCGATGTTCCACAATCTAAACAAAAATGAAAATTTTTAGGTATATTTTTCAATCCATATTTCATCAATGTAGGGCCGGCCCAAAATCTTGACTGATTTTTATTTTGTATTTTATTCAGGTTTAATTTTGACACTTATAAAAAAAATAAAAAAGCAAAATAGGTTCCCTTTTTTTCCTTGATAATGTGAAGGAAACAATGTAATATTCTGAAAATTATGGTAGTGACGGCATGTGGGCAACATTTTTGGAATGTTTAATTTGCTGGTCAGGTGTAAACATCTGCCCTAAAATGTTGTGAAGAAGTTCATGCACTTCTGCATATCGGACAAACGCATTCTGTGATAGAATTAAAATTTGTTTGCTTAAATTTGGCCGTATATGGGAAATTTCGATCCAGTCATCCTCGCAAGTGTCAATGATTACGGGACCATTCAACAAAAGATAGCGAACAAGAAATTGGAGGTACGTGCAAGTTGCAGAAGAGGTTCGAGCATGGCCTTCATGTGTTTGGAAGCATTTACAGAATGGAAAGCGTCTCTTTGAATGGCAAGGCTGCCAATATCCTTTGAACTTTTAGGTAACTCAGGTTGCCAACTTTGAACAGTTTGACACCTCATGAATAAATCAAGTCCGCAACTTCAAATCTTCAACTTAATTTTATCCCAAAAATTTTTATAACAATATAAATGAATTGAATTGAATTCCGTTAAACTAGTTATGTGTTGCGATATTATGTTGGGAATTAATTCAAATTTTAGAGTTATTTAAATTCCTTTAAAATAGGTCTTAGATTATCTTATAATAAGTCTTAGATTATCTTTAATCTTATCTTATGTACAAGATTTGGTGATTGAAAAATCTATTTTAGTTGTTTGTATTTTGTCTATATAAGACAACAAATTTTAATAATAAAAGTGTGAGAGTGTCACGTATTGTTTAAACTTTATCTTATCTCATCTCATTCATCTTCTTTTTCTAAAATTTCAACGTGGTATCAAAGCTTTAGATCCTTAAGGGACCTATGAGTGATTAATGTTTTGTAAGTTCAAGAAAAAAGAAAGGCAATGAGAAATCAAGAAAATGAAAAGATGGTAGAAGGAGTCTATTTAGTGAAGGTTGAAGTGGCCGAAGGGGAATCTTTTTTGAATTAGTTGAGAGAAAGTGCTCAACAATGGTAAGATGATGAGAAAGTGCATCAACAATGGTAAGATGATGAGAAAATGCATAATACAGTGAAGAGAAGGTGCTTCACAAATAAAAAATTTGGAAAGATGTGTTCCATAGAGTTTAAATTTTCTGCAACTTTGAATCAAGGGAGAATGCTGGAAATATTGATTCAAAGTTAAAATTAAAGATTTTGTTTAAAGATAAGATATTTGCTAAAAGATAAAATTTTATCTTTTAAGATAAAGTTATTATCTAGTTAGGATTTAAACTTTTGAATTTGATTTGTTTTATTTAGATATTAGCTAAGTTTGT
>JAOSBP010000002.1:31073203-31087131 GCA_027563825.1 Erythroxylum mucronatum | reverse complement strand
ATAATATGATATATATTGATTGATGTATTTTAAGACTTCCAACATCTTGATAGTTCATACATATTTGATACTTTATAAGCCCCTTGTAAAAAACATAGAGCATATATTCTATGGAGCATATATTCCATTAAGCATTGTCTGAGCGGTCTCCAGACGTGTCCGAGCTGTGTCCACTGTGTGTCAGTGGGTGTCCGACACGGATACGACTCCATTTTGCCGTGTCCGTGCTACATAGGTACTTACAGGTGGACAAGGAATATGATTGAGTTTTGAGTTTTAGATTCAATGAGTCTTTAGGGCTCACTAAATCAAATGAAAGTTGCATTAGGTTAACTAACTTTTTAAAAATATATGCAACAATTGGGGTGTATCTCATATACAAACTTGATGATTCGATTGCAGCTTTAGATGTTTTGGCAATAATATGCAATAATGAGGATTTAGGATTTGATGAGGATGTTATGCCTGATGAAATTAATGTACATATCAATGAAGAAGAGAATAGTAATGATAGGAATGTGTGCACTTATAATGAAACTGAAGGTAACAATGAAGCAGAAGGTGATAATAAAGCTAAAGGTGTTAATGAAGATGAAAGTGACAATGAAGATGAAGTTATACAAAATACATTCGATGTTTCAATTCTAAGTGGACATCAACCAATGGAGATTGATTTTAATGATTATGGAAGTTTCATTAACAGTAATGAGTACCTTTGTGGAGAGTAGCTTGCGGAGTCAATTAAGAGACTTAGTAAAAGTGTTAGACATGCAGCAGGTGGTAGTACATTACATTGGACAATAAGTATGGAGTTTTCCAATGCTAAAGAATTTAAAGATACTATTGTTGCTTATTCAATAGCAACAGGGTTTAATGTCCAATGGAAAAAAAGTGATTTTCAGAAAATTAGAGTTGAATGCATTAAAGGATGCAAGCAGGAATTATATGCAACCAATAATAGGAATGACAAATGTTTCAAAACAAAAACTTATAGGCTGAGCATTCATGTTTCATAATAAACAAATCTAAGATGGCATTAGTAAATTTTATGGCTAGACAATTCCAAGACTGAATTCTAGACTATAAAGATGATTGAAGAATGCATAGAAAAAATGATCATTTTTTGAATTCCATTATAGGTAGGGTTACTAATAGGAAATTAAGGAAGGAGCAAGCATTAGACTGTGCTCATGGATATTCCAAGCTATAAGGTTACATCCAAGAGTTGAAACATAGAAATCCCAGGTCAACAATGGAACTACAATTGTCAAAGAATAGAAAACACTTTTAGATTCACTTGCTTTGAATCTTGATGTCTTATAGAACATCCTTAACACTTTGACTAGAGTTCTGACTAATTGTCGATTCGCTTTAGAAAGTAGGATCAAATCATCAGCAAACGTAAGATTAGATATCTTCAATCTTTTACATTTTGAGTGGGATTTGAGTGATTTGCTATCCTTGATGGTTTTTCTGAGGAGTATATTGATGACCTCCATCACTAGAGAAACATGCAAGGAGATGTAGAATGTCCTTGCCTAATCCCTTTTGAGCTCTTAACAGCTTTAATGGGTTTCCCATTTATCAGTCTATGAAAGGTGGGAGTTAAGAAACATTGAAACATCCATTCAGTAACGTTTTCTAAAAAATCCATTGCTTTCGTAGTGTTCAAAAGGAATTCCCAATCATTACAAAAAATTATAAGCCTGTAATCCCCTAGCCCTCTTTGCTCATTGCCTTCTGGGATTAGAGAGATATAGGTGTTTGTTTATCTCTACGGGTAATATTTTGTTCATAAAAAATCCCATTATGGCCTCCAAGGCTGTATCTTTGATCACAGGCCATATTTTCACAAAGAAGCTGATATTAAACCCATCAAGCTCGGGGGCTTTGTATGGATTCAATAGCCTTTGAGCTCTTTCAATCTCTTGAATTGATACCGTAGGCATTGGTACGAGTATTCATCACTTTTGCGTTCTGTGCGGAGATCATTGCTCCATATTTCTCTACAGACAATTCTATGACACATCTCTTGGAAAATAAACAGTGTTTTTGTCTCCTTCCCTCAACCATCGTAGCTTATATTTTTGTTTTAATCAGGAATGTTCGAATAGAAGAGCTTTGGTTAGATTGTTTCTAGCTACTTGCTCACATTTTTATAAATCTACAAAGGATTAGCTACTTTATTAACGATTAGCATTAGGCACATGAGGCAGGCAGGCCTATGATTATAAACAGAAAATTGCAACCGACCCCATAATAGCAAGCAAACCAACCACCTGTCACAAGGCAATCCTTATTAACTGCACCAGTTACAACCTTTCATACACTGTAGGACTAGCCAGAATACAATTGATGAAAGGAAGTATAATGGCTAGTACGAACATCATGTACATCAACATTGAAAATCTTTGTTGGGTTAAGTAATCAGTCTCAACCCCACAAATTCAATGAGAGAGAGAGAGACTTACAGGAGGCACAAATTGATATCTCAAGTGGAACTAAACATGGACGAAAACTGCTCCTGTCTCCAAGCAAATACAAGAATCCATTATCCAACAGTTCAGAGAAATGAAATTTGTATAAAGTGACTGCACAGCAAATCCTTGGCAGTTCATATACTGTTTGTAGAACGTGAAGAACGACTTCGGCGACTTAGACTAAGATCTTTCTTCAGCATGGCCTCCAGATTTTGAAAGCATTTCAACGGTCGAACCTAAAATAGTCACAATGATAGAAAATCAATTAGTTAGTCGTAATAAGGAATACTTTTGAGCCTCTTGAAGCAGCAAGTTTTATGCTCATCCTATTACTCACTAAGGACAAAAATCATCATATAATGCTTGACAAACCCTTTTTGATGCCATGACTAGAGCTTAGAATTAATGAAACATTAGAAATGGCCTTTGTAAATATACAACGTCAAGCTAGTCAGATGTCTGTTACATCAAGCAACATGCATCAACTAGATTCCACGAAGAAGAAAATATTTGATCAAAGCAAAATGCGAAAACAGGTATCAATTTGCTCAGGTAATTGGAAGCATGCACTGCACGAACAGAGACATGTACACAAAAGAAGATAGAAACAAAGAGCTAACCTTCCAATGCTTCTTATGACCAATTTTGGGATAAATGGTCTCCAGTTTTGTTAATATTTGCCTGAATGTTGGTCGCTTAGCTGGATTCTCATTCCAGCACTCTTCAATCAACCTGTTGGCAGAAGCCAATATCAATGAGCTTATTCAAAAGGTAATCTTTATTTGCCTAAAATAAATGTCAATGACCTTAACAACAATTGAGCTTTATCAGAGACGAATGGATAGACAAACAATGACATATATTCAGATAGGGATTGAGGAAGTAGGAACTGAGAAGGGATTTTTCAGATCAAGATCCCTCAGGCCATGAAGCATAAAAATTTGGTTTGTTGTTCAAACAAGAAGGTGCAAGGTTTATAACTTGTATACTCATTGCACTACCGATTATCTTGGCCCTGCACTATCAGCTGCTGTAATGCATTTTCTTAAAGAAATAAAAACAGTCAAGTGTTTTTGGGTATTTAATGCATCCATGGTTGAGGAGAGGGGAAAAAACAAAGGGAAGTTATGACATAGGCACTAAAACATGGTGGCAAGATATGTCACAACACTGATGTTGCCTAGGCTGATGTACAGCACAGAATTATGGCTACAGTTGTCAAATATTGGATACTCCTATTCTAGAAAATGTACAAATAAAAGCAGCAAGCTTCAACCACTTCCAGAAAATGTAAACATAAAATGAACAAACAACTACTTTAGAGCAAGATGGGCCATACTCTTTAAGTCCATGACCATATAGCTTTGCTGGAGCTCTGAAAGGCGGCCGCTCTTTTGAAGCATATGCTTTAGGAGCTTCATGCTCTTGCTTTCCATGAAATGGTGGACATCCTTCAATCATCTAATATATAGTATGTTATAATATCAGTCAAATATCATAATCAACTTAACAAGTTAGGAGAGCCGAAAGCATAATCAGGCTATATATGTATCCGTTCTTCAACTGCATTAGAAGTTCCATGTATAGATACCAACAAAATCAACCTGAGACATTCTCAAATATGCCAAGATACATATACCAACATGAAATATGTTACATTTCAGATGTACTCATACTAATTGGGATTGAAATTCAGAAATCTTTACCTCCTGAAGAATTAAAGCAAAGGAAAAGACATCTACTTTGGTATCATAATCTCCCTCTGTAAAAACTTCTGGAGCCACATATCGATCTGTTGATGAGAAGCAAAAGAATTCCCATGAGATTCATCCATGATGGCTACAGCATATGTAGAATAAAGAAGTTGCAAGCAAGGTCTGTAAGAGACTATCTTTTGCAACCTCCATCTGAAAAGAAAATTAGAGTGATGATAAGCAAGCTCACAAGAAGCTTCTTGATGGCTTAGAGGTCTGTCTTCTTTAACAGTCAACAATTTGCTAACTCCAAAGTCTGCAACTTTCAAGTGCCCCGAATCATCCCGCAATATATTTCTGTTATCTTGCTCATAAGCAACATAAAAATATGCTGACAAGTTCAGAAAATTGAGAGAGCCAGTGAATTTTAATAAAAGCTTATTATAGTCTTATCATCTCTAAATAAGATGTTGCAGTCAAAAGGGCAAAGTAGAAAAAGAAAACTCACGAAGGCTCAAGATCACGGTGAATTATAGGTGCTGGCTTATTCTCATGCAAATAACTCATTCCCCTGCAGAGTTCTCAGATTCATCAATTGTCTACCAAATTCTTACAACATTTAATGCAGATAAATATCTTGCAAATTATGATCTAACCATTCTTCAAACAATGACACACTACTATTACATCTGGCATCTTCCTCATTAAAACAATGTCCAAAATGCAAATAAACAGAGTTCTCTTTCTCTAGCTAACACGGAAATAGAGGCAGACCTTGCAATATCAAGTGCACATCTGACAGCTGTAGCTGGTTTCAAGGGTCCTTTTCTTTTTAAAAAGGCACATAGATCCCCCTGAAATTCCAACAGAATAAATATGGATTCAAATTTGAACTCCAAATACATAAGCTTCAATAGAAATCTAAAGAAGTATTTCTACCCTGCTTTTAATTTGGACCAATCATCTAAAAGATGGCAACATAAAATTCTACATATTCCAGATGTGTTATGGCAGCTAGGAGAGCAGAGATCTAATTTTTCACGTAGCTATATAGAATGCTTGATCCAAATTTCGAATTTTCAGTATTAGAATACAAGTGCTAAGAGCATAGATGGGAATTAAGAAAATACGAATGATAACAATTTTGTGAACATTGAAACAGGCTGGTGAAAATTATCTCTTGTTGGAACAGAAAGAAAAATGCTAAATTCATTCAAGTACCAACAAAGAGATATTTTTGGGGGAAGAAAAGAAAAAATTTGAGTAATCACATTATCTCAGGTTACACAAAAGCAACTTCACTTTATGGAAGATCCTTGGGGGATTACAACCACCAACATCAGCCTCAATAAATCATCATTCATCAATTATTAACCAAGAAATATCTAGAATAGCAAGTGAGATATATATATATATATATATAAGCACATATAACATAATTAATGGAAAATAAAACATCATATATATATATATATATATATATATATATATATATATATAAAAGCACATATAACATAATTAATGGCAAATAAAACATCATCAACAAACAGTGATAATTGGAAAGCTCGATGATCCAGCAAACAGCAACAATTGAAGGGTACTAATTCTATAATTACTTTTGGCAAGTATTCTGTTACAATCATCATTGGGCTACTTTGAGTAACTGCACCCAGAAATTGGACCACATTTGGATGACGTATCTTCTGAAGCAACGCAAGCTCATCCCTGAATGCCTTCCTGTATGGAACTAATCATTTTTTAAAACGCTGAAGCAGAAAAAAGAAACAAAACAAAATAACATTTGAATGGATAAAGGCGTACACTTTATCTTCGTCAGACAGAACTTCCTCCCCAAGCTTCTTCACAGCTACTTGAATTCCACGCCACATAGCTGTACAGAAGGTTCCCTGTGACATGGAAAGCATTTTAACTATCCAACAAGTTTGGAAAAAAATTTCCCAGTTGTTTTGCTCAAATAATGGGTATTGGAACAAATTTGGAAAACAAAAAGTAAACATCTTCCAGGGGTAGAACTATTGTTTATGCTCAAATATCAACTTTCCGTTTTATGGCCATAGAATTTGACCTAACAGAAAATAAAAATCAAGAAGTACCAAAAGAAAATTTAGAGACAATAATGGGAAGTTCCTGGTCTGCAAGATTCTTTACAATTTGAATATTAATTCCACTGCAGCTATTAGAACAAATTAAATACACAAACAAAAACTTTTCTGTATATCCAAAGATAAAGAAGAATAAATTACCTTAGTAATTTCCACACTGTCAGTAAAATCAAGTTCACTTGGATTGATCTCATATTCTGGGACTTCCTGAGCATGGTTGACATGCATGGGTGCCGTCTAAGAGATTATCATCAGATCACATTAAATGAGGTGAAACAGGATAAAGAAACAAAAGAATGGCATCAGAACAACCAAAATTGAAGCATACCAGACGTTTTGCCCCATGTTTCTCCAAAAGTTTGATCACCTCATGATTTTTATAATATATGGCATCAGAAAGAGGCTGTTAAAACAAGTATTAGATTGCATTCAAAATGACAGCAAAAAAATCGAATGCTTAGCTAGACAACAGATTCTATTCCTATCTCGGAGGAGATAGAAAGAGTGAACATAACAATGGGATGAAGCATAAGATTAGCGCCGTGGTTAGGTGTCCACTGTTCATAATTATCCTTGTGCATAATCTATGGGATCAAATTCTCTGTTCCAGTTAACGAATTCCAACCCTATTCTATTAAATCTTATCCACACATTTATATGAGATCCACATAAATGTGTGGATCAGATTAAAAGGAACAGGATTGGAACAACCTATCACTTGCTCCAACCCATAATCTATTGCCTTAATGGGATTAACCGCGCAAGTCTTTATACATATAGTGATTGTACGTTCATTTTATATGAACAGACTTATAGTGATTGTACGTTAACTTTCTATATACAGAACTGACACCAAAATTACATCTCAACGTCTCGCTTCACCCTTCTGTTCCCAAGAAATCAAAACGATATACTTGCCATTCCCAACACAGATTCCCTTTCTCATTTCACAACTTCTTGTATTTGAGAGGAAGTCAATTACATTACCACTCAACATAACCACATACGCATGGTTAAAACTCGCAAAAATATCAAGAAGACAATTGATACCATATCTATTACAATCACAATCACAGTGTAAAAATAAATAGTAGTGAAAACTTACCGTGCTACCCCACCGATCTTTGGGGTCAATCTCAGCCCCTTTATCGAGCAATAAAGCGACGACGGCCGTCAACCCCTGGCAGGCCGCAATATGGAGCGCAGTCCTGCCATCAATATCCCTAAAATTGACATCAACACCCGAATCCAACAGCTCTCGAATTCCATCCAAATCCCCCTCATTGGTTAAGTACATTAAACGCACACCCGGATCAACCTCCCCCGATTCATCATGCTCCAGACCCACATCGTCCCTGTTCCTCTCCGGCGCTAAAGACGATTGCTTTAATAAAGTGAACCTAACAGGGTTCTTGGTTTCCATTTCAACAAAACCCCACCCGCCAAATAAAAGTGAAGAAAGCTTAAAAATTTACAGGAAGCTTATTCTTTCTGGACTATAACCAAACGAAATAAAGCTTCATGTTGAATTCTTTGTTTATGTAACAAGAGAGGAAAAATAAAGCTTAAACCCTAGTCTGGAAAGACTTAATCTTGACACCAAAAACACCCAACAGCTAGCTGCTTCAAAGGACTGGCTTTCAGTTCAACTTAGAAATATAAACACTCAAAAATCAAATTTGAAGACCAACAACTCAAGAATTAGGCGATCTACAGGCGGGTTTGTAAAGGATTGAAGAATTGAAACTATAGAAAATAGCTTTTCAAAGACTAATGGAATGGAATAAATTATCTTTCTAGAGAATATTGGAATCTGGATATTAATTGACAGAATGAAATATAATGCAGTGAAATAGAATATAATAATTTATAATAAAATGTGATGCAATATAATAAAAGTTATTAAAAAAATGAAACATTTTATAATAAAATGTAGTAAAATATAATGAAATGTAATGATATTATATTGTTTATATTAAAGTAGTTGTAAGAGATTTAGCTTGTGATTTTAAAACAGAAATTATGTTTAATTAAAAAGTCATATTTTTAATTTGTTCATTTTACAATTATGATAAATGATTTTAATATTTTTTCTTTAAAATAATATATTTTTTATTTTTATATAATTTATTATTAATTATATAAACAATTATTATTAATTATTTAATAAATTTTATTATATTAAATTTGATTTTATTCTATTTTGTGTTATTTATATTTAAAAATAATTTATTTATATTTTTATTTATATAAAAATAATTGATATTATAAAAAATAGTTAGTATTACGGAAAAACTAATAAACATCTAAAAATGTGTTAGTTGTTATTAGGATAAGAAAAAATAATTGACATTACAAAACATTATTTAGAATATATTAAATAATTTATATTTATTATATTTCATTACATTATAAAACTTCTTTTAAACGATGAGAGTGTATTACGTCTCGTCTCGTCTCGTTTCGTTCTATTAATTAACATCCGAGCCAATTGACATTAGTTTTTAGTGATTAAGAAGTTTCTGTGTATGAATGGTAGCCTGGCAGCTTGGTAGAGATTCACAAGCAATTTTAATAGCTACAGTTACAGGTGGGCCGAAGCAAGAGCTTGAATTCAACACGACAACTGGGATTTGATCACGTGCGAGTCACCCATTGAATTTTTATGTCGGCCAAAACAATCCCACCATATCCTATCTTTCATTTAGCGAGTTGATGTTGTATTCAGTCAATGAGGTTAAATTAATCTCTCAACTATTTTTCCTAGGTAGGACCTATGACTTATTTGAAAGCTTAAATATTGATGTGAACGTAATACAATATTGAAAAGTGTATTACGCAATCTTATTCTTAATTAATAGAAAAAGTGTTTCGATGACTCAGTGTATAAATCCTTTGAATCTGATACCAACAAGTATCATACTCTCTAGAATAACGTATTCTCACATAATTACTCTTTTATACTTCCTCCGATTCATTGTAAATGTCGTTTTAGATACATCTTAATTATTTAAAATAAGTATCATTCTTGACTTTGTATGCATGTTTATAATTTTACTTCCAAAATTAACCTTTAATTTCTCTCTCATATTAATTACACAGATCACAGTTTCAAGGCAATTTAATATACAATTTCTCTCACATGCTAACAATTTTAAGGTAACTTCATGGGAATATTAATAAGGGTATATCTATAATTTCATTAGCTTTCTTAATAAGCGTGCATTTTTTTAAAATGACACTTATTATGAATCAGATGGAGTATATATTATCTTACTAAGTTTTAATTAAAGAAAAACTATAGTAATATAATTAAAGGTTTTAACAAAGATGTTGATATTGCTTCTTTTTATTCATCTTTTTGGGTCTATAAATCTCAATTTCTGATTGATTCTTAATACTCCATTGGATTTTCTCATTAGTATAATAATGTACGCCAAAAATATACAAAGTAAGAGAATTCTCAACTTGTGCTTCTTGGTTAATTGTATCTGGCCGACCAACCACCCCTGAACAGGGAGATCATAGATCGACATAATGACGGATAGAGAGTGAGAAAAAGACTTGACAACTGAGGGTTGTTAGGCAGACGTCGGCCTATCAACTTTATAGTTGGCTGCTTTATCTAATGTGTTCCATGAGGATGAGGTCCCAGACGATTCTTTCTTTGAATTTGTCTCATGAAAGGACCTTCTCCAAGACAATTAATTAAGGTTGGGTACAGGTAACGTGCATGTAGCTTCCAGGGATAACGAGTATCAGCTGTGCTTTCGGGGCTTAATGTCAACGTATCACGTGGAAGTTTGAGCTTTTATTCATTTTTTATCTACAGCTGGAAAGAGTTGGCTAGCGGTCCTGCAGATGCGTATTCCACATCTGGACTTTCCAAAGATTCTGCTTCATGTCCCCTTTTGTAATTAACAACTGTCGAACAATCATGGTGATTGTAAACTGTAATTACAAGGAAAAGTGAACCCCAACACCGCAAAAAAGCATTGGTGGATAAGGATTGAACTCTTCATGAAGACGACTGAATGTAAATCTCCAGTTGTGAACGTTAACTCATAGGTTGTTATGACTCGGCGATCACTTGTACTGGACCATACATTTTTGTTCCCTTCTTTGTCTGTCTGTACCTTTCTTTCCTTCTGTCTTTTTCTTATTCTCAATTGTTTTATACTTCAAGACTTCTCCGGAGCCGGAGCATATACACTTCATTTCTAATTGTATCGTAGTCAATTTCAAATCTGCAAGTTCTTAAAAGGCAAAGTTCAGTTCAGATCAAGTCACAATCCTTTTCCTGGACTTCGTTTCAAATGCCTCATTATTCTTTGTGGGGTCTTGAACTGTTGATTAGCAGAACAATCCAAGAATTAGCAGAGTTGTATGTTGCACTTAATGACAAAATACTAGGCCTTTTGTGGGCAAATACATCAATTCGTCTACGAGTTTCCTGTATGCTATGACATCAGTCGTGGAAGAAATTTTTTGGATGATATAAACACACGTAGGACTAAATGTCGATAGGGATTGCAATAGGTCGGCTCAGCCCGACCACCTGCCGCCGGCCTTGACCCCTTGCACAACTTGGCTAGGTCCGATTTTTGTTTAAATTTAAAAATACAAAAACGACTTAAAGGTAAGAAATGAATCCAAGTTTTACTTGATTGTAAGCCTACTTCGTTAGATGGATTTGATACAAGTATTCTTTGTGAAGTGATTCCTGTAGTTCGGATATAAGAGTTATAGACAATTCTCTGCGAATTGTCAGTACTCCTGGTTAACGAAGAAAAGTCTTCCCCGTATGACTTTGCCATCATTTATTAGATACTTTAGATCAGGATATCTCTCTTAGACATTGCCTACACAACGTATCAAAATGCTCTTATGAACCTATACTAGTTTTCAAGTATCTAACTAAAGATTATGATTAAAGACTTAGAGCTTTTAGGTATCTAGCTACAAATTTAGATAAGAGAGATTGTATTATGGGTATTTAGCTACAAACTTAGAGTAGTTTCTAGGTATCTAATTGAAGAAGATTAAAGACCTACGAGGATATCTAAGTATCTAACTACAAATTTTGGATATGAAAATTACATAAGAGATCTATAGCTATAGATATTTTGATAGAGTGGTTTTTAGGTATATAATTGAAGATTGGGATTAGAGACCTAGAGGGGTTTCATACATCTAGCTACAAATTTTAATGATGAAAATTGGACAGGATACTTAGAGTGGATTTTTGGGTATTTTGCCACGAACTTAGAGTGATTTTCAAGTATTTTATTAAAGATGGGGATTATATACCTAGAAAGAGTTCTACTTATTTAACTACGAATTTAGAGGTGAAGCTTAAGGAAGAGATAACCATGAATCTATAGTAATTTCTAACTAAAGATTAATATAGTGTTTGGTTGACTAGAATCATCATTCTATTTTTAATCTATTCTTAGTAACAGGTTATTCCCTTATTTGGTTGATAAAAACATACAGAGTACATAATTCAAGAGTTTACTTATTCCTTGAATTTGGAGAATAAGTAAACTCATCTTCCCCTATCTTTATCTATTACAAGTGGGTTAAGAATAAAAAATGAGGACCCGTAGGAAATTACTTAGATATAATAATAATAATAATAATAATAATAATAATGTAGTTAGTGGGGACCAAAAAATTTTTAGTCTTTTTGTTAATTATTCATTTGTTATTCCAAATTTATGTTTTCAAACTAAACATTGACATTATATCATCATTAGAAATTATTAGGAATAAACTAAACTAAATAATACATATTATATTATATTCCTAAAAAATCACCTTATCTATTATTGCAGGTGAATCAAACGCCCTGTAAGATTAAAGACCTAGAGGGTTTTCATGCATCTAGCTAAGAATTTTGGAGATGAAAATTAGATAAGAGATACAGGCTAGATTTTGGGCATTTAACTATAAACCTAGAGTGATTTGTAATCCGTAAAATGACCTTAGTTACGTATCCCGGATCAAACGTGAAAGGGAAATAAACAAAAAAATACGGAGAATACCTTATTTCGATTCCATAACTTCAAACGAGCTTTTAGAGGTTGAAACGAGCATGAATCTACCATCGTCTTCACGGGAATTGCTCACAGGGAAACATTAAAGCCTGTCTACAATTTGCTCAAAACGTGATCCTCTAAATGAGTTAGAGTAACTTTACGTTCACAAAAGACATGAGCAACTGCAGGAGACCTTAGCCTCTTTATATAGCATTCATATCAAGCTTTACTATCACATGCTTGATATGGGTCTGATCCATACTGATCGAGGTCCATTTTTCTCCTGGACTTAGACCCGTTGACTTAGATAATTTATTGTGCCACTTTATTATCTTTTTCTGAATCAAATTTACTTTACTTAATCGATAAGTTATTAAAAAACCAAAATTGCAATTAAATGTTGTCCAACTTGATAGGAAATGTCAAAAATATCTAACATTCTCCCCCTTGGACAATACTTAATGCAGTGTTGACTCAAGTTTAAAACAATTTAAAAACTCAGTTATGCTATGATACTATATTAGTCGATTAGGTTTAAAAACAAAACATTTGATCCAAACAGTGCCAGCTGTTGGGCCCCGTTTCCGAAGCCCAACGATCGCTCCAAATATCATAAACATAAGACGTACACATAACACCCTATAAGGTTACTTCAATAACCCTCATTTGCCATCATCAGTTCATCTTTATTCTTGTAACATCCCAAAATTTTCCTCACACTATGCTCAATGGCGTGCCCATACAAATCAGTCGCCATGCACAAACTCGTTTCTCTTAATTGTGAACATAAGTTGGAAAACTTAAAATCTGAATTTCAATTTGACTTCTTCATAGAATTTGTAACTTTAGGTCTCTAATTTGATTTGAAGCAAAAATCACCTCAATTAGAGTTCTACAACTCAAGATATGCTTAAAAAGCCTAAGTGTGCACATACTCCAATTTTGTCCTTCAAACCGACCTCTCATTTGATCTAATGCAAACTTTCTCAAAACAACTCTAAATAATACGAATTTTCATGGAGAGATAGATAAATGTCTTAGAAATCTATTGGTCCAATAATCACTTCAATTGGAGGTCGGATGAGGGAGTTATGATCAAAAAAATCGAACATGTTCATACCCTAAATCTATTTGACCTTATCTTGGCGCGAATGCCATAACTTTCACCACAAATGTCTGATTGATTTCGTTCTTGACCATTAGAAAGAAGACATTGAGATCTACAACTCTCATGAAGACCTCAAAACGAGATTCGGCCTCGAAAATGGTCAAAATCGCGATTTACTGTAACTGACCCAAGAATGTCAGTTAAACAGACATGCATGTCCGTTTAACGGACACAGACTGGCAAAACAACCCAATTTCATCCGAGAAGGTTCGTTAAATGGACATCCATGTCCGTTTAACGGACACACACTAGCCAAAGGGTCCTTTTTCACCCGAGAACAATGTTCGTTTAACGGACATACACTGGGCAAAGGGTTCAAAACTCCTTTCCAAGCCTCTCCAATGATTCCATCTTCCATCCTAACACCATATATACTCATAATCTCCCCAAATTCAACCCTTCAAGTGAAATACAACTTCATA
>JAOSBP010000002.1:31047474-31065168 GCA_027563825.1 Erythroxylum mucronatum | reverse complement strand
CCCCCCCCCCCCCCCCCTGAAAATGTACAAGCGGGTGCATCTTGTGAAGACATCATATATCATTGGTTGAGGTTTTTGATAAAAGAGCAACAATTAATGTTGAAGAAAGTTCATATGGATTTGAATAGTGTTGATACGCTAACTAAAGTGGTTCCCAAAAATAAGCATGTACTTTGTATTAAGCTTGTCAGGATGTATCTTAAGTAGATGATTGAGAATAACGTGTCTTCCCCATATTTGGGCTCCCTAACCTTATTTTGAGACTTTCAGTGATCGTAGATAAATTTGCAATTCGTAAGAATGACAAATAAGTGAAAACAAGATGCAAAAATATCTTCTGGAGAGATACACGGTTGTATAGAGTGCTAAACACCCATATTTTGACGTACATGATTGTGTGGATCAATCATATAAGTCTTTGTAAACATGTGAAGATCGAAAACATATACGGTCAATGTACACGTCTGTGGAAGATACATGGCCATGTATGGAGACCGTGTAACTCTATGTAACTATGTACAATTGCGAATGAGGTAGTGTTGAAGATACATGGTTACTTACACAAAAAAACCTTATTTTGTAATATAAAAGAGTATAAGACGTAAGTTTTTGTAGAGAGTGCCGCCGTAACATCCAAAGGTGAGGAAAAATAGAGAGGACAAATAGTGTTAAATTCTCATACTTGTTTGATTGTTTACGAGATTGGTTTGAGTGTTGTTGATTGTGGTACCAATTTTGATTTCAATCCTGAAACTTTGAAAAACAACTTGTTGTTATTGAGGGAGAGATCAACTTTTGTAAATCCTTATTGATTTTAGAGAATTTATTTGTCGATTTAACTCATGTATTTTTTTTCTCTACACTGGAGGGTTTTTCATATAAATCTTGGTGCTTATTTCATCATTAAGTTTCTTATTCTCGTGTTATTTTGCTGCTACAAGTTGAAGAGTTTTTTCTTCTTGTTAATATTTGATTGATCTTTTAGAGAATTGTGTTGGTTGTCTATCAACAATTGCTTCCTATAAATCTGCTAAATGAAAAGCTTATCCATGGAACCTACTTTTTGAATTCATCATCTTAAAGGCATAGTCAAACCATTAAACTTTTCTAGCAATTGAGAGCTTAGTAGAATTGACTATCCAGGACGTTATCATTGTGTTGCAAAGCTCCTAATGTGAATAATCATCACTGGATGAGTCAGGTTCAATGATTTTATCATTCAGCCTAAGTATCTAATTAACTGAATAAGTGGAGGTGCTATATGGTTTTACAACATATAAATTACATAAATAATTATCTAAAAGATGTCAAGTCGTTATCTTCTTGCTTCCTTGTAGGGTTCGTTTTCCTGTTCTTAGCAGCTTCATAATTCAATAGGGCCATCACACCACTGTACATACCATGAAAACAATCTTTGAATAAACTGGACAGCGCCGTGCAATTACCAGATCTTTCTATAATATGTCGCTTTAGCGAAATTTATACAGAAATCTGACTGCTTTCTGACAATGCTAAGTAGCAGTCAGACGAGCACACACTTTTATTCCAAATCCAAAGCACCCAAAATGGTACGACTATTAGTTAGAACTGAGACTGCATTCTGCAATTTTTTCCCATGATTTCAGCGTTTTGTCCTCAGTGTCTGTTTTCCACAATTGAAGGCAATTTATCTTGAAGGTCAGGCCGTTGATGCTATCATCAAGTTTATTAGCTTTTTCTTCAGCTCTTTTCCTCTCATCATCCGTTAGATCCCCATAAAGTAGGCTAAGATGAGGCATATAAGCTGTAATGATACCCAAACTAATTGTTAGCAAATTATCACAAATAGCAAGATCTTCTAATTTGAGGGATTGATATGAACAAGTCCAACGAAAGTAATTTCCATAGTATAAGGAAGATGGTAAGTTTCTCTCATATCCAAAACATATTTTTGCAGGATTTCTCTAAGTAACTCTGTAAATCCAAGACTAAGCAATAAATGAGTATTAGGCATGCAAATTGACAAGTTGAATCCTTAAGAGATTCTGAACTGGGAGGCTTTGTAAACATCAGTCCCTACGTAAAGTCCTTCACCACAAACCAAAAACTAGAAACAGAAAATAAGGCTACAAAAGTTTGATGGTCGCTTTGTCATTTTCTAACCTATCAACATCCAATTCCTACATTTTAAGATCAGCAGCAAAAGGATGAATATATACAAACAGCGAGTCCAAGCAGAAGTTTCTTTTATCGATGAAAATCAACCATTTAATAATTCAGCGTACGTTTGAAAAGTCTAAGAAATACTTCAGAAGATGCCTATGAAGCAGAACCAAGAACTTGAAACGTTGGTTTAAGCGCAGGCAGTATCAGTTTTGGCATACATCTCTGCATAAAAAAAGCATCAAAGCATTTTCTTTCCTGCTACTTACAAAGCCATCACCAAGAGATGCAAAGATCCTCTTGAAGAGACACTACTTACGTACTGTTTGACTTCAAAAGATGACCAAAGCTCGAAAATTAAGAAGACGGGGAAAAAGAAAACTTTCCCTTGGTCGAAGAACTTACGAGTAGAGCGCTTGTAGCCAAAACGTTCACTACAATGCTCGCTTGCTTCCACTACCTGGAATGAAAAAGGCAGAAAACCGAGATGCTCACTGCATCAGAGAAAAATAGCACAAAGCCAACCCATTCTGACATGTGGGGCAGTTAATCATTAGATCAAAAGCATTGCAAGATCAATTCATACAACGAAGTCCAAACAGGTAGTAAAAATTCAGAGTTGGGATTTAATGATATGTCTCCAAATAAATAAATAAATTATTAGCATCCACAGGAAGAAGCGACACACAAATCAAATACAAGAAGCATTTTCTATAGCAATCAAAGTTACAACGAACTCTCACCTCACAAGTTGGATGAAGCCGGAGGTAAACACACTGATAAAAGAAAGTTCCCGTCGCCACACGGTCAACGGTGGCAGTGTAAGCCTTGAGTCCCTCGCAAGCGGATAGAAACTTGTCCAAAGCATCGTGCTCCGTCAAAGCGATGGCTCCGACAACAGTAACATGTGGCTCAAACTGGGGTCCACCAAACTCCGATCCCAGACCCTCCATCAACTTCTTGGCTCTCGATGCAACGTCCTCCGGTGGGACTGCCCACACCGAATAAAAGTGCTTTTGGGCAGTCGTTGCTGTAGCAGCTTCGGGGATATCCATAAAGATGAAGTAGATGGCAAGAGACAGAACTAGGAGACACAGAAGGGTTAAGCTTCTAATGAGCGAGTGGAGAGGGCACTCAAAGGTGAGTCCGATCCTCCGCGGTGATTTTTTTTTTCGAGATAAATTTTAGTTATTTATTTAAATAAGTTTCGTATAAATTTTGTATGGTGGGTAAAATAAATTACTGAGATCCTGTAAAAAAGAGTAAGATAGAATAATATTAGGCGGAAGATATTTATACCGTTTGTATCCCAGAGTGAGCCTCATGTCGCTTGGGTTCCATTTTTTATTTTTTTACTCGTAATTTTTAATTTTTGTTTGTACTTTTTAAATAAAAACAATATTTTAGTTTAATTATTTTTTTTATTCAAGAAAACTCTATAAACAAGTTAAGCAGACACACCTTTCTGAGAGTTCAATTGACACACTACTCCACATCCAGGCCAAACGGGTGTACATTAATATTAATATAGTTACATTATTATATTGGTAATAATATAAAATAAAACTTAAAGATAAATATTTTAGTTAATTAAATTTATTTTAATCTTTTACATAATATTTATTAATAAATTATTAATAAAAATATTTTATTTTATTAAAATAAATAATTTTAAATTAATATTTATTCTTAATATATTTCAATTATTAAATCAAGTTTTGTTTGCAATGTTTTTTTTAAACAAAAACAAAAAATAACCAAATTTTCCATAGAGAGAAAAAGAATAAATGTTTACTTGGTTTCTCTTAATTTGGCCTGACTAAGACTAAACATAAACCATATCGTACTGAGGCCTGTATTTATATCTCCTGGAAACAATTAGATAAACAAAGAAATTGATCAAAACTACTATAGAAAGCAACCAGTAGAAGTATTCCAAATGGTTCCTGTTAAGATTGTGTCCGGCCAGCCAGCCTCTGTTCTTCGTAATATGTGCCGTTATGCTGTTCACTACCTCAACCAGTATACTGCTGGAAAAGTAGCCTAGAGACACGGAGATCCAAAGAAAGCAAGTAGACACTGATTTCAGTCCTTTTGGTGTCTCTGCGTAGAAGAAGTGAAGTAGACCAGCGAATGTGAAAATGTCTGCGATGCCAAATATCATGTACTGGATTGACAACCATAAACAGCTAATGGGCAATGGCTGAAGACCAGGGACAGCGTCGAGCATGTTGTGCCTTGTCGCCACGGCTTTTCTCTTAACCTCTATCACTCCGGCGATAGCCATGGACACAGAAGAGAGAAACAGGCCTACTCCTATTCGTTGAAGGTTTGTTATTCCGGTGGGATGGCCTGTGATTTTACGAGCAATGGGAACGAAAACACGGTCGTATATTGGAACCAAGACGGTAACGATTATGTATGGAATGACTTGTAGAGAGGCTGGAGGGAGTTTAATGGATCTGAAGATTCTTGCGTCCATTGTTCGACCTTGTTGGACCGAAAAAGTTTGGAGTTGAGCTGTGCAAAGGGTCATGACGACGGTGCAAAAGACTAGAGGCATTATGCCAAGTACAATTTTGGCGTTTTCAACTTGTGTGACTCTGCATAGTTTCCATGGATTGATGGATTCAGGTCTCTCAAGTTGTACTGTCGACGGTGGTCTTACGGCTGCTTTGTCTAGAAACCTGAAGAGGATGGAATTTAATATCTTTGAGAGAGAGGCACCATAAACTTAATTTCGTAATTCGTTATCACAAGATTGGAAATGCTTAATCTTCTTAAGTTATAACCTCAAAGTATCAGTGTGAGGCAGAAACTCTATTGCGAAAGATGCGTCGTCTTCCTTAGAAATCTCATAGAGGTCTGCAGGAACTTCAGGAAGTTTAAGTTTTCTGTTACGTAAAGCTGCAACATATACCTGTAACAAGTAGATCTAGCGATGGCAATAGGGCCGGGCTGCTGTAATTTAAATCAAGCGGACTGTAATACTGGTTCTAATATTACGCTACAACTTCAATTAGAAACTTACGTCTAATTGCATATAATCAAACAAGTTATAATTGACTTGTGCAAAGTTACAAACCTGTAGGATTTCTGTAATGGCAGAAGATTCTTGAGGAGCATGAATTCTGAAAACTGGCAGAGCAACTAAAAACAAGACCAGACCAAAAAGAATAGAAGCTGAACTGGCTCCAAAACCCAAATCCCACCCTTTGTTGTCTTGGATCCAGACTATAAATGTTAAGCTGACGGAACTACCAAGAGCTACAGAGAGCAAGAGATAGTTGAAGTAGCTGGCCATTTGCCTGAGCTCTCTGGGATCTTTCTCGTCGAATTGATCAGCACCATGTGGCGGCAATGAAGTTTTCAGTCCAGCGAGGCCAATGCCTATCATGTATAGAGCAATAAAGAGAAGCACAGCATCGCTTCCTTCAACTTTTTGACAGTTAGAACCTTCACTGAAGACGTTACATGGCGGTGGTTTCATAGATGGGAAACGTGCCTGAATCGTAAGCAGTGCAATTCCCTGCACAAAATTTCTTGCTCTAAGTCAATAATCTGATTGATTTTGCCTTTGAATCTTCAAACTTCAGTAACTAACAGTAGCGAAGCTACAGCTATGTGAGAAACAACTTAACCAAGCAAGCAACAAATATATACCTACCAAGAACTCGAAGAATCCTGAAACTATGGCAACTCTGTATCTTCCAAAATAAGTGTCTGCAAAAGCTGCAATGAGCCAAGTGAGAACGTGGACGGTGCCAAGCATATTGGTTAGCTGATTTGCAGCATCTGCAAGCTCCAAATGCATCACCCCAGTGAGATATGTCACCAAATTAACTTGCAACGCCACATTTGCTGCACTATCTAACACCGTCATGCCTGCATATATACACACCACAACCAGAAGTGTTTTAGAATAATGGCTCACATATATATGTTTTCTTTGATAATATAATATAATATGGTACTTGCCTAGAACAAATAAAGATGCCCTTTTTCCTCCATGCTTGCATTTTATAGCTGGCTCTCCATGCCAATCAACCTTTCCTTCAACAGTCTCATAATCCTGGTTAAGATGAGGAACATTTGTCAAGGGAGAATAGCCATGATCAGAAGAAGTGGAGACGGGAGACATGAAGTAGAAATCGTACCATGTTTCAATTCACCTGGAAGACAAATCTGAGGATTGTGACGAGAATATTGGTGGTTTATAACAAGATCAGCAATACATGCATATGGGAGTTGCTAAATTTCCAATTATGCAATAGTCTACATAGCTTGTACAAATTAAACTCAAGGTGGTTAAAATCTATAGACAAGTTTTAAAATGAAATCTTGCTAGTTTAGTTAACTAGGTTAATGAAGAGTTAACAAGGAAAGAAGCAATTAAGATGAATGATTGCAGGTACCAAGTATTTAAGAGCGTTATCTAAAAACAGTTAGGTATGAGTGACAGCACTGATGTTCACTGTTCACTCCTAGTATTTCCATTCAAAATTAATACCCGAATCGACTTTCTAGATTCGGCTTATTGCAGAAGATTTTTTTTCATTTATATTTTTCTGTTAGGTAATTATATTGTTTATTTTATCTGCTAATTATACAGTAATAACCAAAAGAATGCTTGAATCATAATGTACATTCTTACTTGATTAATCTTAACCTTATGATCTTCACTTCAAATTTTTATATTTCATGAGCTTTTTCACCTACAACTATCAAGCTTTATTAAACATCAAGGTCAGTGTAAGACTTTGATTATTGATATATCTTATAAACAACACACTTTAGATGATTAATAAATAAATCCTCTTGACAACTTTTAAAATAAAAACATACAATGTTATGAGACTAAGCTTTGTTTAGTTCATAATTATTCCTACTTTAGTTTCCCCTTTAATTATTTTATTGAATTCTTTATGTCAGAACCCTACCTTAATAAGGCCTGGGGTGGATTGCATATTATTAACTTGATATTGGAGTGTTAAGCTAACCCTATGAATGCACATAACTTAACATGTTCTTACATTCTATCCATCTAATTACCATTCAATTAACAAGATATTTTAAGTACAAATAGTCATAATTCATTCATTCATTCATCATAATAGTCTAATAATAATCTCATCATCATTTAATACATAAGGTCAAATCGTACTTAGTAATAACATAATAGCAATAATAATAATAATTTTAGTATACAAGTTCATAACTACATTAATGCCTCGAATGTCTACATTAATCTCCAAAGACACAATGTTTCAAATACTTGAGAAAAATGAAAATGATTAAAAAACTTTGGTTGACCTTGTCTAGACCTTCCTAGTGTTTACTGTTATTGTCGCATGCCAATTGACTCAATAACCTTTTCCCTTTTTTTCGTGGAGAGGGGAAAATAACGAAAATATCAGTATTACACTAAATGAAGGAAAATATTTTTACCCGTGAGTAGTCATGCACCAAAAAAATATATTTTCATTTTGAAAACCATTTGGTTTATAAAATAAGTCACAAGTTTCTTGTCTATAATTATACCATGCCTATTGGATATTCTACATCACTCCAATATAAGCATCACCCACATCAAGGCCTAAGGTCAATTTTCTCATTTCACATCAAGATTTAAGCAAGACTTCATTTCTTGTATCAAGCATCATCACAATCATTAAGACACAAGTTCATCAATCACCATAATCATCATCCACATAACAAGATATTATTTTCTTGAACAATACCATATCAAGTATGAAGCGTACACGTAGACTATTTTATTACATATGCCCTTCATCATTTTTGTTAAACAAAGGCCTAAGTGAGTCTCTATTTCGTTGCCTATGTCACCTCACTTAGGTCTTTTGCCTAATCCATAAGTCACCTCACTTAGGTTTTTGTTTAAGAAAGTTTTGCTTATGACACTTCACTTGGATCTTTTGCCTAAGCCACTTCACTTAGTTCCTATTTAAGAAAATTTTCCTAAGTCACCTCTCTTAGGTCTTTGTTTAATGAAATTTTGCCGAAGTCACCTCATTTAGGTCTTTCGCCTAAGCCACCTTACTTACATCTTTCTTAACAAACATTTCCTAAGTCACTTCACTTTGGACTTTATTCAAAGAAATTTGCCTGAGCCACTTTACTTAAGTCTTTTATTCATTTTTATTCAAGCAATTCATTCATTATCAATTTTTCATAGAGACCACTTCAATTCACTACATATTTTCAAACAAAACCAATTTTCACTATAGTAAAAAGTTCAAAGGTATATGTCATAAAATTTCAACATAACCTTCTTATGGGACATTCACAATGACTCACCAAATCATATACTTATAGAGGGACAAATTCTCAACAAACATAACTTAAAGTACATTTAGATATAAAACACAAAATTTTACTCACTTAATAATCATATGTATATATAGTTTTCAAGTTGAATAACTTCTTGAATTCAATTCATATTGTCCCTGAAATTAGCTACCAATAATAGAACACATTAGATGCCATAACACCCTAAATAACTTAAGGTAAATTAGCTTTATCTTCCAAATTATAATGATTTTACGCAAACCATTTTACATATAATTATGCAACATCTAAACCTACAACTTTCATGTTTTAACCAACTTCTAAATCAGTACTATAAGCCCTCAAATTATAAGTACACTACCATTTTCAACTTTAATCCTACTAGACAAACCAATTTAAAAAATTTAACCATATCTCTTAATATGTAAAATTTGGGCACTTGTTCTTTTATGGAAATAAACTCTATGTATATATCTACAACTTTTATGCTTTGCACTTCGTCAAATTCACAACTTTTGACTCCAAAATAATTAGAGAAAGACAACTTAGCCATTCATGTCCAAAATAAAACATCTACACTTTTTAACCTATGTCTCACAAATTAAACAATATTTCCTAAAACTCTTGTATAATCATTAAGAATATATATAAACAACCATGAAAGATGAATATTCTAGAAAAATTTTACTCAAAATCATCACACAAAAATTAATATTAAGAGGGGCTTAAGAAGGAATGCAATCCCACTCACATATTCTTAGAAATCAAGTCTTCTTCTTCTTCTTCCAAACATCCTTTTTTTTTCTCCCTTCACTCTCTTGCCTCTTCTCTTCTAAGAGTGTCTCCTCTTCTATCTTAGATCCCCTTCTTTTTCAGATATTAAAACCTAAATGACATATTAAAAAAACGATTCCATCCGTGCCCCATATTATGAAAATTTGACTATTCCCTAAATGAGCATCTCTCAACTTATTTCTTTCTTTTGTCTCTAATTGTCTATTCACTTTCTATTTTTATTTTATAATATATTTTCGCATATTTTATCACTTATAGGCACATCAATTACCTCAAAATTAATTTTTCTTTAATAATTGCAATTTATTCCACCTCTTAACTCATTTTCTCCAATTTATTCACTAACATTAATTATTCTTATTCTTTTCTCTAAAAACTCTAAGTCACCAAATTTTTTTCTCAAAATTTCACTATTTTTTTACCAAATATTTAATTCTAGCATCAAAAAATTGAATATTCCTCTTTTAAACACTAAAATACAAAATATTTACGAAAAATCAAGTTTAAGAATAAAATAATAAAAAAAGCACACTACATAGGGAAAATAAATATTAAAGGGACTAAAAAGTAATTAAGAAAACTAAACAAAAATTTGGAGCACGACGACTCTTCCCCTCTTAATAAAATTTTGTCCTTAAAATTTGGAAATCCTACTCTCGAAATGTATGAATGTAATATTTTATAAGGTAATTACGAAATCATCATACCAAAAAAATGTATGCACAAATAAAACTATAATTTATTTGAAAAGCTTGGCAAAATGCCCTTAAGGACATCATATCAAAACATCAAATAATAGAAATTTCACTATAAGTATTAGGCACAACGTTTTACCTTATTAAAAAACCTAAACATTTATTTCATTTTAACATAATTGAACATAAATTATATTCAACCTTTTAAATCATAACATAACATCTTATTAAATTCAAAGTATTGCAATTCTCTTTCTTATTAAAATATTTTCAAAATATCTTAAGTCTCAAAAACATCTACTTAAGATAAAACCAATTAAAACACTTAAGTCAATTTGTCAAATTTATCTCATAATCCAAAGTTCTTACAATCAAATTTAAAATTTAAAAAATTTACCTCATTGCATTTAAAATGCATAATTAATTAGTCATAAAATAATATTTTAAATCATTTTTACCACTTGCCATTTAATACATTTCTCGAATCTCGAATCATTTTCACTCCTTGTTCGACAAGTCATAACTACATAATAGCATAAATTCAACTCTAAATCTATAGGAAAAATTCGAATAATCACAATTTCATTTAAAATATATCCTCCTTAAACCATAACTCACATAAAAATTCTATGATGCACCACTTATCCCATAACTTTATTCATACTTAAATCCACATTCTTCATGTTATACCTTTTTCATATTCAGTTTGTACAACTTTGAATTAACCTCCAAACAATAACCTTTTAAGACTTGGTCATGCTTAAACAATCTATAGCATACTGGTCTTACCTCCAAAATCATCACAAATTTATCTAAACTCTTATTTATAAGCAAGTAAACTATTTATAACCCTTTTAATTCCACATCTTAATCCTTTCCTCATTCAACTTTTATTTCTCCTCCTAATATTACCCTTAAAAAATGAACTCCCGTCTACTTGTATTATCTCTCCACTTAGGACATATTTTTAATTATCCTTATGCCTTTACTCATTGCAAAACCATTATCAAATTTCGAACATCTATCATTCACTCATCTCTTCAAACATTCCTTATTTCCTTTCATTTACCAAATGTCTAAATAATTTTTTTAACCTTACTCTCCATCTCAATTCACTTTCCTTTTTGAACATTTCCTAGTTGTTTTAACTCTACTTGCTATCTCTCTCTTAATTGATAATACTTAATCCAAACTTGTTACTAATCATCATTCCATAAATATCATTATCCAACATCTCTAACATATCCACACATCTTGTCCATTTGACAATGACTATCTATAAATTTCATTCCTTTCATTATAGTTAATGTTTTCCTTAAGCACTTAAATACTTCCCACCTATCCAATATTAGTCACTCAAAATGGTAGTTAAATTGTACTTTGATTTTAATTCATCACCTTATAGTTTTGTCTAGCAATTTGTATCTTTGCTTCCATTTATACTACCTCACCAATTAATCTACCATATATCCTTTATTTATTATTTAAAGTTATTATTTATCTCCAACATAATCACCATTCAAGTTTAGTTATTGTTTACCTTTAAGATTTTTACTATATAACCTCAACTCTTAAATATTATTCATAATAAATGTATGTGGCCCTAATATTCTCTCTAATGTTTACTTTATTCCGGCACTAATGAATAATATTTTAAGAATTGGTGAACTTTGGAGAATAGTTATCAAATTCATATGGAGGGTAATGCTTTTTGACTTAGAGTTTGTGATACTAATCTTATTTCTAAGGTGGTTATGACTAGTAATATAATCTTTTTTGAACTTAAACACTACTGAGGTTATGCGTTTGAAGACTGGTGATGCGGAAACCCAAGGCTAAAGAACCCAAAACCCCTTAAACAAACACTTTGGATAGAACATGAACAAGAAGAAATCCTCAACCCTAATAAACCCCTAACCAATTATATGAAAGGAAATGCATATAACAAGGTTGATTTGAAAAAAAAATTCACCACAAGTATTTACCTTGATAAGAATTATATTCTTGATGCAATAGAAGAAGATGAGAAATCCTCTCTTATAGAATTCGTTATTCAACTAATCTAACCCTAAATAATGTTTATTATGATGTATTTATACCCCTTGAAAAGAAAGAAACCCTAACTATGTAAAAGGCCTTTAAGCATAGGCCTTTCATCAAAATACTTAAAGTCCAAACTAATATTTCTAAAATATAACCTATTAAACCTAAAAGTTTTAAACAAGCCCAAGACACAAGTAGTGTGCTGTCGAAAGTTATGCTTTTAATGTAAAATAATTAATTAAATAAGAAGGAAAGTCTTCTTGCTCATTCCACCCAACTTGATTAGTTATCTTATCATTAGCCCTCATTGTCTCTTGAGATTCCATGCCAACAAGGTCATAAACACATTAGGCAAATTTGGGTCAAGGTCAGTGTTAGTAAACAAAGTTTCCTTAAACCGAATCAAAATTAAAGTTCTCTCGCCTAAGTATGCACTTTTTAACTCTCTCTCTTTTGCTTATAAAGTATGCACTCTTTAACTCTCTCTCTTTTGCTTATAAATATGGTTGTGTCTTAATTTTTTCACTCCTCTCAATTTCTCTTTGCTCACTTTTCACATTCTCTTCTTTTTTTTCACTCACTAACTGCTTCTCTCCTATACATCCCACTTTTTTTTTCCTCACTTGTGCAGTCACTCACCATTAGGCCTTTAATTTTATTCTTTTCTATCTTAGCCTCTTTTCTCTCTTCTTTTTTTTTCACCTCACTTACTGAATCCCCGCTTGATGATTGTTGAATTTTCAATTGTTCAAGGTATGTTTCTTTAGGTGATAAAGGAGTAAGGGCAACTTTCTGCCCATTATAAATAAAAGAATACCTATTCATATAGCTATTATGCATAAAATGCCTATCAAATTGCCATAGCCTACCCAACAATATATGACCAGCTTGCATAGGCACAACATTGCACACAACTTCATCCCCGTATCTACCAATAGAGAATGCAACAACTACTTACTTAGTAACTTTAACTTTACCACTTTCATTCAACCATTGTAGTTTACATGGATTAGGGTGTTTATCACATTTCAATCCCAACTTCTTTACCAAAGTAGTATTAGTCACATTAGTGCAACTACCCCCATCTCTAATCATGCTACAAGCTTTCACACCTACTAAGCATCTCGTGTGAAATATGTTCTCCCTTTGTTCTAGGCTATCTTCCTTTACATTCAAGTTCAATGTATGTCTACCAACTAAAGATTCACCCTTCACAACATACTTAATATTCTCATCAACATCAGAAAAATCTTCCAAAGGTGGCATACTTAAATCACTACCATCAAACTCGTTACCATCATTAGACTCATTACCATCATTAGACTTATAAACAATTTCTCCACCCTTAATAAATATAGTCTTCCTATTAGGATAATCAGATGCATAATGACCACGCCCTTGACATTTAAAGCACTTAATATCCCTATATTTAGAAGGTGTAGAGGATGAATCAGTGGTACCTTTTTGAACTGAAGTACTCCTCTCCTTGCCTTTGTTTAACTCGTTGCCTTTCTCCTTGGAATCCGAATAGTGCTTCCTCTTTTTATCTTCATTTTTGCTCTATTTTGGATTATATTTGCTGTTGGAATTTGAGAAAGACTTGGTTGGCCTCTTTTGTTTTTGTTGCCTCTCTACCTTTATGGCAATGTTCATTAGGTCCTCCATCTCTATATAATGTTGCAACTCAACCACATCAACAATTTCCCTATTCAATCAGCCCATGAACTGAGCCATTGTCACCTCTTGCTCCTCTTTTATGTTATCTTTAATCAATAGTATCTTTATCTCCTTGTGATAATCTTCTACTGATCTATTTCCTTGTGTGAGTATACGTAATTGCTGGTGCAACTCTCTATAGTAATAAGATGTCACAAACCTCTTCTTCGTCAGTCTTTTCATCTCTTACCCAGTGGATATAGGTGATTCCCTATTCATCTTCGTATTCGTTATCAATTCATCCCACCTAACTAATGCATAATTAGAGAATTTTACTACTGCCAATCTCACATTCTTATCTTCAGAATAGTTGTGACAAGTAAAAATCATGTCCACCTTTCTTTCCCATTCCAAGTATACTTCAGCGTCATTCCTACTTTTGAAGGATGAAATCTTCATCTTAATGGAATTAATGTTGCTATCTTTTCTCTCCACTCTTTCTTCCGTCCTTACTCTACCCCTCATGGATTGCACTTCATCTTCATACTCGTTATACATTTTTTTCTAATTTTGCCTCCTGATTCCTATGACTGCTAATTGATCTACTAATATTTTGGATTCTACTGGTTTCATTAATCCTCCCATCCATCCCATCCATCCTAGTAGACAACTTCTTGAACTCACTCATGAATGCCTTATACATCACTTTCAAATCAGGCACATTGTCAACCTCCTCATGTAATGTTTCCTTTCCATCCCTTCTACAGGCCATTCTTATGACAAAAGGTGCAAGAAAAATGATTATCAATAAAAGATAACCTCACAAGTCACTCCCATACATGTTTCACTCAAAAGATGACACTCCACTCGTGTTTCACTCAAAATTGGCTTTTTCACTCTTTTAAGCTTACACGCTCAAGAATTTTTCTACTCAAACTTGATGTCATCAATTGCACTTCAGAATTTAATTTCCAGTCAAGGTAATGGACAAATATTAAATTAAGATTTAGGAATGCAATGAATATACCTAAGAAAGACAATGGGCACAAAACTATAGGCAAGTATATCGAAATCAAAGAAGGCAAAATGGACACACAAGATGAAGGATATATAATGCCCAAAAGAATACATAATTTAAATTAATAAGAATCAATTTGTTAATTATGTTGTAAATGGAAACAAAATAATAATAATAATAAGTGTAACAGCCCAGACCACCTGTTCACAGATATTGTCCAATTTGGGCCCAGCCTGCACGGTTTTGTTTTTCCAGAGAACTTCCCAGGAGGTCACTCATCCTGGTACTGCTCTTGTTCTAGCACGTTTAACTTCAGAGTTCTGATGGGATCCGGTGCGTTAGGACATGAAAAATACGTTTGTAAGGGGGGTATCCATACCTTTACAAGGCGTGCTTCGTTCTCCTCCCTAACCGATGTGAGATCTTACAATTCACCCCCTAGGAGGCCCAGCGTCCTCGTTGGCATAACGATCTGAGTACTGTCTCTGATACCATTATAACAGCCCAAACTACCCGCCATAGACGGAGCTACATGGGGGCCCATGGTGCACTGGGCCCCCCAACATTTAAAAAATTAAATATTTTTATTTTAATATATATATATATATACAAGGACGGAATTATTTAGAGCCCATTAGTACACTGGGCCCCCCAAGATTTTAAAAAATTAAATATTTGGGCCCTCCTATCTTAAACTTCTGGCTCTGTCACTGCCACCCGCTCACAGATATTATCCGCTTTGGGCCTAGCCCGCACGGTTTTATTTTTCCACAGGACTTTCCAGTAGGTCACCCATCCTGGTACTGCTCTTGCCCTAGCACGTTTAAATTCGAAGTTCTGATGAGATTCTGTGCATTAGGGCATAGAAAACATGTCTTTAAAGAGAGGTATTCACACCCTTATAAGGCGTGCTTTGTTCTTCTCCTTAAATGATGTGGGATCTTACAATAAGAGATTAAAAAATAGAAACTTAGAATGAAGGAAAGACACTAAACAAAATAGGAAGCCAACAAAAGAAAATTATATAATCATATCAATCCTAAAGATATAATTCTTTTTTTTTCAACTGATTTTTTAACACTAGGTAACAATTTCATTAAAATCTTTAACACTTGCACTTCCTCTTTTTTTTAATGTTTTTTACTGTAGCAATGTTTTCTTCTTATCTAGCTTCTGATTTTTTTGGTTTTTTTTAAAAAAACATAATAATAAGATAAACTCTAATTTCGAGTTCCAATGGAAAATAACAGTAATAATAGCACATAAACATAAGATAAATAAGAATTTGTCATAATCCAAGCTTTGATAACAAATGATGCAAAACCCCAAGGCTAAAGACCCGAAATCCCTTAAACACACACTTTGGATAGAACATGAACAAGAAGAAATCCCCAACCCTAATGAACCCCAAATCAATCATATGAAAGGAAACGCATATAACAAGGTTGATTTGAAAACAAGAATAGAAATTGGCCACAAGTGTTTACCTTGATAAGAATTATATTCTTGATGCAATAGAAGAAGACAAGAAATCCTCCATTATAGAATTCGTTATTCAACCAATCTAACCCTCAACAATGTTTATTATGATGTATTTATACCCCTTGAAAGAAAGAAATCCTAACTATGTAAAAGGCCTTTAAACATAGGCCTTTCACCAAAATAATTAAAGCCCAAATTAATATTTCTAAAATACATCCCATTAAACCTAAAAGTTTTAAACAAGCCCAAGACACAAGTTGTGGGCTGTCAAAAGTTATACTTTTAACGTAAAATAATTAATTAAATAAGAAGGAAAGTCTTCTTGCTCATTCTGCCCAACGTGATTAGTTATCTTGTTATTAGCTCTCATTGTCTCTTGAGATTCCATGTCATCTACAATTCAGCCCATGTAAGATTGAAGCGCTTCTTTAAACTTCTTAGCTCTTGATTTTGTTATTTGTCCCTCCGACATGACTAGCTCATCTTTGGCACTATTTCACTTACAAAGTCCCACGGTCGGGCCCACATCAACTGGTGCCAATGATTCTTCCTGTATATGACATATGAGGTATGGACATTTGAATTTTAACGCACTCAAAGCTTTTTAAGAGAGAAAAAAGGTAAGAGGCATCTTAAGTATAAATCATCTTGAACAACTATATGAGGCATACTTACTTAGAAAGCATGTAAGGAAAAGTTTCTTTGAACCAGTCAATTTCAAAAGCTACTAAGTCACTCCAACTTGTTTATGCAGATGTTTATATTCACATCAATCCTTCATCTTTTAGTAAAAGCTCTGACTTTATTCTTTTCATTGATGATTATAGTAGACAGAAATGGATGAAAATTTTTAAATACAAGTTTGAAGCTTTTGATGCTTTTAAAAAGATTAAAGTTGTAGTTAAAAAAAAGAAAGTATTTTTAAGATTAAAGCTTTAAGAACAAATAGACGTGAAGAATTTACTTATAATAAATTTAAGAGCTTTTATGAGCTCATGGAATTTGTATTCCTATTATAGTGTTGAGAACTCCCTAATAAAATAGAATGGTCAAAAGAAAGAATCAAACAATCCTCAATATGAAGAGAACCACATTGAAAAGTAAGACGAAGCTTAAAGAGTTTTGGGCTGAAGCAGTTGCATATGCAATTTATATTGTAGTCTTACAAAGAGTTTGAAATATTCACTCCACAAGAAGCATGGAGTGGAATGAAGCCTTCTATATTACAGTTAAGAGTGTTTGGCTTGATTATGTAAGTTTATATTTTAGAGCAAGAAAGTTCCAAACTTGATGATCGAAGTAAAAAGTTTGTTTTTATTGGATATAATAAGACTTAAAAGGCTACATGTTGTTTAACCTAAAAAATGGAAAGATTGCTATTAGTAGAAATGTTGAATTTAATGAAGAAGCACCTTGGGTGTTGGATCCCGTTACTGGAACCCAACTCTTGAACCATAAAGCATTGAAACATGATCACCTTACCTTGAAGGGTTATTCCATTAAACCCTAATTAGCCGTTAAATTTTTTTTTCATTCATTGGGCCCTCATTAGAC
>JAOSBP010000002.1:31018746-31047374 GCA_027563825.1 Erythroxylum mucronatum | reverse complement strand
TCATGAATTTTCCTTTCTTTATACATAAATAATCATGAACAATTTCTCAATTAATCAAAAAGGTTCAGGGCCCAACATTGGGATTGGAGCTTTCAAATGGAGGGATCTTATGATTTCTTTTTATATTTTAAAGATGAGTAAAGAAAGGAAGTTGTTCAAGAAGTTGAAATGATTTTTGTCTACTAACCTCACCAATCTCTTCGTTTTAAGCATCATCATCCATGTCATTACCAATAAGGATGGGACCTTAAAGATACCGAAGACTTGAGAAATTTTATTATAATTGTAACTAGTTTTGTCTACTTAGATATATTGAGTCTTTAAATTTTGAAGATGCTAGCAAGAAAGAGAAGTGGATTTATAAAATGAATAAAGAAATTCAAGCTATTGAAATGAATGACACATGGGAACTTATTTCTCATCCAAGGGGTCATCATGCCATTAAAGTCAAATGGGTCTACAATATTAAGAAAAATGCCAAAGGTGAAGTAGAGAAACAAGGCAAGGCTTGTTGTCAAAAGGTACAAGCAAAAGTAAAGCATATACTATAAAGAGGAATTCAGCACTGAGGAATAATTCATTTATTAATATGTCTTGTTATCTAAAATCATTAGAGAATTCATCAATTAGATGTCAAGTCCAATTTCTACAATGATTATCCGGAGGAAGAAGTCTACATTAAGCAAACAATATGATATATGGTTGAAGGCCAAAAAGATAATGTGTTGAAGTTACAGAAGGCGGTATGTAAACTTAATAAAGTGCCAAAAGCTTGGAATAACTAAATTGACAGTTATTTTAAAGAGAATAGTTTCACTATATGCTTACATGAACGTGATCTTTATGTTAAAAAAGGATAAACATATTTTGTTATTTGTTTGTATCCATGTAAATGATCTTATCTTCATAGGCAACAATCAAAAGATGTTTAAAAAGTTCAAATATTTTATAAACCAAGAGTTTAAGATGTGTGACATGGGATTGATGTCTTACTACTTGGGAATCTAGGTGAAGCAAATAATGAATGGAATTTTCATCACTCAAGAAGGTTATGCAAAAGAGATGCTTAAGAAATTCAAGATATTAGACCAGTTAACACTCCTATAGAATGTAGAATAAATCTATCCTAGTCTGATGGACAAGAGAGGGTAGATCCAAACTTTATTCAAAAGTCTTATGAGAAACTTGAGGTACTTGACATATACATGACTAGATATCTTATTTGCACTTGGAATTGCTAGTAAATTTATAGACACCATCTAAAGTTCATTTAAAGGCATCTAAGAGAATTTATTGATATATTAAAGATACAATTGACTATGGTATGTTTTATTCATCTTCCAAAAACTTTAACTTAATAGATTTAAGAAGAAATCTAAGAAGAATATTTCTAAAGCCATAGCTCAAACAAGCATTAAGAAAATATGTAAGATTAATTTTATCTAAATAAGTAAAACTAGCATATAGAAAGATAATAATAGGTCTAAAATAAGGAATGATTAATAAATAAAGATAGATTATAACTTATGAAAAATATAAAAACACAAGTAAACATACCTTATATTTTCTTCTCCTTTCTCAGAAAATGCCAACACTCAGGCTACATCGAGAGTTTGAGAGTAAACAAAGATATGAAAACTTAAGAAAATATTAAAATTAATAGAAACAAAAATTAAGTCACAAAAATTGGTATAAGAGCTTCCAACTACACTTACTTTAGTAAAACCATGGAGAATATAGAAAATATAGAAAAAGATATAAAAAATCAGTTATATGAACTTACACAATTAGTCAATAACAAAATTCAGTAATTATGCCTATTTGTGCTTCTTGTAGAGCAATTCATTTATTAATAATACATATAGAAACAAAAATAAAAATCAGCCGATAATGTATCAAAACATTTACTCACACTTATAATTTTCTAGCTCTATTAATGCTTCAATACAAACTCTTCAGACATTTCAAAACATTATTACTAATCATACAACTCTATATCATCAAGAGAAAGAAGAACTAAAACAACTTTTTAACCAGTTTCAGACCCACTATCAAACTCACATATGACTACATTGATTTTGTGATAGTGATTTTATTGGAGATCTTGATAACAGAAGGAGTGTTTTCTTTTAGGGATACAATGCAATCTCTTGGTGTTTAAAGAAAAAACTCATAATCACACTCTCTATGTGTGAATCGAAGTATGTTGCAACTACTTCCAATACTTGTCAATATATAAGTTGTGGAATGAGCTTCGTTTAGAAGCAAATTAAAGCTATGAAGATCATGGTTAACAATAAATCTGCTCAAGCCTTAGTAAAGAATTTAGTATTCTATGATATAAGCAAGTATATTAACATAAGGTTTTATTTTATTTGAGAATACATTGCTAAGAAGGAGATTAATTTGGAGTACGTAAAGTTCTTTGATCAAGTTGCTGAGAATTTTACTAAGCCCCTCATGTAACTGATAATAGTGTCATTGAAAATATTATTCTGGCATCAAGTGACTTTAATAAGTTGATTAGTTTAGAACTATAAATAGTTACATAATGTTTCATCTTACAAAATGAGAGGAAAGAACAAATTTTTTATTGCAGATAGTCTTGTTTTATTATTTTTATTACTGTAAGATAGTCCTTTTTCAGGGTGTAAACAACTCTTTCTTATATAATGAACACATCTGAAACATGGTTTTTCAACAGTCAAACAATAGCTTAATTAGGATGAGGGTAACAAGTACACGAAATTAGAAAAAGGATCTTATTCTTCGTTCCTCATCAGTTCTTTGTCTTCTTCAGGTAGAATGCTTCTTGTTCTCCGGTTTAAGCCTGACCCTTTGTTTCATTCGAGTCCACAAAATCCTTAGGCCTGTAATTGTATCTGTTAGCAACAAACACATAGATACAGAAGTTGATGAAACTCATTAAGGCTAGCAACCAGAAGAACAGATTCAGATGATTCCTGTTAAGATTGTTCCCTGCTAACCAGCCTCCACTTCTAGTAATTCCTCTGGTAGCGCTGTTCACTATATTAACAACTATGCTACTAAAAAGGTATCCAAGTGCCATTGAAGTCCAGAGGAAGCAAGTAGAAAGGGATTTGAGAGCTTTTGGTGCTTCTTCATAGAAGAACTCTAGAAGACCTACGTATGTGAACATATCTGCAACTCCAAACGTAAAGTATTGAATCGCTAGCCAGTGTATTTTCATGGGCAGTTGCTGAAATCCAGGCACAGCGTCGAGCATGTTGTGGTCTCTGGCGACTCCTTTTCTTTTCACTTCCACTAGAGCAGCTGTGGCCATGGATAAACAAGAAAGAACTAGGCCAACCCCTATGCGCTGAAGGTGAGTTACGCCAGTGGGAATGCCTGTGATCTTTCGTAGAAGTGGGACGATTATTCGGTCGTACATGGGAATCAAGATGACAAGGAAAAGTACTGGGATTATTGGTATAGAGGCTGGTGGTAGGTTAAAATGTTTGCTGATGCGGTTGTCCATGGTTCGACCTTGATAGATTGAGAAGGTTTGGAGTTGTGCTAGGCAAAGGGTCATAATAATTGTGCAGCAGAAAATTGGTAGAACGGAAAGTAAGATTTTTGCGTTTTCGACTTGTGTAACCCTGCATAATTTCCATGGACGTTGAGTTTCAGGCCTACCAGTTTGCTCTGCAGATGCTGTTAGTATGGCGGCTTTGTCCATCCACCTGAAAACAATTTTCAATTGGTGAGATGCGTACTTTTATCCCAATGACGCGTTAGTAATTAAGAGGGGGATAACCTTAAAGTATCCGTATGAGGTAGAAACTCCATATCCATTGCCTCTTCCTTGTTACTAATCTCGTAGAGCTCTGAAGGGTCGTCAGGAAGTTGAAATTTTCTGTTGAGGAATGATGCAACATAAACCTGAAGGGATCAGAAACAAAGAATGAGCAGCAGAATTATCAGTTTCTTATCCACATCTTCCATAATTATTACACCTTGTAGATCGACTGGTAGAGACGGCATACCTGTATAATTTCCAGAAGCACGCTTGATCCTCGAACGACTTGTATGCGATACATTGGCAGTCCAGCTAGAAGTGTGGTTACTCCCAAGAACAAGGCAAGAGCACAGATTGCAAATCCCCAGTCCCATCCCTTGTGATCTTGAACCCAAACAAGGAGGGTTAATCCAACAACACCGCCACAGCACAACGCAAACAAGACATAGTTAAAATAGCTGGACATCTGCTGGTCCTCTTTTGGGTCTTTCTCATCAAATTGATCAGCTCCATGTGCAGGGACAGCAGCCTTGATTCCAGAGCTGCCAAGAGCAAGCAGGTATAGGCTAACAAAAAATAGTGCAGCTTTTCCACCTTCAACATGCTTGCAGTGAACTGCTGGATTATACATATCGCAAGCAGGCGGCCGCAATTTGGAGTAATGAGCTTGAACTGCTAGCAATACAAGTCCCTGCCTCGCAAGTTACATCATACGTTAGAAGTTGAGAACTATATATGTACGCTACTCCGTGAACCTTGAGCATGCACGCACTGTTTATTGTTCATTACCATCTCCATTATCACAAAATATATGTTTTGTTTGTAAAATAGTGGACATGATTGATTGTATGTAAAGTTACATGCTTACAACTAACTCGAGACATCCTGAAATTATCCCAATTTTCAATCTGCCAACGTAAGCGTCTGCCAGGAGAGCCATCAGAATAGAGAGGATGTAGGAAACACCCATGAAGTTGGTTAGCTCATTAGCTGAATCTAGTAAGTCAAAGTGCATTGTGCCATAGATGTAAGTCACCAGGTTTACTGCCAGTGCTACACCCGACATGTTTTCCAATGCAAAGGTGGCTGCAAAGAGAAAGAAAACAACAAAATCAGCCATAAAAACCTCTTACTGAAATTTGTATCGCCAGATTAAGCCTTGTTGTTCAATAAACTATATTTAGATATATGCCTAATGGGAGAATAGCAGTTCTTGGTCCTCCATGTCTGTGCCTCAATGCTTGCCTCCCCTTCCAGTCCACCTTTCCTATAACAACATCGTTTTTCTCCTGTAAACCAGTCATAAAAGGATCATTCATGAGCACTGAAAACTTTAAATACGTAGCTAGAGATTGCAATTGTACAAGATTGTACAGAAATGCTAGTACCATGGCACAGCACAAGGTTGCTAAGGTTCCAACCTCAGAAAGTGTAAAGACGGAGATCAAATTTGTGGCATAATAAAGGATGAAGCTATTGTTATATAAGGTGTTCCTTGCGTTTTCGACCGTTTGTAATTTTTTTTTCATTTTTGTACATCTTTTCCTACCTAAACAATTAAGAAGCTTGGTCTATTGTTCATGTTCAAGCATATGCAAGGTCGTTGGACAATGACTTGGATCCTGAAAAACCAATAAGTTATTTGTACGTCACATCTAGAGTAGAACACTGTATAAGCCATTTCTAACTTAATTTTGTCCCCCTCCTATGATTTTTAGGCCTCAAACATCTATCTCAAAGCAGAGGAAAAGATTTAATCGAGTAACATTTTCTGATAATTCCAAGTGCTAACTAATTCCAGTGAGTCAGTGTCAACAATTTCCCATTATTTTGTCAGTTGAAAGTGAAACCTGGTTAGAAATATGAAATGCTACACAAGGGTAGTAGTTGATAACAGACATTCTTCATTTGCATATATACAGCATTAAGTATAAGCTTACTTCTCATTTCGCCGGCACTTAGATTGTGACAGATTGATTCAAAGGCTGATTTCTTAAGCATATTGAAGCACTAAAGTCTATGTAAGCGTTTCAGAACTTACTGACTCTATTTTCAAAGAAAAGGTTTTATAAAAATGTAGATGATGACCATTTTCTTTGTTGTAAATATGATGGTTTTAAATAATGTTTAACTGTCTTAGATTTAGATCATTACTTAATAAAACTACAAACAACAACAATAATACTCACTGACAGAAATGCTAGATTTAGAAAGGTCTAATAATACACAGTCTTATCTTACTAATAAGAGAAACTCTTCGGAATAAAAATGGTGGTTGTAATTGAAGTGGCTGACATTAGTTACAATTAGGGGGCATCCATGTCCATTTCCTCCTAAACAACAGACATGTCTTTGCACCTTGTACATGAAGTCAGATCTTGGTTGAACTTTTCCACTTTCCAAATTTTTCAAGAATGCCTTTTAACTCCACCCCCCATATGCATTCTATTAGAATTATTGTCTATAATCGCATCATCTTGTTGATAGAGACAATTAGTAGAATACCAGCAAGTATGACATAAAAATACTAAGACTTTCAATGCTTTAGCCGATCTTTCTCTCTTAAATATCCTTCACTTCCTCGACATATTTGTCTGGTTCCAGGTCAACTGAAAGACTATTTTGGCCAAACTGAACATTTCTTATGCTAAATGGAGTGGGTTGATACAGATTGAAAGCTCTAATATTACCTATTGTAATATACAAGTCGTACAGACACCCCTACATTTTCCAAGTAATATAGATACTGTAATGATATAATACCGAGTGGTTTAGAAGGAGCTTTGTTCTTATGAAGGAAAACCTGAAAACGGAACAGCCAGAACTTGAGTTTGACATAAAAAAAGTAAAGAGCTTGTCCGTTATGATAAAATTGCTCCAGTTGGGCCCAAAGGGATTGGCCACAAGCAAGCAAGAATGCAGAGAAGGGTTTTGGAAAAGAATAAAATTCTGCAATATCAACCTGTATACTAACAAGAAGGAACAGTATACAATGCCTCCATTCTAGAAGCTCACATCATGTTGAAAGAATGACTACTTTCAGCTAAAATAGATAAATCTACTGGACAGGATAGTCCAGTCCTTTAGCAAAAAAATTCTTAAAAGAAATCAAATGAAAATAAGATTATGATATTTAGTGTGACTATTAACTATGGAAACACAAACCAAACAGCCACAATGTACAGAACAAAAGAAGAAAGGATTTTACGCAAAGAATGTTTGAGTATGCCTCACGTGCGGAAAAGCTGACAGCAAGAATTTGCAGAAATACTTGCTCAGTAATTCAATAAAGAATACTTCAATCGCAAAACAATTTTCCCTTTGTCCACCCCAAGCTTAGCTCCTGTTACCAACCAATGACCTGGAGTATCCTGTGGTCCCTTCAATATTTCGCTTGTGTCAACAATTTTAACTAATTTTCCTATGTTGCTTGAGCTGTCTTCCTTCTTCTCAATCGCAATTCTTTCACTTGAAGTTGATGAAGATGCTCCATTGGGCCGAGGTGCAGATGGGTTTGAAGGGCTATGATCCCACACAGACCGCCTTATTGTACATCCTGGGACTTTTGAGAAGAGGAGCTTGAGGTGTAAGACATTCTTGGCACCAAAATCCCAAACACCAAGCTGAGCTCCTGTGACAATATGAACACCAGAGAGGTCTCCAATGGAAGTGTCTGTGTACTCTATCGGTGCAGTGCTTACATGGGAGAAGTTTTTCCATTTGATAGGCTCGAACCAACGGCTATCCTGCTCCTCAGGACCTTGCCACTTGGGTGCACCTATGGCCATATGCACATCCCAATGTGGTTGAAGGATTTTTGGAAGGGACACAAGATGCTGCAAATGGATGGAGAGTCGGTTTTGCTTGCTGCCCTCTAGACTAAGTCTAAGACCAGTAACTGGTCTACGGCCAATTGTCACCTGCATACCATACATATTTTGGCATTAGAAGAATTACATTCATATTCACAATTCTTAAGAAAAGGAAAGACATTATCCTAAAGAAGACAGTCCAATCATGAGGTAAATGGGGAAAATTAAGAGTCCTATATCCATTGAGAACAGTTGTGAAGAACATAATTCAGGTTCACTAGGAGAAATTTTTAGGCCTGAGAAGTGAGAACCGCAAAAAGAGGTAAGTCTACAAGCTGATTTATTATCTAGCTTAACTCTATGGAACTAGAGGCTGACATTTCATATTCCAGGGTCAATATTTCAGAGATGTGGCCCCTCTGTACTCAAGTAGCACCACATTTGATGTGATTTTACTCCTAAAGATTCCCAAAATGGACGTATCTTACTGATACTAATCATCAGGTTCTGACATAAGTAGCAATTTAAATTGCCCAAGTTTTCTGCATAGCTGATTGCTTGCAGTTTACATTGCACTTAAAAAGTCCAAAAGCTTCTCTCTAAATGCTGGATCGTGGTTATCTTTAGTTAGGCTCTTCTTAGGATACTGGTTTCCATCAGCGAGTCAATTTGAGATTTCATAAGCATCCATTCAGGAAAACAAATCCAGGAATCTCTAGCACGTGAAAGCAATGCTTTCCAACACTAGTATCACAAAAAAGAAACCTAGGTGTTGATTGAACTCAGATGCTGTTTTCATCATCTTTCAGCATACATTGCACCAACTCCCATTTCCCCTTTTTTCTAATTTAAAAGGGAAACTCTTGTAAACAGAATGATCCTATTGACATTAACTTGTATCACAACAATAATGGCTACAAAACAATCACCTGATCTGGGCTGATATAAAGCTTGGGCCCCATCAAACTGAACTGAAGTGACGGGCAAACAGGCTCCTTTCTTTGAAGGTTATTCTGTTCTGGAGCCCAAACTCGAGCAATTTGGAAATCCAGAAAGTATTGCAGATCCTCAATAGGAGGCTTGCCTGGTAGATATTGCAATTGGATTATTAGTGTTCAGGCCGAAAACAGAACATGAAAGCAGATTATCAAATGTGGCAGCAGCAGCTACATGGGAAATATAAATCTTACTATAATGAATACACAATCTTCTAGGTTATCTTCATTATCAAAGACATGAAAAGGTTGTTCTATCTGCTGCTGAATTTGTTAGCCTAAGGTCTTTGCAAGAAGACAGCAAAACTGGTGGCAGCAACAGAACCAGATACATTTACATTTTCCATGTGACCGTGTACCACATTATATATAAGTTCCCAACAAAATGAAAAATTTATATTTCACCTTAATGGCTACCAAAGTTTTTCTCAATTTAGACTCTTGATTATTGAATCTAAATTTATACTCTTGATTATTGAATAAAAAGCTTAAACAGCCAAAGTATTATATTTCTTGGAAAAATGATTAAAAATCATTAAGAAATATGTTTGTGTGTGTTCAACATTGCCCCGCTAGAACAGAAAAAAGATAGAAAATGAGTCAAGTCGAGGTTTAAAAATCAGAGAATGAACTTGAAAGTTTTGCATACAAACTTACACTCCAAGTACAGCTCAATTGCCCGAGCCAGATGTTTTATACCAGGCACTCCTTCAAGCAGTGAAACAATAGGTGTAAATGTCATGTTTATCACATCTGGTGCCATCTGTATATTATTTGCCCACTTGGAATGACTTTGCTCAAGATCATCACCTCCTCTTCTCCTAAAAATGACAGTTACGTCCTGCAGAAAGCAGTAAATTTTTAAGACTTTTCACACTTTGACTCTTCAGAGAATGCACTTTAATTAGTTACAAGTTTTTCACATCAGCATGTTCTTATGATAACCTTGTCTTTGTACTTCAAAGCACCTGCACTTGAATGACTTTTGGAGTCCTGAAACCTCTGGTCCGCAATGTCTGTCACATAGCTTTCAATGTCTGACACTGGCAAAGGAGACGACTGATGCTGCCTAATGTAAACAACATCTCTTCCACCAATAGTTACAGACGTGACAATATGAGTACCGTAACTTTCGATGAAACTGCAATAAGAAAATTCAATAAAAGAAAGAAAACTTCTGTCAACCAAAATTCAAGGTTGTGAAAACTTTATCTAGACATTTTGATGTACAGTTTTCTCCACCTATAAATGATTAAAAGTGAATATTAACAAGGATAAAGAATTTGTAACAATATCTGATATTCATGGGAAAGATTTCAATGAACTAAGAACTTTCCGGCTCTTGCATTTTATAAGTAAAAAGATGGACACAGGTTTGCCCTTCCCAAATCAAAGCATTTTCTGTAAAAACTAATTATATTGAATAATTAGGTTATAATTTCTTTTCTTTTTTTCTTCTTCAGAAGTTTCACGTCACAAATTGAAATATCAAAAGAAACATAAAGCAGAAGTGCAACTAGGTTATTACTATTTACCTTGCCAAGGATGCCGGATCCCAGGAGTAAGGAACAGCACGCTTAATTTCCTCGTGCAATAGTAAAGACATATTTGCTAATTGGACCTTATACAAGGGAATGAAATGCCCAACCATAGCAAGGGATTTTGTGGCTGCTGCATCAAGTTGCCAAGAACCAGTGAAATTGAACATGCTATTGAAGCTTCCAAGCGGACTACCACTTGATATTCCTGATTTCTCATTAAATCTCGCTGCCATCTGAAAACAAAAGGCAACTTTCACAAATATTCTTAACAATGCATTCACGTAGAGGCCAAAAGATCCATGACTAAAATTGCTTGAAAGATACGAAAAGTTTGTCCATTTCCCAGTTTTGATTACATTTAAGCAATAGTACCATTGCTACCATCATCTTTTCGTGTGGAATGGCTACTCTAAATTATTGAAACATATACTCTTTATTGGTTAACCTAAGAATTAAACCAATATCAAGAATTATACCAATATCCAAGTAGGAGTAACAAATAAAAGAAAATGAAGACATGCACACACACATGCAAAAGAAAGAACAAAAAAGAGATCTAATCAGTTTCAGTCAATGTTCTTTCTATAATACTCTATTTGATCTTGTTACAATAGAATAAAAAATTTGTGGTATCCTCACTCCATTGCAGGAGTAGGGAGTCTGGCAGCAATGAGCAATTTAGGGTCATTTTCAACGTAGTCTTCAAACATTAATGAATAGCAGACAGGCCAAAAATCCATAATAACAAAAAAGTTACTTCAGTTTCCTTTTGAAGGCCATTTCAGTCATATATGATATTCATAGAATTCCACAAAACTTGGACTTGAGCACTCCTGAAAATGAAGTGAAAATTAACTAAAAATAGTTCAAACACACCCATTAGTTTTGGAAATTTTTAAAGATTTCAACGATATGTTGTTTATTCCAAGGTAACGTGTCCTGTAATTGCACTCAAATAGGTCAAGACATACTCCCTTGCGATGAGTCACTCAAGCCTCGTGTCTCAACAATCTTGAACAAAATTTGACACTTAAGTGACTGAACGATCAAAATGATATTGCCATCCACTAAATGGAATTAATTGATAATGTCAAAAGAAATGCATACACTACTCTCTACTTCTTTAAACATGAATCAATCTTTTGAACCCTGTAAATGAACCACATCCAAAACTTGAATACCAAGAGAAAAGTCTCCTGCTCTTGTTGTATATGGATGCAAACATAAAGTAACTAAAATTAGACAATTAGCTGTTTTATTTTCACAAATCCTTTAGCGACATAAAAGTCTATCAGCAATTACAATTAGCCTCTAATAGCATTAGAATTTGGAATAAGAAGCTATGGTAAAAAGTTATGGTAGTGGTGACACTGCATTACCACGAACGAAACCTTACCAATTATTATCAACTAAATCACAACCACAACAAGAATGGGACTGTATTCAGCAAATAATCCAGCTTTAGAAGATTCAGTATACCATCAGAAAATAGGGAATTCAAGCATTCCCAAATAAAAGAATAGAAAAACATACCAAAAGACAAACCAAAAAAAGAGAAGGAGAAAGAATCACCTCGTGGAAGCTGCAAACTGGGATTCTTTCGATGCTCCTTTTGCCTGCAGAGCATTCGATATCAGTAGAAACATTTGACACAACAACCCCAGGACAGACATCAAGATCCCTTTTATGTTCTTCATCCAAAAGCACTAATCTTGAACCCGGAGCTCCTTTGCAGTACAAAAGCCTTATATCAGATGTGACATCAAACCCACGTCCCAAAGCTTGGATTGAGTTGCTGAGGGTGGCGGTCAAAGCATCTGAGGAACCGGAGCTCAAGCTCATCTTCCCCTTTTCCTCTCTTTCTCTTTGTTTTTCATTAAATGGTGAGAGAAATGAGTTTTCTTTTTTCTGTGGGCAAATTTGTTTTTAATTTACTTTCATTTTTTGACCAACTTTTTTCATGATGTAAATTAAAAGCTATCGTAGTTGGGGTTGGGAGGTAGTTTTGGAATTAAAGACTTGAACTTTGCTTTTAGATTGTGATTTTTATTCGGTGTTTTGGTTCATGTGCTCTAATGGTAGAGGATGATGTTGTTGACTGCAATAATGGAGTTTTCCTAGTTGACTGGTTCTTTTCTTGGTTGTTCATTAATCGTTGCAACGCAGCCACATCTAATTACTTTCCGACAACTACTTTGACTTTTTAGCATTTCCCCATAAAACTGAGAAAAAATATACAAGTATTGTCTTTCGCCGGGCCTGAGTCTACTTCGGCTGGACAAGGCTCGACAAAAGTAGTTTTCGACGGGAACTTAAGGCAAGTTTGGTTGAAGAGTTAGAAATGTAATCGGATATAACATAATACACTTCTATTAGTCGAGAGTTTTATAATAGAATGGAACAGAACAGGATAAAAATGGATAGTTTTATGTTACAGTCTATTTTATCCTAAACAGCAAAAATAAGAAACCACCTATTCGGAGAGTTTGAGATGTAATATAAATTAATAAATACATATTACTTAATATACCCTCAATAATTTTTTTAATACTAATTATTTCTTTTAATCCTAACCCCTTTTTCTTATACTCATTTATTACGGTCCACAAAAATGTATATAATTAATAATATTTTTATATTATTTCTCCATACCCTAATAATAATATTTTATATTATTAATAATAAATTGTATATAATTAATAATAAAATTAATAAAAATTTTATTAATGAAAAATAGAAAATTTATATAAAAATTACTCTTTAATTGTTTGTATATATTTCTATATGAATAAAATTATAAATAAATTATTTTTAAATATAAATCACACACAATATAATTTAGTAAAATAAATTTTATTAAATAATTAATAATAACATTTTTATATAATTAATAATAAATTGTATATAATTAATAATAAAATAATAAAACTTTTATTAAAATTTTTATTATTTTAAAATAGAAAATATATAAAAAAATTATTTGTCACGGTTATGACTTGAACCATGATTTTTTAATTGGACATGATTTTTGTTTTAAAATCATAGTGTTAAACCTCCTGTAACAATAATTTTAATATCAGAGGTATAATAGTCATTTATTATATATTACATTCCATTCCATTCATTTTTCAAACAACATTTCACTACATTACATTTCATTCCATTATAAATCGTTATGTTTTGTTCCATTCAATTACATTAATTAACATCCAACCAAACAGACCCTAAGGTTCATCAAGTTCATCTAAAAAATGTTCTTTTGTTATAATGAATATCAAACTTCAAATAAATTTTATTAGTTGGCCAAAACAATATTGTGAATAACATATAAATGTAATATCCTGTTTTCCAGAACATGCTTAGGGTTCAACCCTAGATCAAGCATTGTATATACATGCATAACATTAGCATTCATACACGAATTGATATTTGTACACATTACAAAGATAGCATATGCACTCAATTGACTTATTCTAGGGTATGAAAAATGTTAAGTGATCATGATGTAAATTGTATTTTGGTATGTCTTGAATTTTGGTATGATTGAATTTCAATTAGTAACTTGGAATTAATGTTATGGATTGGGAAATTGATGAATTAAAATAAACATTTGGACTAGGATAAATGTCAAGTGGTAGGATAAATTTGATATATGGAAATTAGGATGATTAAGCCTAAAATTGAGTGACATTTGACATAGTTAAATTAGTGACAAATGGAATAGTAATTACATGACAATTGGATCAATTAGTATGTGACAAGTGGACCAATCTTGGAGTGACATGTGGACCGATTAATAGGAGACAAATGGCTACTAAATGTGTGGATTAGTGGCAGCATCTTAATTAGACAAATGTAATACATGCCTTAAGACAAATATTGACATTAAAAGGTGACACCTAGCATGTGATGTAGCAAGTCTCTACAGCTGAGTTTTGCTACTTCTTTCCTTTGTTTGCTTCACCGAAATTGCTCCAGCTTTTTTCTCTATAATTTTGTTTGAATGCTAGCTAAGTTTCTACACCAAAACCATACGTATATCCTTCACCAAATTGCCAAGAAAACTAACTCATCTTCACCTTGAGTTTGTCATGAATTTTGCCTGCTTGGAGGACTAGTATAATATGGAGTTTTGAGCTGAATTGTTAGCCTAATAAGTAAGTAGCAATATGATCTTTATGGCATGCTTAGTAGTATGTGAATCATGCTTGAATTGGAATGAAATGCATGTAATGTTGGTGGTGATATGTGCTGGAAATATGTTGATTGAACTTGGAAGCTTTTCTGTTTTATTTTTGTAGATGAAAACCATGGGATATAGATTGATTCATGGATGAATTACGTCTGGATTTGAATTATAATGAAGGTAGATTTATGCTAAAGAAAGATGTTAATTAAGTGTGCTTGAATTGAGAAATAACTAGGACTATATGCATAATAATGTAATAGTTTTTTGTTTGATTTTTGATGCATGAAAGACAATAAGTTGTGAGCTATCAATTGAATAATTTTAAACTAGAATTGGAGATGATATTGATGAGGAATTAGAGTATAATTTAGGTCTAATTGAGGCATGAATAAGGGGAAAGACACGAGTTAATTGTAGTGGTGTCAATAAACAGGTTTCACTGGACAAACATCGGTATTTTGGCCTTAACTTGGTCTGTAGACATCCAAATAGGATGATTTTAAGTTTAGATTAAACTAGAGACATATGAATATATTTTTCATGCAGAAATAGAATTTTAATTATGTATCTAAGAGTTTCAAATTTTGGCTTGAAGTTAAGTATTGTGTACTGATATGGTGTGATTACGTCTGAAGTATTTTGTGTATAACTAGTAGAATACCGAACCAAATTATGTGAACTTGGTGTCGTTAGAAACTTAAGACATATGGGAACATTTGTTTAGGAGAATGTATTGCCTAAATACTTCATTTTCCTTTTCAAAATGGTCATGCAAAATTGACCCGAAATTCTGTTTTTGAGAAAAGCTGGAATGATGCTTGAATAAAGATCATCAGGTAGTGCACGATTGTGCATAAGCACGATCGTGACAGAAAGGGAACATTAGGGAGTTGCACGATCGTGCATAAGTACGATTGTGACAAAGAGGAACCATAGGGAGTTGAACGATTGTGCACAAGCATGATCGTGACAAAGAGGAAGCATCAAGTAATGCATAATCGTGCAAAAGCACGATCATGATAGTGAAGGTTTATTACTATTTGACAGTTTTTAACACTCTTTACTCTTTTGACCATAACTTCTTCTCCGGACCTCCGATTAACTTGAAATTTGAACTACAAGCTCCTCACACATTGTCCTTCCTCTCCACCAAATTTCATTGTCATATGAATTCACTAGGAAAGGATTGGTAAATGATTGATTGATGATGTTATAATAATCAAGTGTATTGAGCTATGAACATTAGTGCATGATTGAGTGATAAACTTAAAATAAATTGGTATTATTGAGGTGTAAACCTAAGTTCAAATTAGACATATATGAGTTTGGAAGTATGAATGATCATGAGATGTGAATAAAAGAAAAATATCCGGAATAGTCATTAGGCATACATTAAACATGACATACGTATATATGTGCACAAATGAATAAGTATTTGATTGATTGACTTTGTAATGCGAATTATGTGTGAATTGTATGATTTTAGAAGCTCAATTCGAATGCCATTTAGACATTACCGAACCATCCAGGCAATATCATAAATTGGAGTGTATTGTGAGTCAACTTAGATGATCTTCTTAGGATTGATTTATTCTGTTTAACTTCCAATTATTGAACTGTTTATTATTTGTATGTGAATTCTGAACTTTAATGGTCCGAGGGGATTGATATTTGGGAATGTATTGGAACTGTTCTGTTTACATCTGAAATTTGATTGATATCTGTTTGCAACTGAATTCTGAGTGATTTTAGAATACTCAACGAAAGTTGAATGCCAGACTGAGGTCCGATGAATAGAAGATTTTGTCTGTGCATCATAAGTGAATGCTATTCATGGCATATTCTGTTATTTGATGCGTTTCATAAAATGCATGTTCAAATAAAGGCGTTGTGATCAGAGTAGCCAGTCTAAAAGAGCTTTAAGCTCAGAATTCTGCACATAGAGCTTTGCTCTGTGATTTCTGTATCTGACTGAACCCAATGGATCAATATCTATATCTGTATCTGACAGGCTCTCGGTCACAACAAATAATAACGAATCTAGAGTCTCATATGCATCTACATTTGTATATTTATGATTATGAAATATTTTCTGAAATTGTGATGATAAAGTGATATGCCATGGTAATGTGATTGATTGGGTTATACATGTTCTGAAAGAATGTATGTGAAATGTGTGTCATTCATTATGTCTTATTAATATGGAAAATGTTTGTGAAAATGATTGGTTGTGTGATATTTGTGTATTTGGCCTAAGTGAGATCATCAATGATGGTTCACTCATTGAGTTCGCAAAACTCATCAAATATTGCAACATGACTTTTCAGGTACAAGACATGAGACATAGTTCCTACGATTTTCTAGAGGAACATTTTGGATTAAGAAATGGCTCAAAGATCTATCAACTGACATCAGAGGAGTTATAGATTGTATTTTATAGTTTCTTTGTCATATATAACTTTTGTATAAAGGATTGTAAACTTTCTCATGTTTGGTAATGTAAATACTTGTTTCAATGACTACAATGTAAACTTTTGTCAATGAATGAAATGAAGTGTTGAGGTTTTAAGTATTGTATATTCTTTATGATGCCATTGAAGAGATTATGTTTGCTCTAATATGCCATTGTTATAGGATATGTACTTGAATGTCCTCTGGATGTTCTAGTATATGCTCTATGATAGTGGGATGTTACATTAAACCTGGTATTAGTTTTGGAACTAGTATCAGTATCACTTAATTTCAGCTTTTGTTTCAAATTCTTTTTTAAAATTATAAATTTTTTTTAAAAATTTTATATAATTAAATTTTAATATTTGATATTATTAGCATTAATCTAAAATACAGGCATACCAAGAAAACATTCTTCCAGAATTTGCATTTGTCTTCTTATTGAAGATATAACTAAGTTTTAAAAAAATCAAAATTCCATATTTCTAAGCTGCTAAAATATATTAAACTGAAATATGAAGTGAAAAAGTAAGTCATTGTAGCAAAAGGAACCACAAACTACAAAAGGGAATTCAATATAACAAAGATAAATTCATAATGGAAAGAAAGCTAAAAAATAACAAAGTGTTTTGAAGTAGGCTAATTGTTTTCTCTAAAGATTAATTTTTGTTATTTTGTGATTGTGTTTCGTATCCTTTTACTCATAGTGCTGATGAATTTTTAGCCCTCTCATCTTTAAGCAATTTTTGCTATAAGTGTCAATTTCACTATGTTTTAGTTAACTACCTCACTACCTTCTCAACTTTCATATCCTATACTTTTTCCTCACGTAACTTCTTAACTTTTAGCCCACTTAATCATGTTTTTGTTAACTGTCTTGCACCCTTTTCTCAACTTTTGTATTATGGGCTTTCACAAATTCAACATATTTCTTCTCTCTTCCCTAGTTTTTCGTTGCCCATAAATTCTTTAGCTAAACACTTATTGTTTGACTAAGAAGGTCTAAATAGGTTGAAGGTTATCAATAATTGTCCTCAACATATGTTTGGTTGGTATAGAAATTTCCTTGGTCTTCTATAAGCTGAACTTTGAATTCCATCCTAATGACTACAAATTCAAGACTAAATTCCTGAGTTAGGCCTAGTGACATCACTTATAAGGATCTCCCAAAATTCTAAACAATCTTTTATAGATAGGAAAGTTAGGTCCAAAGATTAAATTAAAATATTTCACATTTGAAATCCCTACTTCTCTATCTATTACAGAAGATAGAAAATCTCTTTAAATTTCAAGCCCTTGCTATTCTTTTAAGATTCCACCATTTTTCATTATAAAATCTTTATATTACTTCTTCACTTCCTATTTCAACTCTCAAACAGTCTCTATCCTCTTTTTCGACTTCAATATTTTATATTTGTGACTTTTACAATCATGGCTTATTCACATCACGCTTCTTCCTCTTTTTCAATAGACTTTGTTGAACTGAATGTCGTCGATTTGTTTTTTCTAATTTTGGTACTTTTCTTAAAAATCGCTGCGATTTCTTTATTTTTACTTCTTTCACAGGCTATAAAGCTTGAAGTAGTTTATATTTCCTCTAAGCCTTTTCCGACCTTTATAAGAATCAAATACATGAATTTTTAATCTCTAATTATCCTTTTAACTAATAATTCTACCATTTGAATTCCTAATTTCAACACTGTAGAAGAATTTTTTTCCACTTTAATTAAGAGCACGATTTGCCTTTTACTATCTAAACTTCTCCACGTATTAATTCTTCTCATCTATCACTCCCTTCTTTGGGGAAAGTACATAAGTCAAACTTTCCTCTAAACTTCACTGTGTTTCAAGCTCTTGAACCCTAAAAATATAAATCAATTGGCTAAATGGGTGGATAGGTTATATTCATCGTATCATTCATCCTGGAAGAGACAAGGCTGTCCGCAGCTAATAACACTTTCTAAGAATTCCATATAATATCAAACCAATCTTTTTTTTTGGAAAATTGAAAGAATTTCATTAAGTTATCCTAAAGAGGGGTGAACTTACAATGGGATCATTGTTTTTCTTACAACTGTTCAAGCCTTTATAAGCTATTCACATCTAATAAAATATTATAATAAAACTTCTCACATTCACATATAAAGGAATATTTTCCGTACATATTCCATCTAGTTCTCATAATGAGCTAAATTCAACACATTCTTTGTGAGCATATAGTATTTCCCTAATCCAACAAATGGTATTGCGTGCAACCACATGCTTCTACCATGCAATTCCTCTGAACAATTTACGATTTCTTTCTCTCTAACTTTACTAAACACTGCAATTGAAAGAAGTTGTGAGGAAATAATTGTCATTTCCTGTCCTCCAAGTCATATCATTAGCTTATTTAAGTATTTCACACCAATTTGATTTTCCATAAAACAAATTCAGCAAGTGTTGAATGACAAACTAAATATTATTAGAGAATTGACATTGAAAGAAGAGGTGTGGAATATTCTCAGAAGTTATTTCACGTAATACATATATACCATCTATGCTTCTATAAAGCCTATCTTTGGTCCGAAACCTTTGTTTGACTGTAATCTAGCTTATTTCATGTAATACATATATACCATTTACGCTTCGCGCAACTCCTTTTAATTTTCTTTTGATCATGCTTTGATTTCATTAAAAGATGTTTTCTTTTAACTAAACTTCATGTAATTAGGAAGATTTTGTTTATTTAATTGAAATGACCCCTAGTTTAGACTCTAGCGCTTTTAAATGTTCCACTTATTATAGGTTGATAAATAGTTAAGCTTCTTCAAGAAATCATGTTTCTAAATAAGAACTTGTCAAGTTTATTTTGGTTTTTCTAAATCAATTTATCTTTTGTCCTATCAATAACGGTAACTTCTAGTAAGTTTTTCACTTTAGGATTTGTTTTCTTAGAGTTCCTTTACAGGAATTTAAGGATATGTCTTTCCAACCTCCACTTGCAATGGTTTAACCTATATATGTGGTTTTTCTAACTTTGAAATTTTTCCTATTGCCTTGAACTTAGGGAAAGAGAAGACTTGCATTCTTTTAACCCTAGATTCCTTGATTTTCTCGGTCTTCATTTATCCACTAGTTTATATAGTAAATCTTAAGGACATTTTCAATGCTCTACTATCTCTGAAGTATAGGTCTATAGATCAACTGAATCATTTTTAACACTTCTCTGAAATGCCTTGTTGGCTTATAATTTTCAAGACTCTTGAATCATCTTGCTTGTTTGTTTATCATAAACTTTTTCTAGCTTGTAACAATCCTTGACTTTTCATTATTGGTGGTGATAAATCCTTAAAACACAACCTTTTCACTACGGCCTTAGGTTTTGAAATGTACTTCACTTACCTCTGGAGTAGGCAACTTAGCCTTTTTGTATGAATTCTTCCTATTATACATTTTTTGGACTACCCAGTAGGAGTTCCTTTTAAAGAAAGCAATATCAAAAAAGATTCCTTCGATAAATTTACTACTAGTATAACTGACATGGAGGCTTACCATTCTTAGTGGTTAAAAAGCTATGAGAGTTTAGTATCTCATCAAAATTTTTCCTTTCTTACAGTTATTCCCTCTAATTTGAACATGCTTCGCTCCTTAAAATTTATTCCTAACTTTAATTATTAAAAATTTTAAAATCTTGGATGTTGACAACATAGAAGAATGCATGCCTTTCTCTAAAAAAACAAATGACTCCTAATCCTCTCCCTAAATTAAGGCTTAAAGAGAAGTCCCTAACAAATTCTAGTTTAAAGAACATTAAAAATGCAATCCCAAAAAGTTTTATTAGGAAATCCATTTGTTCTTTGATCAAATTGCTTGAGGAAATTGAGACCATAAACCCTACGGCTGAAGATACCCTTCCCATAGATGGGACTTCCTCTATGTCGGAAAAGGTTGTTAAAGACATTAGCGATGGTATGAGACTTCCTTTTATAAATTTTACCTTACTTTCCATAACAAATTCCATTGTTTATTTTCTTTTTATAGATGAAAAAAAGTCAGAACTTCCTACCCTTCCTTTCCTATTGCATTGAAATCTAAAAAAACAAGACTTCTCTTAAGCTGAAGATCATTAAAGCTACTTTGCTAGAGGTAAAGCAAGAATTCCTTTATTTTACATACTAATATGCTAGCCTTATAACAAATTCTTTTATGTCTTGTAAAAAAAAGATGTCTAGACCACAACAGCAAGTTTAGAAGAAGTCTTTGACCTAAGTTTCCTGGATCTCTCTTTCAACATTCCCTCTAGTATTACACCACCAACAATAAACTCTAACGAATTTTTAAGGGTAAATGAATCTTTAATACTCATTTGTAACAAAAGTTGCAGCTTTTGACTGAAATTCAGTACAGTTCTTTTTTTAGTATGATGGCATATGTTAGCTTAATAACTTATTCATCTACTATTGAGGGACTTTTTAGCAAAGTTGAAAAATTCTTGACTACCTTTAAAAAGTACTGTCATGATTAGGCTATGTATTCTAAGATATTAAGCCTCTCGCACCAATGTTGAATGGATTATAATACGGAGAAGACTAAATACAAGAATCTCCTAACAAAAATTCAGGAGTTGAAGAACAAATTTGATTTTTAGAGAATGAGACTGTGGAGTATGAACGAGTAATCAAGCTTATAAGAGAAAAGCAAAAAGCCCCACAAAATAGACAGCAACTTAATCAAGAGTTTTATAAAGTCAAGCAAATAATTAAGAAACTAGGGAAGTCATTAGTGTTGCAAAAAGCAGCAGTCAGCTTTTAAAAACAGCAAGCCTAATAAGCCAAAGAGGACTAGGTTTCATGTATTAATTAATTCGATCCTTCGACTTATACCAACTTTAAAATTTCCTTTTTTGTTTCATTTTGTCAACCTTTAGCTAGTTTTAAGTGGATTTTTTAGACTTTATTTCTGAATATTAATTTTGAACTAATGTTATTTGATTTCAAAAATTCACTTTTGTTCTTTTATCCCTAACCTTTCAAAAAAGGCAGTTACATAAGGATTTAAACACTTCCTACTGACAAAGTACTTGTGAGGTTAACCTTCTAAACTAGATAAATACTTTATAAATTATGAGTAGCCCTTCCTAATTTGGGGACCATTTACCTTATTCGTCCTTTATTTCAGGAGTTAGGATCAACTTTCATAATAGATCACCATCTCAGAATTCTCGCTTATGAATTCTTTTTCCAAAGAATTTTTCCACCTTTTCATTCTAAATGATTATATTATTTAAAGCTTGAAGTCACACTTCATTTAAATCCTCTAATTCCATTAACATTGCTTCTAAAAACTCGAAATTTTCCAAAGAATTTTGTTTGGCTATTCTAAAGGATGGAACCATTACTTTCAGAGGAAGAATGACATCATATCCATAAGTTAAATTGAATGGGATAGTGGTTATTGTAGTACATTTAGAAGTGTAGTATGCCCACAAGGTTTTAAACAGAGTGTTGCCATCCTTTAGGATTCTCCTTTAACATTTTCTCCACGATCTCAATAATTATTTTGATTAATGCTTCGCTTTGACCATTAGCCTAAAGATAATAATAGATTTGAATTCAACAACTTTATCCCATAGTCTTCAACAAAATCCCTAACTTCTTAGACCATAAACATGTTTTCCTAATCACTTGTTATCAATGAAGGAATTCTAAATTGATGAATAATATGTTCCTTGATGAACTTAACTACATCTGTTTTATCAAATTTCTTTAAAGGTTGAGATACCACCCATTTAGTAAAATAATATGTATCTAATACAATGAAATTATGGCCTTTAAAAGAAAGTGGATATATCTTTCTAATAAGATCAATGGTCTATTCTTTAAACAAACATAGTTTAACTATATAATGTAACTCAAACGTAAGAATTTGTTGAATGTTTTCATTTTTTTGACAATATTTATAGCCTTTGGCATATGATATACAATCTTTCAAGATGGATAGCCAATAGTACCCATATCGACATATAAGCCATATCATCTTTATTTTAAACTGATGTGCTCCATAGCTAATCTTTTGATGTTTTTTCCAATGCTTCTTATGTTGCTACTATATTGATAATCTAGTTTGTATATACTTGTTTTGATCAAACTTATTATACACTTGTTTCTTCTTATTAATATATTTTTTATTTTAAAAAGGTTTAAGAGAGAATATATAAAAAGAAGAAATTATAAAGAGAATTATAATTATATGATGATGCTCTTATTTATGAACATTATCAAAGGGAAAAATATATATAGCCATTGGAGTGGAACAATATATAAACAGTACCACTTATACTTAGCCATCTATTACTATAGTTTTTAACAACTACGTCATTGTTTCATTTAAAAAAATAAAGAATAAACAATAGCTTCATCTTTTTTTCAAGTTTATTCTTATTAATGTTTGTCTCTTTTAAAAACCTTGTCCATAAGATTTAAAAGGGGGAAGCACTTATGTAGGTCAAATAAGAATTCCTATGTCATTAATTACTTTTATTCGTTTGGCCATTGCATTAATACTTTTATCACTGGTTTATTATGTATTTTGACCATTACGCTAACAATTGTGGTATTGTTTGTCTCTTTTATCTATGAGCATGTCTTAAGGAAATTCCAATTTATAAGCTACAAGTCTTATCCTATTTATTATTTTTAATAGTCTATAAAACATAATGGTAAGTGTAGTTTATACTATGATTGTATAGGTGTTTTAGTGTGTTTATAGGCGTTTATTAGATGATCATTGCATATATAGATTTAGAATTATGTTACTGAGAATGTTTATTTATATTCTAAGTGTTTGTGTGGTTTAGAGCATGTTTTCAACCTTAATTATATGTTTCTTGAGGTGTTTGATGTGTTTGTTAGTGTTAGAAGTCAAATAAGTGAAGAACAAGAGAGTTGGACATGCATGGACTTGCATAGGCAAGGTCACGATCGTGACTCCCATGTCACGATCATGACAGATGAGAATTACTCAGAGTCAAGATCGTGACTCGATTGTCATGAGCTTCTCAATTGTAACTTTTTCTATCTATTTTAAGGTTGATAAACATTTTTGGAACCTATCAAAAGGGGAAAAACCTTATTTATACTCCCAAGACCTTATGATGTGAACCTCAAGGATGAGCCTTGAAACCCAATAAATCCATAATTAAAAGCAAAGAACCCAAGAAAGTTAAAAGCAGGTTTAGTATAGAAAAATCTTAACTCAATTTCTATAGAAGAGAAGAACCAAAGGTATAGGATAGGTTGTGAACGCCACAAGACAATAATCTTGATAAGTTCAAGAGTTCATGAAGGAACCAAACATAAATTAATCTCACTCAATGAATTCTGAATTTTTCTTAAGTGTCTTAAACAAGACATTGGTTGCCTTTATATAGGCATTAAGGTAAGAGCTAATCAAGGTAAGATATCATCCTAATAGAATAATTTGATCAAAATCATTATTTAATTGAGCTAATTAGGGTAAGAAATCACCCTAATTGAATGATTTGACCATTATCATTATTTGATTAAGCTAACTGAGGTAAGATATCATTCCTAATTTGTTGGGACAACTTGAACATGTTTTTGAATGTCTCCCACAAATCTTGGAATGCTTAGGATAGATTTGGAATAACTTAGACACTCATTGGGCTTTTTGACTTAGTTTGGATCATAATGATTAGGCCTTGAATACTTTCCAAGCTAATTAAAGCTTGTTTAATCCATATCTCTTTAATAATCCCATTTATAACTTCCTTTATCTTCTTAGCTCTAGCTTTTGTAATTGGGCCTCCTTGAATGCTTAATGGCTCCTTTAGAGCTTGCTTAGGCTAGCTTGGTTCTCATCACCCTAAGAGACTATTTAAGAACATTAAGAAGCCTAAAAAATGCTACTGCCTCTTACGAAAGTGGATCAAACAAGGAAGATCAAGAAGAACGTCTGAAATTTCAATTTTCCATATCAAGCTTTGAACAAACTTTTTCTTTCTTTATCTTTTGTTATTTTCATCGTACTTGATGTGTAAACTGAATTCTAAGATGTTTATTATATTCAAGAGTTTCTAAATTTCCATATTAGGGTTTATTCTAAAGTTATTTTAAGATTTTGATCTTTATTGATTCAATACAAAATTCTAGTGTTGTGATAATTGTGCATTTCATACTTTGACAATAAATCGAGAGAGTGAGTCAAAAATAATCTAATTAAATTGTGCAACAAGAGTAGGTAGTTTAATAAGTCACCCGATTATCAAATCAACTGTCACTCGAACAGAGAACTTGATTATTAATAGATAACTTCAGAGCTAATTGAAAACTTTAGGGAAAGAGTTGTAAATTGAGATATTGTAATTTTGGAAGTTCCATATTCAATTAGGGATAATTAATGAAGTCTTGAGAGAGGGTAATCAATCCCTTAAAAAATCTAAGATTAACACATAATTGGATCAATAGTGGTTAAAGGAACAAAATAACGAAAGAATAAATCCTAAGCATTCATCCTTGATCAACCTTAAATAAATTTGGTAGGTCAATTGTTATTTTCTTATTTTCTTGATGTTATTTGCTTGTTTAAATTTCTGTCATTATTTCACTCAACCCATATTTTAATACCTTGGATAAAGTTAAGTCAGTTAGTTTTGTCTATTTTCTCGTGAGATCGATACCTTTTAATACTACAAGTTATGCTCTATATACTTGCAAATACTGAAAGTTTTATTAGATATAAAACTTGCTCAACATGTAGTAACTAGCTTCCAGTTACTTATTCTAACTGCAGACCCTTACGTATATGGTTATAGCTTGATGAACAGCAAGTACCCAATTTTAAATTCTTCATCACTTCTCTTTTTGTTTGCTTATTACCTTATCCTATATTGAGCTCTTTTATAAATAAAACCACATTATTAGATAGTTTCCTCCCTATTCTAAAGAATTTGATCAGCTACTATAAGTTTGGAATATCCTGCAAAATAGATCATATGAAGAGGTGGTATATATCCATATAAAGCTTTAAATGAAAATGTGACGATTGCTGAATAATGGCTGAAGTTATATCGACATTCCACTAATGGCAACCACTGATACTATTTATTAGGGAACTAGCCAGTCATGCATCTAAGCTAGGATTCTAGTGTCATATTAAGAACATCAGACTAATTGTAGCCTAAATCATTGCAACAGATAACATTCTCCTTAAAATATGTTTAGGAATATCATATCCTTAAACATCCTATACAAGCTAAACACATTAATTAAGTAGGCATTGGCAATAACTTATGTTGTATAAGGAAGCCTACTAGCTAGAAAGTGTGCATACTTATTAAATTAAACAGTTATCACCAATATTACAAAAAAATAATTTGAAAAGGGTAGGCTTTCTATGGAATCCTTATTAATGCCAACCGAACATTACCTTGAGATAAGGAGGGGTTGTAATAGAGCTGCCTTAGAAGAAGTTTTATACTTCTAATGTTAGTAAATGTGACATCTTTTAATGGAATTCCTTACATCCCTCTAGAGGCCTTTTAAATGGAAAAAAGCTTGCAACTTTTTAAAGGTTCCCTAGATACCTGAGTGACCACCTATTGGGCTCTTATATATTAAGATATAATTTTGCTTCTTAGTTTCTTATCGTACGATATGTCTACCCTCCCTTTCCACTTAAGAATGTCATTCAATTATTAGGAGGGATGGAAGCTAAAGCTCTTTAAGTCAATTTGGCTATGATATCTTGGATTAAATAAACATTCTTCCAACTTGCCTTAATTTCCTCCAGTAATTGTGTTTAAACTTGAGACAACATTACTGTGTAAAGCTCAACACTTTTAAGTCTAGAAAGAGCATCAACATTAACATTCTCTTTTCTTTTCTTGTAATTGATATCAAAATTATATCCTAATAGCTTAGGGAACATTTTTTTTTTCCAAAGGAGTATCCATTCTTTATTCAAACAAGAACTTGAGACTATTGTGGTTAGTATTTGTTATAAAAATCTCTTACTCAAATAACTATGCCACTTTTTTATAGCTAAAACGATAACTAGGAACTACTTTCATATATAGATAATCCTTAATGCTTAGGTGCCAACAATTTACTAATAAATGTCAATGAATGTCCATCTTATGTTAATATTGTCCCTAAACCATTGTCATATACATAAGATTTAATGGAAAAGGTTTGGAATAGTTTAAGAGTGTTAATATAGGTGCTAAAGTTAATGATGTTTTGAACACCTAAAATACTACTTTTGCTTCATCATTCCAACTGAAAGTATCTTCCCTTAACAAGTCATTCAAGGGCTTGATTGTGGTGTTAAAATTTTCAAACAATTCATTTGTTGTATCCTGTTAGCTCTAAAAACTCCTTAATTCGTTCGCATTCCTTAAGATATGCCAATTTAAGACTAAATCCACTGTCTTTGGTTTAGTTACCACTCATAAACTTAAGATTAGGTAACTCAAATTCTCAATTTGGATTGCTCTAAGGATACGTTTGCTTCCCTTTACTACGAACTAGTTTTGAGCCATTACATTTAAGGTAATTTTGAGATGTTTTAAGTTAACATCAAAGGTCTAGCTATAAATCAAACTATCATCAAAGGATAGCAAATACGAACCTCCTTAAATGAGCTATGAACATCCCATTTAGCAAATTTTAGAAGGTTGAAGGAATATTAATGAGACCAAATGGCATCACTAAGAATTTATAGTGTTCATCATCAATTCTTTAGGTTTTTTTTATGTATGTTAAGTAGGTACATATAACTCTGATGATACTTGACCCAAAATCCAACTTTGACAATTGTGTAGCACCTCAGAGTTCATTCAATAATTCTTCAATCACATGGCTTGTAAACTTATCCTTAATGATATTCTTGTTTAACGCTTATAGCCAATACATAGGCGTCATGAACTATCTCTTTTTTTTTTTACCAACTCCACTAGCGATGATAAGGGACTGGTACTATGTTGAGCTATTCCTTAGTCCTTACATGAAGAGATCTTGAACCAAAACCCTTCAATTATATCCTTCGGCAAGCTTCTATATCTCTAAGTTCAGTGGCGAAGCCACTTGTAAGGGAGGGTGGGCCCACCTTCAAATTTTTTTAAAAAAGAAGATATATATGCATATAGGGGTCGTCCACCCTAAAAGAATATCGTTGCCCATGGTGGATTGGATTAAAAAAAAACTATATATATATACATTGCCCCTCCTGAAATAAATTCCTGACTTCGCTACTGTCTAAGTTCATATATCAACTAGCTCAACATCTTCCTTAAGGTGAACTCCATGATTTTGAGACATGTAAGGTGGGAATTTTTAGGCTCTGTAAAGATGGTTACATACCTAGCCAACAAACAATCCAACTCCAATTATTATTAATTGCTTCTTAAATTGTTGTTATAAACAGAAAACTCAAGGAATTGTTGTTCTATTAAATATTAAAGTCTTGGCAAGCATAATTAGCTAGCTACTTGTGGTTTAGTTAGTAATTAACCTCTTGGTATTAACTAGCTTTGGGTTACTTATTAAACTTCCCTTCACTTCCCACTTGAACAACAAAGTTTGTTTACCAAAGTTGCAAAGAACTTCACTGACATTAAATAATCTTTAAATCCCTAAAACCATGTCACATAACTACAAATATATATATATATATATAGGTGAAGGCCTTCTCTTACAATCACCTTGACATTCTCTATTGGCATCAACTTATAAGCCCCCTTTTATACTAACGTGAAATCTACAGAATTGTGGGTGTTGCCATTGTTATCAGGATGTGAACTACCTTACTTTTGTGTGATCCTGCCACCCTCATTTGCTTGACATATCCCATTGATACCCCTAACATTGCTTTGAGAGA
>JAOSBP010000002.1:31007668-31018646 GCA_027563825.1 Erythroxylum mucronatum | reverse complement strand
AACCAATAGCTAATTAAGTGGGTCAATTTCTTGTTATCTTCCTAGTTCCTTGCAGGCTCAATAATTAATAACGTGTTTCGAAAGGAAAGCAAAAATATCTATTAGGCCTCATCGTCATTTCACTAAGAATAAAGTCAACTATTTTCTCATTTAATCAAGAAAGAGATAATTATATAGATATATATGTTATTATATCTCATTATTTAATTTTGACATTTTTTATTATTGAATCTTCAAGGTAATGCAAGTCTTAAAATTAATTCATGTTAAGATGAGATATAACTATGTAATGGTTCTTATTTGAATTGGATTCTTGGATAAGACTTGAAGCAAAAATAGAAGTCTATCTTTAATGAAGATTGGTGTGGATTGTGTTGGTGGATGTATAGATATCGTGAGTGTCTTGTTGTGGGTTGATTGGAGGTGTATGAGGAGATAATGTTGAAGTGCAAAAAATTGTGAGACGGCGGTGTTCCGATTAATTGTTAGATTAATTTAATGGCCCATATCACTTATAGATTTGAGTCTAATGAACAGAGTCTAAGATGATAGTTATTGGGTTTTAAACCTTTATTATCAAATGGATCCAAGACCCTTTCCCTCTTTCTTTTAAAATAAACTAACATGATGGTTGATGAAAGAATATATAAGTTTTAGAAACTTATCAAAGTGTTATCTGAACCATTGAAGAAACAAATCAAAGAAGAAAAGAAGAGAGAGAATCAATCCTTACAAACACTATCATAGATTCAGGTATGATTTAATAAATCGATCAATAAATGTCTAATAATTAGTATCAGAGTAAGGTGTTGTATTACTCTGTATTTTTCATGGCATTGTTTTCTTCGTATACGAAACAGACACAACACAGACATGAAACAAACCTTCGGTGTTGATATGTATGTGTTGCATTATTTGTTGTCTGCCATTATCAACGATTTGTTTCATTTTTTGTTTGTTTTGTTTTTTGAATGGTTGTGTTTCTGTATTTGAAATGGCACCATAAATAAGAACATAAACATGAAACAAACCTTCGATGTTGGTATGTATGGAATGGAAAAGTGATTTTTGGATATTAATAGAATCAGTGTTTTAAGGACTTGAAACCCATTAGCACTGCTTAACCGACCCATAATATCTATGGATGGACCGAAACAAAAATAGAGGGATGGTTTAGAGTGAGAAAATCGGTGGTTTTTGTGTCATGTATTAACCACCGAAGAAGACAATGGTGGATGTCGTTATTGTTGGCTCAAGCCAAGAGAGGATTCTGGAAAGGAATTGCAAGAAGAATCCATGAAAGAAAGAAGATGTAAGAATTTTTATTTAAACAAAAAAGGAAACGAAACCAGTGTTTAGCGAGGAAGATGTGCATGCGTTCACACGCTCGTCGCTTTATATATATTTTATTATTATTACTAATTTTAATAAAATAATTTTATGGGTTTGAATATTAGTCCTACTTAAGGTATTTTATTTTGGGTCATAACTCATAATTTATTAATTAATTGATAATTAAATTAATTAATGAAGTAATCAATTAATTAATTTAGGTTTATATGCATAAAAGTTGCGCATATGTTTGCCATGTATAATATAATTTTGTGTCATATTATGTTTTAATTGGTACTTTGACCATTTATACTATGTACTGCTTGGAATTACATTTTCTTATTATATGTTGAATGTACTACATGACATTATGGCACTTTAGAACAGTTTGTTAGTCACCAAAGTTACCAAACTAATTAAATTAAATTTTTTCGTGTATGATAATTATCCAATTAAATGTTTATTGCATGGAAAGCTTGTTAGTCACCAAAGTGGCCTAGCTTGAAAATATTAATCATTTAATTGTGAATCTTTAAATTGTTCATTATGATATGATGTTAAAATGACATAAAGGTTGAACTGAACAATTAAGATTATTAATTACAATGCTAGGAGGTCAACCAAAGGTGGACCATTGCTTATAATTAATGACATTAAAAGGATTTTATCAACATATTTGGTTAATATGATTATATATTTAAAGATAATATGCATGTTGACTACAATATGATTGATTGTCCATTATAATGAACTATATATATGCATCATAATAGGTTACAACTATGTATTTAAATTCCACCCAAAGGAGAATTTAAATGCATAATCAAAGTATATTAGTTAGTTTGAATTCATTTAGGTTTACTCAAAGCATTAATACGTGAGCTATATGTTGTGTTTGTAGCGTCTACTAATTTGTTTGCTTTAGGAATTGGGCTAATCAAGTTCAATGATCTGAACTATGCTGATTGGTTCGAACAAATCCAGTTCCAACTGGGTGTAATGGATTTGGACTTGGCCATAGTTTAAGGCGCAAGGCTCGCAGCCATAACTAAGACTAGTTCTGAAGATGACAAGTCTTATTATGAGGCTTGGGAACGGTCTAACATGCTGAGCTTGAATTTGATACGAATGATGATGGCAGAAATTGTAAAGTCATCAATACCTAAAACGAACAATGCAAAGGAGTTCATGTTGAAGCTTAAAGAATACTCCCAATCTGGTATAGCTGACAAGTCCATAGTAGGGACTTTAATGAGTGAGCTGACGACCAAAAAGTTTAACTGGTCACAGCCTATTCATGATCATGTAACACATATGTCAAATCTAGCTGCAAAGTTGAAATCCATGGGTATGGATGTAAGTGAGTCTTTCCTTGTACAGTTCATTATCAACTCACTTCTTCTTGAGTTCGACCAGTTCTAGGTGAATTATAACACTATTAAGGAAAAATGGAACCTTCAAGAAATTAAGGCCATGTTGGTTGAGGAGGAAGGGAGATTGAAGAAAATAAAGGAACACTCCGTTCATCTTACATTTCATCAAGGAGCTAGTAGCAGTAAGAACAAACCAGGAAAGAAAGGCAGGACAAAGCTCTCAGCAAAGTTAATGAGGGTCGAATCCATAAAGATAAGAGGTGCCATTTCTGTAAAAAGTTTGATCACTTCAAGAAGGATTACCCTAAAAGAAAGGCTTAGTTTGAAAAGAACGGTACATACTATGTCTCAGTATGTTTTGAATCAAATCTTATTGAAGTGCCTAATAATACTTGTTGGTTAGATTCTGGTGCAACTACTCATGTGTCACATTTTAAGCAGGGATTCCTTTCAATCCAGACCATAAATGGAAATGAAAAATTCTTGTATATGGTGAACAAAATGAAAGCATGAATAGAGGGCATTGGGACGTATAGACTGATCTTTGACACTTGGTGTCACCTGGATCTAAAAAATTGTCTTTATGTCCCTGACTGTGCTAGGAATTTAGTTTATATTGCAAAGTTAGATGATGATGGTTTTAACTTTAAGATTGGCAACCATGTGTTTTCTTTATATAAACGTAAGTACTATTATGATTCTGGTGCTTTAATTGATTGTTTATATTGTTTCAATCTTGATGTTGATTTTGCTGAATTTCTGTTTCAAGTTGACATCATTATAGGAAATAAACATAGTGCACATAATGAATGTTCTGCTTTTTTGTGGCATAAAAGATTAGGTCATATATCCAAGGAAATGGTACAGAGGTTAGTGAAAAATTAAATCTTACCTCAATTAGATTTTGTTGACTGGGATATATGTGTGGATTGCATTAAAGGTAAACAAACCAAACATATATCAAGGAATCCAGCCACAAGAAGTAGCAAATTACTTGAATTAATGCACACTGACATCTATGGTCCGTTTGACGTTCCTTCTTAGGGAGGCGAAAAATATTTAATTATCTTTATTGATGACTTCTCACGATATGGTTATGTTTACAGTTCTAAAAAAAAGTTCTAAATTTTTAGAGCCGTGAGAGTCTTGTTTTTACTCGTTAATATGGAGGTTGAGACTACTCAGGCTTTGTCGCCGTTCATTTACTCTCTCATCGCCAAACAAGAGGGATCGTAAATATGGGGGCTTTGGAATGGCGTGCGATGAACAAGTGGTCTCCAGTTGTCGGGATGATACTGCGGCTGTGAAGTTGTAGAAAGTGTATCGAAGCTATCATACTAGGCGAAGGTTAGCAGACTCTGCCGTTGTCGCTAAAGAGCTCTAGTAAGTTCACCGACACAGCTACATTGAACTAAACTTTACTTTGTGTCGTTTAGTTTCATTTGAAAAACTAATTCATTTAAAGTTTGTTGGGTGAAAGAAAAGAAGTTTTATTTCACATAGATTTTATGTGTGTGTGTGTGTATATATATATGCATACTGTTCCACTCTCAGAACTTCGTTTGTATCTCTCCGTTTGATCCAAAGTCTCGTGTTGGGTTCTTTGGGCTTTATGGACTTGAGTCGATCTCTCGGTGTTCCCTGGTGTAAGTATCTGTTTGCTTATGTTTATGTTTTATGGTTAAATGGGATTGATTCAGATCTGGTTTTGGTCTTTTGTGATTGTGGATCAAAAAGTTTGAATCTTTTTTAACTTAGATTTCAGTATGTGTTTTCGTTTTGGATGTGGGTTTATTGAGTTTGAACATTAGTGTACAGATTTTTTTGATTCTATGCTGGTAGGGCTTTTAAGTTTCAATAATTGCATCATCGATTTTTCGGGGAAACCTCTTGCTCGTTTTGTTGTTTTGAGATCTAGGAAATGCCACTATTTAGTTGCTGTGGATTAGTTTTCTTTTTGCAGTATGATGTTTTTAGGGACATTTTCTTCTATGATTTGTTGGCTTTACCTTTTCTTCTGTGATTTGTTGGTTTTTGTTCTGTGCTTTTTTGCTCTCAGATCTATTTATGTTTAGTAATTCCGCTCAATTGCTCTCAGATCTGGTGTTTATGTGGCCTTTTAGTGTTGGGTTATTGAGTTTTTGGCTTGTTGAAGCTTATGTGAGTTTCGAGCTCTTTGCTCTGTATGAAGAATCAACGGATCTAGAAGTTTTAGATTTTGAAATACATGTCCGTACTAGGTTTATGGCTTTCACAATGTTGTTTTTGATTACGCGATGGTTTTCTCGTCTATATCATCTTTTTAGTAGATTTGAAGCAAATGTGATGGGTAATAAAAGTTCAGAGTTGGGGTATGTTTAGTTTGGTAGCCAAAAACTATCTTTTGTGTTTGGTAACATTTACCAGTTCCAAACACTCCTGAAAGCCTCATGTGGCTTGATAAAAATATCAAGATACAATGGATTGTGTAATTGCAGGAATTATAGAGATGGTGTTGTACTAATTTTTGTTGTTGTTTATCTTTTGTGGATAAGTTGGAAAAGGTGTTTTATGGGAGCAACGTGCGGAGGGTGGCATTGGTGGAGGTGTGTGGGAGTGAGTGTGTGCAGAGAATGACATTTCAAAGTTATTTGGATGTTTTTTTTGCTTTTTGTTTGTGGATCTCTGTGATAGGCTTTGGTGAGCGGATCGAGTCTCAGGAGAAAACTTTGGAGTGATATCATTGAAGGAGCACCGGATCTCTGCCAATCCTCTCGCCCCTTTCTCTCATGAAGGTTATGCCCCCTTCTTCAACAAGGTATATAAATAGGCAGTTCTTTTACTAAGATTGATTAAGAGGTATGTAAACACTGTTGTCCCTCTTTCTTAGCGCTCTCACTCTCTCTTCCTTCTCCACAACCTCCTCTTTTAGGGTATGGTTCTTAATTAATCAGTCTCTTTTGCTTTGGTGTCTTCTAATTTTTGTTGGGTTTTATGAAATTTATGTTCTTTATGGTTTTCTTTTTTTGCTTTTGATATTAACTTCTTTGTTTGATTTAGTGTATCATGCTTTCGGGGTTTGATTAGGCTGATCTCTTTGCATCTGATATTGTTGAGTTTATGCCAAGATTGACTTTTTATGCTTAAATGATCTTATGGTTTCAGACGTTTTATGTTTCTACATGTTAAGTCAAAGTCGAGTTCTTTGATGCTTCATTGGTCACTTATTTTCTGGGTATTGGTGCTTTTCTACAATTCTTTGATACTTCAATATTTTCTAGCATGACTAACTTGTGGAGACAAAAGTTCGAGTCTTGCTCAATGCTCCTTGATTGATCCTTCTTGCCTTAACTCCTTCAAATCTTCTATCGGGTGCTTAAATAGACTTTCACCAAATCGCTGCTCTAGTGCCACCAAATACTCCCTCCAACTTAGTTCTTCAATTGTCAGCTTGTTTCTCATGTTTGGTGGAATGTTAAAGTTTCACCGTCTAAATACATAGCTACTTCCACCTTGAGCTCTAAGGACATTTTATCTAATTATTTCTTTCCCCGTACTTTGATGATTCTATAGCTTTGTCACAAATTTGATACTGTTTAGTGAAGACCCTAATTCCAATGACAAGATTTATGGTGTAGGGAAGAACAATAAAGATTGTAAAGAGAAGAATCGAAGGCAATTAATTTACTAACTTATGTTATTCCCGTTACAATAGTTAATAAATAATTGTTACTACAATTCCACTAAGATTGTCATCTCATCTATTCACTATTAACTCAAATGTAAAGATTAAAAAATTCAACCAATTCGGTCGATTGAATCGTAAAAATCTTAAACCGTTTAATTTTTCAATTCAGTTTTTAACTTTTCGGTTCGATTTACTTTTTTAACTCTTATTATTAAAAATCAATCATTTTATTAATTAACTGGTCAATTTTGGTAAATTAACAAATTCTTATAAATAAAAATCAATCAATCAATTTTTATTTAACAATCTCTTTTTTGCGATTAAACTTCAAATTATATTTTAAAATTTAAATTTTATCCAATGTTTTGACGGTGTAATATTGGTTCATCTCATCTTACAGGTCTAAATTCCGATTCAATTTTTAAAACATTGATCAAACGATATCGTTTACACAATTTTTTATCATTATATAATCATTCGATATCACTTTATTATATATACTACAATTCTTCATCTTCTATCTTGGTCCTCCTCTTATTCCAAATGACATACTATTCTTCATCTTCTATCTTGGTCCTCCCTCTTATTCCAAATGACATACTTTAATATTTTGTTCCATAAGACGGAAATAAAGGGATTGAATCTAAGGTAGCAACCATCGCAGACTTCTGTTTTCCACAATTTTTTTTCCTACATTGACACGTAAACCTGATCTACCAAACTCGTATGCTTTAATTGATTGAAAAGGTGTAAAAGCAGATGCACAGAATTAAGTTGACGTTGATATTACTTCGACATTGAAATAAAGAAGTCATATATAAGACTAAAAAAGCATTTAATGTGATGAGAAAGACGCGTCGGTAGGCTTTTGGAAAATCGCAGTGTAAGAACCAAAACCCACGTTTCTTAGTTATATTATATTCTTGACCATTTGTCCATTTCGCAACTCAATGTTGACGTTTTGACTATTACATATAGAGATAATAGTCTAAGTTAATTTTTTAATTAATAATATTCTTTCATTGATACATAACAGTACATCGTCGTAAGAGCAGCATAAGGTTGTTCTGTGCGGTCACTTTGCGACGAAGTAGAGATCTAGAACTAGAAGCGAGTGTCCGTGAATAGAGTAGAGATCTAACTTAATGAAAATGTATGTACGAAGAAGTAAATATACCGCGGCTTGTAAATTGAGGCAGCTAAGTGTGAAAACGATTTAGAAAGGGCTTGAATAGATCTTTTAAATCTTTTTAGCAAAGTTTTAAAAAAAACAAAAGAGTTAATACACACAAACAATCAAATTAAAATGTAAAAAAGTAAAAGAGAAGGGAAGAGAGGCAAACACAGTTTTTATAGAAGTTCGGTGATAAAACCTACATTCCAAACCTAAGCTCTCACTTAAGATTTTGGCAAAACACTTACTACACACTTTTTAGTTCAATGTGAACTTTTCCAACACCACTTGATTTTCGACTCAAGCTACACCTCACAATCGATTTATTTTTCCGGCACAAATCCTACCTCACAAGTAATTCTTCTCTAATCACCCAGCTCACAATAACAATGGTAGAAATTGAAGTAAAGCTCAGTACAACTGAATACAATTGAATGTGCTAAGAGCAATTAAGAGCAAATGAAATGTTAATTTTGAACTATGATCAGTACGCTTTGCTTTTTGGACTGCACCCACGATTCTTTGATGTTCCCTCAATTTATTTGCAGGCTTCAAGATGATTGCAGTCGTTGTCGAACTTCTTCTAGTCGTTGTGGACAGCTCATAGCCGTTGTAGAGTGATTTTCTTCCCGTTTGTAATCAATTGACTTGGTCTGATTATGTTCGGCTGTAACTGATAGTTGACTTGTCGATGTGTGATAGTTGACTAGTACATTATAGTCAACTTGTCTCCAAAGCATCAGTCGACTAGCACTCACGTTTTTCATAAGACTTTCAGCTCCGCTCTTCGAATAGTCGACTAATGTGATGATAGTCGACTAGTCTAATTATCCAACTTATAGATCTCTTGTTAATAGTTGACTTACAGCATGTTGGTCGACTTGTTTTAGCACGAACTGACAGATCTGATATTATTAGTCGACTTGCTACATGATTAGTCGACTGGAACTGGTCCACCTGACAAATATCACATAATCTTCAATCTTTGTTTGTTGAGATGCTAATTTGAAACCTTCATCCATAATCTGCCCGATGATTATCTCTTGCACGTTGTCTCTGCCCGATGATTATCTCTTGCACGTTGTCTACCTCTTGAACATTGAAATATATATTGCAATCTTGTTTTGTATTAATCCTTTATTTGAATTTCAATCCAAAATATCTGAAATTTTTTCTTAACCAATTCTATAAATTTTATTATTATCAAAACATAGAAGGATTTAATTTGTCAACCACACAAAGTGTAAAAATTTCAAAATATGTTCTTGATAATCTTTTGACAGCAACACTATAGTCGATAGTTTAAAGAAACCAGGGGCTATGTTAGTGTCATTATTTTCTATCTTTTTGTGTGTTAATTTTTTTTGTTCTTGAGGTTTGAAGTTATACTTAATGGGAATTAATCTTGTTTTATGTCAAGGTGTATTTTGGAACTAAATAAAAAGATCTGCGATGATTTTGGGACAAAAAGAGCTAAATTAAACGTTGACCCCAATTATACATGGCCTCGTGCAATATCCAGAAGCTTGAAACGTAGCAGATTGGAAGTTTAAAGAAAACAACTTAACAAAGGAAAGAAAAGCAGTCATTGGCCAACATACAAGCAGTAAAACGACGTAGCATAAAAACTTGAAAGCAAGGAGCTAAACGACACCAAAGAGCCAAACAAAACAACGTGAGAAGCAACTGGAAAAATGTGAAATATGAAATGACAGCAGTTGCACAACGTTTTAAAAAAAACACAGACGTTTGGCCAAAGTGGGGAGCAAGGGTTCTGTGGCGTGAAAAATTAAAGGGGCTCTTAATTGGTAAAAAAGAAATCACGCAACAGTGGGGGAGAATAGTGGGATAGGCGGCGACGGAGCGTGTAGTTGGAGGAAATCAACAATGAGTGGAGTTTGTGAAATCAAGAACAGTAGAGAGGAGCATAAGCGGGTGGCATTAAATAGAAAGCAGGTGGCTGCTGTGTAAGAAGGAAATATAAAGAAGGCTACTACAGGTAGAAAATAGAAGAGGATGCCCGTAACAGTCTCAACGCCAGCGACAGTCGAAATAGTTAGGAAAATCATGATGTTGGATAACTAAATTTTTAATTCTTGGTTTACGAAATCCTAGTTATTGAACTTTGCATGTTGTGATAATTTTATTCTTTATTTCAATCGATTTATTAGTCAAGTATTAATTATTTTTCTGGGTCATTATTTGATTGTTTAATTTGTCAGTTAGGTGCACAACTAGTTTGTGTTTTTATTCAATCAATCGCTAGATTAACAGGTTGACGTTCAATTCTTTTAATTAAAAGTAGCTACTAGAATTTTTGTCTACTACGTTAGGGACATGATTCTAGGAAAAATAATTATCTAGGCTAAATATACATCATATGTATGTTGTTTAATTCGTCGATTTTCTTGATTCGTAAAGCTATTAATTAATTAAACCTGAGATCGTATCCAGGTTATTAATTAATAAGTGTTAATTCAAATACATGTTTTGGTTAACTAAACATAAGAGAAAATAGGTAAAGAAATTTACCACAACGAATGTTGCACTAATAAATTGGTTATTTTTAGTGTTGATAATCAACGCAAGTTCAATAATAAAAGAGATCGGAAACCAAGATTTATTTCTATTGATTGTTAAATTCTCATTGTTTTGTTATTAGTTATTTTTCACTTTCAATTTCTAATTAAATTCTGTTTAATTCACAATCACAACCCCCCCTCTTTTATTGCGTAACTGCTAACGTCTGAATTCTTCGTGGGAATGATCCCTATTTTTCACTACTACATTAATTTGTGTTGCAAAAAGTTGGCTTCTTTTTATATTTAGTTGCGGGCGACAACATTCACCAAATTTTGGCGCCGTTGCTGGGGAGTTTTTGAAGGTTTATGTACATTACACCTTCTCTTCTTCTATATCCAACAGATATTTGAACGAGAAAGGTTAAACTACTTTTCATATATAGATAATCCTTAATGCTTAGGTGCCAACAATTTACTGATAAATGTCAGTGAATGTCCCTCTTATGTTAATATTGCCCTAAACCGTTGTCATATACATCAGATTTAATGGGAAAGGTTTGGAATAGTTTGGGAGTGCCAATATAGGTGCTAAAGTTACTGATGTTTTGAACGCCTAAAATACTACTTTTGCTTCATCATTCCATCTGAAAGTATCTTCCTTTAACAAGTCATTCAAGGGCTTGATTGTGGTGTTAAAATTTTCACACAATTCATCTGTTATATCCTGTTAGCTCTAAAAAACTCCTTAATTCTTTCTCATTCCTTAAGATATGCCAATTTAAGAATAACTCCACTATCTTTGGTTTAGTTACTACTCATAAACTTAAGATTACGTAACTCAAATTCTCAATTTGGATTGCTCTAAGGATACGTTTGCTTCCCTTTACTACGAACTAGTTTTGAGCCATTA
>JAOSBP010000002.1:30976676-31007568 GCA_027563825.1 Erythroxylum mucronatum | reverse complement strand
ATCCATATAAATTTACTCAAATATCAAAGTCCTCAAATCTTTTCTCATCACTTTTCCTTAAGGCACAAAACATCCATGACAAAGTTCATATACAAAGACACTCATTTCATTTCATTTTAATATTTCTAATTTTCACTAAAATTTTGGGGTTCAACAGAGTCTCAGAATAACTAGTAAAAGTTATTTTTTTATGACCAGAAGGTTATAAGTTCGAATTACAAAAGCAACTTTTTTGTAAAAATATAAAGGGAAGGATGCATAAATCGGGGATCCTCTCTAGACCCTCGCAAGTTGAGAAGCCTTTTGCACTGGATACGTTGACCAAACGAGTCAATGATTAATTCTTTTCATTTCTTTTATTGTAATTGTTGTCCATGTTTGAGAATAATAAAGAAGAGAATATTCCACGTATTGCAAGTCAATATTTTCTTGTTTCCATATCAGTATTTGTAACATAAATACAATATAGTGAAAGATTATAGATAATGAAAATAATCTCTGTTTGTTATAGAGATTTTGAAAACAATAGAGATAAGAATTATCAAGTAATTACTAGATGCATATGGTTATTTTCTTCAATAACAGTACCAACATAATTCTTGGGCTCAAGTTTATCACTTGACCTGATAGTTGTTCAAATGGGGACCAACCATGGTGAGCTTGGATCGCAACTGAAGAAAGGACAATAACGGAAGACTCTTGATCAAAATGTCGACAATTTGAGCTTGGGATGGAATATGTCAAACTCTAAGGTCACCACGTTCCACTTTCTCACGAACAAAATAGAAATTAATTTCAATGTGCTTGTACTTATAGTGAAAAACATTATTTGTTGTGATATAAATGGTAGAAAATTTATCACAAAATATTATCAAATCTTGAGGAAGAGACGCGCTTAACTGATGAAGTAAATGTTAAAGTCATAAGCCTTTAGCAGCAGCAATAGCTAAAGCTCGATATTCGACTTTAGTACTTGATTGCGCTACCACTTTTTGCTTTCTAGAAACTCAACTAATAAGATTCCCATAAAAATAAACATAAAACTCATAAGTTGAGCGATGATTAGTGAAATCTCTGGCCCAATTTACATCCGAATAAATGACAATACTAGGATGATTAAAAGGACGAATAGTTAGTGTTAAGATATTTATTATATATCTCATTATTTAATTTTGACATTTTTGATTGTTGGATCTTCAAGATAATGATTAAAATCCAAATTAAGTTGAGGTCTAACAAAGTAATACTTCTTACTTGAATTGGATTTTTGGATAAGGGTTCAAGTGTGAAAGAAGTCTATCTTTAATGGAAGTGTGTGTGTATCATGGTAGTGGATTGAAGGACATCGTGTGATAGCTGTAGATTGTGTGTGGTGTGTGCGTGACTCCTTGTGTGTGTGACTGGGTCTTTGCCTCGTTCTTGGTTGGTTACAGGTGTGTGTGAAGTGAGGCTATGGTTTGTTTGTTCTGGTGATTAAAACAAAGTGCATGCAAGCACTAACGTGGTGATCTTTATGTTGATATAATTTCATCTTAGGCTGCAACGTTTGTTGATTGATTTCTTTGTTGGTGCAACATCTTAGAGTGGTAACGACTGGATGTTGTTTTTCATTGTGTGGCTCATGGTTGGGTTGCTCTGTATATTGTGTGTGATTTCTGCCAAGGTTAATCGTGGTGTGGAGTCTACTAGATTTTGTGTGAAGGCTTGTTTGCATGGGCTGCTATACTTGATGTCTTCCTGCTGCAGTTGTGAGTTAATACTACTATTTGCGTGAATCAACTCATAGTGTGTGGTGACAACTTTTAGACCTGTTTCAGTGAGCTGAACCAATCGAGAAGTTGTTTTTCTTTTCTTTCTCAAGTGTTATCATTCATGTTGAATTTTGTTTAATCATTTGGGTTATTCATTTATTGTTATTTCGTTAAAAGATTATTGAGAAAAATCCTCTACTGAGGTTAACACGAGTAGATTGTGTTATTGGGTGTGAATCACTTTCATAGGCAGTGAGGATAAGGGATAGTGTTAAGGGTTGAGTAGTGTTGTCTTAGTAAAGCCTTATATAAAATTATCCTTGTCCTTTGGTGAAAGTATTAAGTTGGGTAAGGGCCCGCAGACGTAGGCAAGGTGTGTCAAACTGCGTTACCAAATCTCAAGTGTTGATATGTTTAATTTCATATTTATTTTTCTATTTTCGTTTGTGTTGAAAAATTAACAATTACTGATGTATTTGCTTTATATTAAGTAACCGAAAGATACAGTTACAAGCAACTGCGATCAAATTGAAGATTTTGCAAAAATTTTCAATTGGTATCAGAGCGGGTCACTGGATCAGAATTTGGTACATCAAGTTGGTGCAGATCCGTGTTTCGCAATTATGGCTATAAGAGAAAGGGCATCAATCTACAGGTCCCCGTTGTTAGATGATTTAAATTATCCTATGTGGAAATCACAGATGAGAGTATTCATTCAGGCACAAGGAATAAAAGCGTGGAACTCAGTTTTAAATGACTGGACACACCTAGTGATGACTGATGAAAAAGGAGAAACAGTGCTTAAAGATGTATATGAGTGGACAAGGGTTGAAAAAGAGGGAGCGCTTGGAAATTCTCAAGCCCTGCTTGCCATCTTCAGTACAGTTGATCAAAGTCACTTTGCAATAATATCAGCATGTGAATCGGCAAAAAAAGCATGGGATACTTTGTAGACTATACATAAAGGATCGAAATTTGTGATAGCCTCAAAACTTCAGATGTTGGTTATGAGATTTGGAGAGCTGAAGATGGATGAGAGTGAAACCATTGGAGACTTCCATGAGAGACTATAGGATATGGCAAACCAAGCACATCAACTCGGGAAGTACTCTAACCTAAAACTGGTTAAGAAGAAATTGAGATCATTGCCTTTGAGACTCATACCAAAAATTACGGCCATCGAGCAAGCCCATGATATCACTGAATTGTCTTTAGATAAGGCAATTAGGATTCTTACCAACTTTGAGATGAAATTGTAAAGGGATAATCAAAAGAAGAACAAAGGATTGAAATTGCAAGCGGAGATTGGAAAAGTCATGAATGACTTAAGAGATGAATTCGATGAGAATGAGGATATGTAGTTATTGATAAGAAATTTCAACAAGTGGTTAAAGAAAGTGAAGAAGGATAGATCCAATTTTAAGCAGAACGGTGGGAGTTCATCGAACAACAACTTCAAACAACAATCTAAAACTCAAAAGGCTGAAAGAAAAGTGAAGAGAATTCAATGTCATGAGTGTTAAGGCTTTGGAAATGTGCAAGAGGAATGTGATAACACCTTGAAGAAGAGAAAAGAGAAATCCTATACAAGCACTTGGAGTGAGAATGAATCATAAAGTGAATATGACAGTGAAGAAGAAGTTGTGAATAGTGCTACGTTGGTTGCTTTATACAACAAAAGTCCAGTTGTTTACTTAACAGTAACTAAGAAGGAAGTAACCGATGAAAAACACGTGAGTAAATTAGAAAATTCTGGGAAAAATGCGGACGAATTAGCTCAAAGCTCAATATCAGATTATGGCAGTGATGACAGTACTTCAAATGATAAAAGGAAGATATTTATGAAGCCTATGAGTTAATGTATGCTAAATGGGTCCAAATATGTAAGAAAAATGAGAAGTTGAAGGAGGACAACTCTTCCATGAAGAACATCATTCAAGTCTAGAGAAGAAGTTGTTGTCTACATTAGATGAGCTTGGTGAAACAAAATTGAAGTTGGTCAGTAGGGAAAAAGGAATAAGAATGCTAAATGGAGGTACAGAAAAATTAGAACAATTGTTGGAAATCGGTAAGACTAAAGGAGACCTTCAAAGCATTGGCTATAAAGGTGAATGTTCTAAGTCGAATGATAATAAAATTGGTGCGACCAGATCTGTCCAATGAGAAATCTCAAAGACAAACAGGAGGTTCATACCTACATGTCATTTTTGTAGAGCTATTGGATACATAAGACCGAAATGTTACAAGTTATTACAAATGATATTTCAAATAGGTCAAAACCGAAAAACCATACACTCTCTATAAATTTATAGCAGCAACCTATATTACCAAAAAATACTTGGGTAAGAAAGGGTCAATTATAAGCAAAAAGATGTAGTAGAGGAAAAACAAGACATTATCAAAATTTATAGTTAGTTGCTACTTTTGAAGAAACTGTTTAGACTGAAGATAAGTTAGTTGCTTTAAATGAAGAAATCAACCAGATAGTTGATGATAGAGATAATGTGACAAGGAATTAGCCCAAGTTTGATTTTTTTCGAAGGGCACAAGGATTGTGTGCTTTACATTTTTGAAGTGTAGTTTGATGTTGTTTTTAAAAAAAAACAAGGTTTGAAAGAGTTAACATCTAGACTTTTTCAAGTTTTATTCTAGTTTCTCTTTATATTGTGGGTTGCTTGAGTTTGAGCAATATGTGTTCATATGGTTTATGTAAAGAGGAGTTTGGTTAAGTTTGATTATGATTTGTTGAATGCATTTTTGGGGTTTCTAAATTTGATTAGTCATATGCGGATGATTTTGATGTGAGTACTAATATATTGGCTAGTGTTTTGATTGGTGGTAAATTGTCATGTTGTCATGCTTATGATTCTTTTACTGCACCTATTGCTGATATTTATGCTTCTTTATTTGCTGAGATTGGTCGCATTAAAGACATTCTTGTTTTGACATTGTTTTGTCCCAAAGGAAAGACATTAGATTTTTTTTTATGATTGCTTAATTCAGGGGGAGATTTTAAGGTATCTCTGTGATTATTAGTTTTTCTTTTTGGCATCTTTTTATCCCAATGAGAGAAATTTGGATGATTGGATAATTGTTTATTATTGTTTCTTTAGATGTTTCTTGAACTTGAAGAATTTGATGGACGTTCTTTAAACTTGATGTTAGATTAAGGGGGAGTTCTTTTCTCATGTGGATTATATGCCCAATTATTTTATTTAGGGGGAGTTCTTATTTGTGACAAAAATGTGAAAAAGGGGAAGATTATTAAGATATTTATTATATATCTTATTATTTAATTTTGACATTTTTTATTATTGGATCTTCAACATAATGATTAAAATCCAAATTAAGATGAGGTCTAACCAAGTAATACTTCTTATTTGAATTAGATTTTTGGATAAGGGTTCAAGTGCGAAAGAAGTCTATCTTTAATGGAAGTGTGTGTGTATCATGCTAGTGGATTGAAGGACATCGTGTGATAGCTGTAAATTGTGTGTGGTGTGAGCGTAACTCCTTGCGCGTGTGACTGGGTGTTTGCTTTGTTCTAGGTTGGTTGCAGGTGTTTGTGAAATGAGGCTATGATCTGTTTATTATGGTGATTAAAACAAAGTGCATGAAAGCACTAACATGGTGATCTCTATGTTAATATAATTTCATCTTGGGCTGCAACGTTTGTTGATTGATTTCTTTTTTGGTGCGACATCATAGAGTGGTAATGACTGGGTGTTGTTTTTCGTTGTGTGGCTCACGATTGGGTTGCTCTGTATATTGTGCGTGATTTCTGCCAAGGTTAATAGTGATATGGGGTCTGCTGGATTTTGTGTGAAGGCTTGTTTGTGTGGGCTATCATACTTGATATCTTCCTGCTGTAGCTATAAGTTAATACTGCTATTTGCGTGAATCAACCCATAGTGTGTTGTGACAACTTTTAGACCTGTTTCAATGGAGCTAAACCTATCGAGAAGTTGTTTTTCTTTTCTTTCCCAAGTTTTCTCATTCATGTTGAATTTTGTTTAATCACTTGGGTTATTCATTTATTGTTCTTTCGTTAAAAGATTGTTAAGAAAAATTCTCTGTTGAGGTTAACACGAGTCGGTTGTGTTATTGGGTGTGAATTACTTTCACGAGTGATGAGGAGGAGGGGTAGTGTCAAGGGTTGAGTAGTGTCATCTTAGTAAAGCCTTGTATAAAACTATTGTTGTCCTTTAGTGAAAGCATTAAGCTGGGTGAAGGCCTACAGACGTAGACAAGATGTGCTGAACTGCGTTACCAAATATCGGGTGTTGATCTGTTTAATTTCATATTTATTTTTTTGTTTTCATTTGTGTTGAAAAATTAACAGTTACTGATATAGTTGTTTTATATCAAGTAACCGACAGATACAGTTACAAGCAACAACGATCAAATCGGAGATTTTGTAAAACCACACTCCTTCGAAAATTTTCAGTTAGCCTAAGATTGATAGTACCTTTCAATTAACAAAGAATTCATTTCATTGCCTGCCAATGGACTTCTGTGAGACGATGCATAAACTGGTACACTTTGTTAACAAAAAAATGAAATCTCAAGGTAGGTTATAGTGGTATACTGTAGAGCACCAAAAACATTACAGTGTAAGCTCAGATAAGCAAAAAGTGGCCCATCATTATTTAAAGAGGAATGTAGGGCTGTCTGTAACAATTCAGATCACCCGCCCATAGATATTGTCCGCTTTGGGTTGCCACTTGGGCCAAGACTCTCACAGTTTTGCTCTTTCCATACCTGGGAAGACGCGTCTTGTGGGGGTGAGGTATCCATACCCTTATAAGGCGTACTTGGTTTCCCTCTCCAACCGATGTGGGATCTCACAATCTCCACCCCCTTTAGGGCCCAGTCCTCTTTAGGGTCCAGCCTAGTTGGTAGAATGATTCGGATAGCAGTTCAGATACCATTTGTAATAGTCTTCCCAAGGGTGGGAAGAGCAAAACTGTGAGGGGTTTGACCCGAGGGGCAACCCAAAGCAGACAATATTTGTGGACGGGTGGTCTGGGCTATTATAAATAGTATCAGAGTTAGTTCCCGACCCAATGTGCCAGCATAAGACGTTGAGCCCTAAAAAGGGTTGGGTCTTAAGGGGAGGTGATGATGAGATCCCGCGTCGGTTGGAGAGGAGAACGAAGTTCGCCTTATAAGGGTATGGATACCTCTCCCCCTCAGACCCGTCTTCCCTGGTGTGGGAAGAGTAAAACCGTGAGAGTCTTGGCCCTAGGGGTAACCCAAAGCAGACAATATCTGTGGGTGAGTGGTCTGAACTGTTGCAAATGGTATCAGAGCCGATACCTGAACCGTTGAGCCAAGTAGGCTGGGCCCTAAAAAGGGTTGGGCCCTAAGGAGGTGGAGATTGAGAGATTCCATATCGGTTGGAGATGGGAATGAAGTACGCCTTATAAGGGTATGGATACCTCTCCCTCTAAGACGCGTTTTCCCAGGAGGGGGAAGAGCAAAACCGGGGTTTGGCCTAAGGGGCAACTCAAAGCGGACAATATCTGTAGACAGATGGTCTGGGATGTTACAAATGGTATCAGAGCCGGTACCCGAACTGTTGTGCCAGCTAGGCTGGGCCCTAAGGGGGGTGGGTTATGAGATCCCACGTCGGTTGGAAAAGAGAATGAAGTACACCTTATAAGGGTATAGATACCTTTCCCTCAAAGATGCGTTTTCCCAAAGGGGGAATAGCAAAACCGTAAGTGGTTTGACACGAAGGTCAAAGCGGACAATATCTATAAGTGGGTGATTTGTGTTGTTACATTGTCGGTGTACATATAGGCTTATAACCATCCATTTGAGTTTGAAAAACAAGTCTATGATATATTGCCCTAAGAAAGATGAACTTCACTGTGATCATAACGAATATGAATACCCAGAAAGTAAGAAACTTGAGCCAAATCCTTTGAAGAAAATTCAACATCCAAGTCAATAATAAGTTCTAATTGATTATCATCTCCAATGATTAACATGTCATCAACATACACCTAAACGTACGAGACAGAAGAATTATAGTAACTAAAAAATAAAGAAGAATCTAAATGACACCCTTAAAATCACATTGAAGAAGAAAATCTTAAAAAAAATGAAGCCAAGCACTCGACGCCTGTTTTAAGCCATAAATAGCCTCAATTAGAAGACAAACATATTCAGGATGTTTCAAATCCTTAAATCCTAATGGTTGGGCCATATAAACACGTTGTTGCAAATCACCATTTAAAAAGTCATCATTCATGTCTATTTGATGAAGATTCCATACGTAGGTAGTAACTAAGGATAAGACCAGTCAAACAAAACTAGGCTTAATCGCAAGGCTAAAGGTATCAAAGTAATCCACCCCTGCTTATTGGTAAATCCTTGAAGCAATAAGACAAGCCTTGCAGCATTATATACTACCATACCGATGACATTTGATTTTGTAAACCTATTTAATCCCAAAAATGTTGGCTCCAGGTTTATTAGGGATAAGGGTCCAAGTTTTATTTTTACGAAGTACAGTAAATTCGAGTTGCATTGCATTTTGCTACTCGGGGTACTTGATAACTTGCTTACAACTCATGGACTCCTTTTAAGTACAGTAAGTTCGAGTTACAACTCATGTCTTAAAAAAAATAAAGATTACACATAATAATTCTTATTTTTATTTTTACTAGTTAATATATACAGTAATAGCATTATTGCAATTCTCAGGCTCAAGTTTATCAATTGATTTGATAGTCCGAATAGTATAATGTTCCGTATGACTTACCCGCATTGACGAAGTGTTGTGTTGAGGAGACGGAGAGCGAATGTGGTTAAGACAGCAACTGGCGACGTGGCATTCGAACTGTGTTGCGACTTGCGAAGCGAGAAACCAAGAGTCCCTCTGTCCCAATCGGATCTTTTTCTTTGCATGGACGAAGACGACCTTTCTTTCCATGACGCGCTCGACGACTTCCCCTCTCATGATTGCTCCGAGACAGACCAATACGATCATTCCACCTGCGACTCCACTCTCTCCGTCGACCTTCCTTTTCCGGAGGTTTCCTCCTCGGTGTCCACGATCCGTCGCCGATCAATATCCCGCAGCAGATTCCCCGACGCCGCGTCCGAGGACTCCGCTCCTGGTTCCTCCTCCGACGGTTCGAGCGTTACCCAAGCCAATGACCCAAAAGCGGATATTAGAGAAAGGAGATACAAAATTGATGGCGCTTTGAAGGAAAATGAGAAGAATTTGGAGAGTTCCGAATCTGCAGGGACGAGTCAGGACATTGTTGAGTCGTTTGGGACTGTGAGCGGTGTAATTGAGGAGGAGGATGCGAAGACACAGGGATCAATTGAGACCGTATCGAATGGTGACCTAGTTGGTGGCCCGACCGATTCAGGGGCTGAAGATGTCGACTCTAGTTCGTCGAATTTGCTTGTGTCTATTGTTGGTTTGGTGTTCAAGGCAATTGGGTTTCAGCTAAATTTGTTGTTTACTTTCGTCAGCTTTCCAGTTTGGGTGTTGTATCATTCTTACATGTTGGTTGTTGATCCATTTGGAGTTGCAAGGCGTGTTAGACAACTTTGTCTGCGGAAGTTGGTGTCTTTGGGCAGTTTAATTGGTAGGATGCTCGGTCCCTTTTTAAATGATTGGTTAAAGGATCAGAAAACAATTTGGAAGTTTTTCTTAACATTCGGGTGGGGATTTTTGTGGTCCATTTATGTTTGTACCATTTTGTTTGGGTTGCTGGTTTTGTCAGTTGTGATCAGTGGGTTTTTGATGAGGTATTTGGTGGAGGAACCAATGGAAATAAGGCAAGGTTTGAACTTTGATTATACAAAGAACAGTCCAGTTGCATATGTGCCCATATCGTCTCGTGGTAGTCTTGACTGTGGTGTGAATGGTAAGGACAACGATGGAGATATCACGAAGTTGGGACCACGGGCTATACCACCTAATCACAAGTTACAAGTTGATGTTTCATTGACATTGCCTGAATCAGAATATAACCGAAATCTGGGGATGTTTCAGGTACTCGTTTGGTTCTTTAAACACGGAATGTTTTTGGATGTCACGTTAAACTTTTCACTTGAAATCTGTTTTTCAGTATTTTTTAACATGTATTACTCTTTTCTGGTTAAACCTATTCCGGTGCAGTACTTGATATTCTACAATTTTGGTTATTTTGTCGGAGTTGGGTCGAGGGGAGGGAGAGGGAAGGAGGATAAATGTCGTCATGTCGACGGGTAGAGAGCTTCTCCTATAAAAATTTGATCGACAATTGCTGCAGTTCAGATGTGGCAGAAATACTGCCTGACATTAAGGCCTTTTTCTTATTCCAATTAAATTAGAAAGGGCTTTGAACAGTGAAGTAGATTACCATTGTTGTGACATTTGATAAGTGAAATTTTCTGGCACCCCATGAGATATGTGGATGGAAAGATATGTATGGAGTTTTACTGCAGTCTGGAAAACCATACATCAAAGACGTTTAGTAAGACTGTAGGAGTTTCTATATTCCCCCATCGAATGTTCTTCTGGTCCCCTGTTCCAATTCTCAAAAGCTATGCATAATAGCTTTTTATTCTTGGAGGGAGATGTATCAAGATTTGAGAAACTACAGCCAGAGTATTGAGATAACTTGACCATATGTTGGAGAGGTCTCAGATCAGAGTAGACACGGGTGAAATATTAATCACAAATGTTTGTATATTTTGTTATTTAAATAAATCGTGGATATCTCTTGGGATGTTTCTCCAACCTTTTGTATGTGCCTTGAGTTCCATCTTTAATTATACCATGACCCATGATAGTGAACCAGTTGACCCAAACCACACATCAATTTACATACCCATCTTTGCACCCATGCCTCATACTGAATGTATCAAGTTCTATGTCTTAATATATTGGTTTTTATAAGTTGATGGATAGAGATAGAGGTATTAACTGTTTAACCATGGCTTAAGTACTCTCTCCCTTGTTACATGGTCTTATGATTTAAACTAAGACCATGTGACAAGGGAGAGAGTACATAAATCGTGGTTCCTGTTTAATAAAATTTCCAATTTTTGTACTTTACTCTTTACTGTTCGTGTATATGTTTGAAAATTGGTTGTTTTACTCGAGTTTTTTACAATTTGAAGGTCCGGGTGGTGTTCCTGTCTGCCAATGGTAAAACCCTTGCCAGCAAAAGCCAGCCATGCATGCTAAAATTCCAAAGTCAGCCTATCCGAATAATTTTAACTTTCCTAAAGATTGCACCCCTTGTTGCTGGCTACATATCAGAATCCCAGACTCTGGAATTGAAGATAAAAGGTTTTACGGAACGAGTTGTTCCAACTTCCTGTTTGAAGGTGGTACTTGAACAAAGAGCTGAATTCCTTCCTGGTGCTGGGATCCCTGAAATATATGAAGCATCTCTCGTACTTCAGTCTGAACTTCCTTTCTTCAGCAGGATTATATGGTGTTGGAGGAAAACTATATTTGTCTGGACCAGCATTATGTTGTTTATGATGGAGTTTCTGTTTATCCTCATCTGTTGCACACCACTTGTTATTCCAAGAACAAGGCCAAGGGACGTGCCTGCTAGTTTCAATACAAATGGTGTCCCAGAACAAAGTTGATGCTGGCGGATGTGATACAAGTGAAGATCGAATGTTATACTACTAAATACTAATCTGTTTATATGAACAAATCTACTGGTTAAGGCACCCTAACTTTAAGTTTCTTCCATTCTTTAATTCTTTTAGCTCTTTTTATAGGTGATAACATCCTTCAATGTATAATGGACTGATCTATTACAAAAACGCTTTTAAGATTTTACATCTAACAAGAAAGGAAAAGCGACAATATAGTGTTATATTTAGCTCCTGGAGCCCCATAAATTGCTTTAAGACATACATACTGGACGTTGGACTTCATTTCCTATCTTCTGACCTGTCTTAATATTTGATAAATGATGGCCATCCTTTATTAACATTGTTTTCCTTGGATATTCATGCATGCTTATTAACTTTAGCTATTAAAGCAGGAGCAAGAGGTGCTCTTATATAGTGTTACATAGGTTATAAACCCCATGGATGTCGTCCCTAATCGACCTCATTATGTAAAACTTCGATATCATCAAGTCCTCGAGCAAGTACGGTCTGTTCTAGGTAATTAGATGATTATTTTTATAATATCAATTAAAACCTTAATACCATCAAAGCCTCGAGCAGGTACGGTCTGTTTTAGATAATGAGCTGATTATTTCTATGATGTCACAAAAACTTGGATATCATCAAGGCCTCGAGCAAGTATGGTCTGTTCTAAGCAGATTGTGATTGCAAGTTAATTTCTTAAATATAGAAGCTTACTGATAGCGGTCAAATTCGTCGTCCGTTCTGGCTTTTGGGTTCAGATGAGCGCTAAACATCTAATGAACATAGTAAGTAAAGGACTATAACAGGTTAGATACTGTCTTAAACTATTGAAACAAGTTTAGACTTTGATACTATGATAAATTTTAGGCCTAATTACACCTCAAAGGGTACCTTAGAAAATTGTCATAGAGTTATAAACCATTTTAACATTCTTTGCCAGCAGATTCTTGACAAAAAATGATTCCATTGAGGAAGTCAGATGATGTAAGCCACGTCTTGGACAAGAAAAGGGATATTAACATATAAGAAAAGGTGTCTTACATGAACTAGAGAATCATGTGGAGATTGAACATTGACGGATGAAAAGTTTCAAAGCATCACTAAATTAATCGAATGGCTGTACTAAGTCTCACCAACCATAAATCACGTGATCATTAGTTTATATCTCTATTTACCCAAAAGACCGGAGAGGATCATGCGGGTAGTATATAGTTGGTTGGTTCCTTATCCATCTTGGCAGCTACTTTTTACTTGTATAATTCGTCATCCTGAAGTATTTGAGAATCAATCAGAAGCTACTTTTAAGTATACAGTTGGTTGGTTGCTTATCCATCTTGGCAGCTACTTTTTACTTGTATAATTCGTCATCCTGAAGTATTTCAAAATCGTATCAGAAGCTACTTTTACTTTATCCGTATCACGAGAGTTGTAAGAAAACGTGATGTCCTGTAATATTCTTAAATCATCTAGTTTGAAGCTGTCATATCTTCAGAGGTTTGGTTCACATGACTTTACCCATAAAGGAACTCGATCATATCTTTTCTATCCAAAAGTTCACACTTGTTCTTAGAAACTACGTACAAAGTTATTTTATGACATGGGACGTTTACAAACAAAAGCAGTGAACTGTTGGAATAACATTGATTGCCTTCTATTTTTGTAGTAAGTAACGCAGAAAACTTATTGGTAGTGAGTTTCTTGTTAAGTTCGTCTGGTCCTCAAGAATGATCCACTTTTGGTAATCTCCCTCAGGGGCTTGTCGGTGTACCTGATCATATTGTAGACCCAGGCACCAGCCTGAGCCCCAAGTGTTGTTGATACAAGGTATATCCATATCCCCTCATACCTGTGCCACACAATTGCAGGTCCCAAGCTTCTAGCTGGGTTCATCGATGCTCCTGAAATTGCCCTGCAGAACAGCAACAGGAGTTTCTAAATACCCAAGTTGAAATTCTCAATTGCTCTTCAGGGAAAGTTCCACCTAAATAGAATATAGACTTCAAGACAATTCTTTGATGGCTTCTGGGATACAAGTCTTGAATTCAAACCATCTGACTTGAGGAATGGAATATGGAAAACCATTTTTTTAAAATATTTTCAGTAAAATAAACAAATAAAAGATTTGCTACTTACCCTGCAAACATTACATTAAGCAAAACTGTTGCACCAACGGCAAGTCCAGCAAGTTCACCAATCTGCATAAATTACAGAAGAAGACAACTAAATGATTCAGGATGGCAACTACATATAATATTATCTAATTCAACTACCTTACAAAGACAGGATAATTTAGTGAAACAAGAAGCGTCAAGAAGTTGGCGACATAAACTAGGCAACCCCCAATGTCAATCATACATCCGTATCTAATTTGGGCTCATGATTAGAGGATTGATAGTTACTTACAGCTCTGTTATCGGTAGCAACTCCTGATATGACAAACATGAGATAGAATGTGATTATGAACTCAACTCCAAAGGATTGCATGTCTGAACCTGCTGGCATAGTTCCTGTGAACTTATTTTGGTGTCCGGTAAATAATAATCGAATAGTTCCTGCAGCCATTGTTGATCCAGCGACTTGACATAGTATATAAGGTGGTACCTACATGAGACACACATGTAGACGCAATTGAAAATTCACCAGAAGTTGGCCTATTGCACCTGCCCGTATTCAAATTGGAACAGGAACAATTGATACACAAAGAAAGAAAGGAACTTATTGGCCATTTAGTCAATTTCTGTCCTGTATTGTAGGTAGTTCATCTGGGTTTTTTTCAACAAGGTCGATGTCAAGTTGTCAGTTCTCACCTCTTTCCATGGGAATCTCTTGCAGGTGGCGAAGGCAAGAGTGACAGCAGGGTTAAAATGGGCACCGGAGATGTGACCAACGGAGTAAACCAGAACCATCACAGCTAATCCCCATACTATTGATATTCCTGGTAGCGTCACCACCTTATCAAAGTTCAGATTCGCAGACACCGCCGTACATCCCGCAAATATGAGGAAGTATGTACCAAACAACTCGGCTATCAACTGCACATCAATATTCAATAACATCGATTTCGTCAATCACTAAGTTTCGATACAGCAGATCCCAAAAAGTACTCAAACTTGTGTCTCATGTCAGTTATGTACCCCAATCACTAAGAACAGAATTCTGTAATGATCTTCAACTACAAATGCAGAACGAGTTGGTTTGGTCAAAGAAAATAGTTGAAAGTTTCATATTTGGACATAAACTTTAAGAGATAACCATGATCTCAAAATCATATGAAACGTGTATACAAGAAAGACCGACCTTTGAGACCAAAATTTGATGCAGAAAGCAGAAAGCTTAAACGAAAAAGATAACAAGAAAAACATTTGCCAGTGCTAGTAACCTTCTGGGCAAAAGGCACAGAGAAGCTCAAGAATGAATCCTTGGATGTCAAGACGGGAGGGTTATTATCTTCCTTCACAGCCAAACGAACTTCATGATTACCGTTGGTCGCTGAGATCTCGCCCATCCCTTATAGCCTGAACAGAATTTAGAAGTGAGGACAACTACAGTGAGCAAAGGATGGAACCCAAACAGTGTTGTGTTTCTTTTTCTCTGCTTGCAAAAAACCAAGACAGAGTCTCCTTTTTATGGGGGCTCAAAGCATCCAAAAGAGACGGATACAGTAGTACCTTTTGACAACTAAAAGTTTGAGAAGCAATTGACCGTAGCAGATGTCATCTTCTCTTTTGGAAAGTAACCCTTTTCTTGTCCTAATTTCGTTACTTGCAGGGGATAAGTGTATCCATTTCCACGGGAGATGCCATAGAAATTTGTGACATTGAAGTCTTCTTCAACTACCCACCGAATAAACAGAAAGCCATGATTGCCTCCTTTTTCTTTACTAATTAATGTCCTGTTTCTGTATGTATTGACTAACTGATATGCAGTGTTTATGAGTTGATTGTTTCCAACATTTAGGGAATAAACTTTGTTTGCTTTTACTAGCTGCCCAAAATATGTGAGTTAATACAGATTCTACAAAATCTACAAAATATGAATCCAATCCAAATGTAGGAAATATGAACAACTTGCCAACAATACTATACCAAGCCTTATCCTATACTCGTATTTGAAGGGTTTTGAGGAAGTTTGGGAGAAATTAGACGGGATCCAAGTAAACTAGTATATAAGCAGGACATCATATATCAACTCAAAACTTTAAGGTATTTTAATTACTTATTACGGTACGCCATATATAACAAAGAGTGACATTAAGATAGGACGAGATTGTTTATAATTATTTTATGTGCAAGAAACATAAAATGTAAGTTGAAGTATGCCTTCTAGCTCTTGTACACATCTTGGAAATTGATAAATACCATTGGTTGGTGATCAACTAGAACTGCTTTAATGGCAAGTTAAGGGGTGCACAAGTGAATAATTAATTAAATAGTGGCGTGGAAACATTTTTAATTGTCAAGAATGCTTCACTTCAACGGTATTATTCTCATTCTTTGCTTGTGATTCCCTTTTTAGTTCTTCATAAACAAACATTTTACATTAAATAACCATGTATTTTGATATCTTCTTAGCTAAAAATGCATTTTGAACGTCTAACGTTTATAACAAAATATAAAACAGACTTTAAAATGTGGAAACGTTTAAATCGAACCTTAATGTTTTCAAAACATTTAAAACAAACGTAAGTAGATGAAAAATTTAACTAGGTTAACTCTCCGTCAGTTAAACGCTACGTTAAAGCTGACGTGAAATCATTTTTTATTTTTTTAATAAAAAATGGTCACCGTTGTCACATTCAAATGAGACTCATAGTCTAAAATATATACATACAGGCTTGACAAATATAATCCACGGTATGAAATGCATAACCCTGCTGGGGTTGCGAGATTCATTTATTGATTAATTTTAAAAATTAATTAAGTGACAGTAAAACTTACACTTTATTTAAAAAATATATAAATAATATCATGTCGGCATTAAAATGACATTTAATTGTCACGAAGTTAACTCTGTTAAATTTTTCATTTATTTAGAGTTTGTTTTAAATATTTTGAAAACATTATGGTTCAACTTAAACAATTCAGAACGTTAAATCTCGAGTTGTATTTTGCTGTAAACATTAAGATTCAAAATATATTTTTAATCATTTCTTCTTTAATAATAGTAATATTTTAATATTTTATTTACTACAACGGTCCATATACTAACTCGGGTTATATAGAGAGAGTTATTGCTCTTTATCAGTCACCATAAATATATTTGACTTTTTGATAAACTTAATTGGTCAAATTATACCCAGATTGAATCAGTCAAATTATGGACGGATTGAATCAGATGCTTTTATATATATATGTAGATTGTTATAATTCATTAATCAAACGGTAGAGCATCTTAATCTCATGTTGCTTTTAATTTGTAGATTGCACCAACTAAATCAACCGGCTCCAGACTGCTTCAAATTTCTCCACTACCCTCCATGATTTGTGGATTTTAGTCAACGTTCTTGTCGTTTCTGTTACCCTCCATAGCATACTTGTCTGCAGAACTAGCAGTGAGTTGCATGATCTGGTGAGACAAAAGGACATAAGATACCCTGGCCGACGCTGAAAAAGTGAATTCGTGGGACATACACTTCTAGAAGTACATGACCCACCTTTGTGGAGCTATATTCTCTTTAGACATTATGGTTAAGTCATATGTGAAAGTACGAGGTACTACAGTTCTAACAAATCTATACCCAGGAAAGGTGATCTCATGATCCTGTCACTGCTCTCGTGGCGTTTTTAATGTCGGATTTTCCCAAATTATACAATCATAAGCTTATGATTTACTTCATTCCAAAAAGAGTTTCCGATCTCTTTACTTCACTAGTAAATAGTTCTTTTGTGCACCGAACAAGAATCCAATGTTCTAGGATAGTAGCTTCACTTGTTTATATAGCTTGATTAAAAGTAACAGAGATTAAATAGTTTAAGGCCCTTTCATTTTCTAGAGATTTTTTTCTATGTATTCTCGTCTTTTAATAGGATTAAGATCATTTATTCCAATTATTATGTTCCTATCATATTTTATGCACAAAACAATGTCGTTTTATAGTTAAAATTATGTTATTGTACATAGAATAAAGTAGGATCTTGCCTGTCTCTCTCTCTCTCTCTCTCTTCGAGTGCAAGTGTTAGTCTTGCCGTTCATATGCAAGGTGAGTTTCTAAGTTTTGTTTCGACGCTGGTTTCTCTTAGGCTATCGATTTAGCTTCATGGATCCAGGGTTGCAAAGGCTCTCTATTCGGGAGAAAGAGGATAGCGAGTTCGTTGTTTCTCCAGAGGACGTTCAGAATGCAACGGGTTTTGCTGCGGTACTTAGGGACGCACAAGGTAGGTTTGTGACTGCTATTTCAGGTTTTTTCCCTGCCCTGTTTGACCCAGTTCTGGCCGAAATTATGTCTATAAGGGAAGCTCTATCTTGGCTAAAAGACCAACAGCTTGACAAGGTAATTGTGGAGTCGGATTGCTTGGCAGCTGTCCAATCAATTTTAGCTCCTTCGCCAAATCGGTCTGAGATTGAAATTTTGACCCTTGATTGTTTATCATTCAAGCGACATTTCCTTCACTTGTCCTTTCAATGGACGCATAGGATTGTCAATAAGGCGGCTCATGCTTTAGCTAGGGTAACCTTATTACATGCAAACTCACATCATTGGACTGATTGTCCTTCTTGTTTATTCTCCATTTTAAATTCAGATTGTTCGGCTTCTATTATTGTTGAAGGGAAAAGGCTATTAGATTCCGGGTGTACGGGATAAGCCTATTGACTTGGGTTAGTTTTTTTTGCCTTTTCTGCCTTTGTCTATTTTTGCGCTATTATCGTTTTTATTAAAAAAAAAAGTTCTTGGACAGGGCTTTCTAAAAATACTTCAACCATTAGTTTCTTGGATTTTAGTGCTATAATTTCTTAATACTTAAATGTTAATTTTTTTTAAAAAAAATCATAACTACAAATCTTAAATATTTATTAGATTAAATTCATTACTATGATTTAAATTATTATTATTTATATGATAACAATCGTTTAGTTACTACTTTTAAGTCTATATTAGAGATGAGGATTGGTCAGATCGGACTTAAGTTCGGACCCTGTTGACATCCTTAGTCAAGTTATATGTGACGAGTCAAGAACTCAAAATTAAGTGATAATTTCAATTCAATTAATTTCAATAAACTTTAACTTATTTATATCTCTAATTAATCATCATTTTTAAAGTTTTAGACGATTTATTTTTTTATATTACGACTCAAATTTGTAATATATTAAATTTAAAGACAGAAAAATGGTTTGATCTATCATCTAAATTATTCCAATTTCTAAACCATTAATTTTTTGAACAATTTAACTTAAATACATTATTTAAAAAGTATTACAGAAGAATTTATTTAAGAGACAAGTATATGAATATCTATCCAATACAGATAAAAGTTTTCAATGCACACTCAGAAAATGAAGGGCGCTGTGAGTTCTCTTACTAAAACAAAAACCAAAGTTGGTCTCTTTATCCTTCTGTATTTGCATACGGTGAACAGGTAAGAATTTTCTACCTTTAGTCTCTGAAGAGGTGCATGCATGTGGTAACTGGTATCTTCTAAGATTCTGGTAAGAAAAAAGTTACAGAAACTTTGTCTGGGAATGACATTGGTATATTGTGGTGAGGAAAAAGGTTGCAGAAACTAAGGAAATTTTGTCTGGTAATCTATTGTCAGTAACAAAAGCTTGCAAGCAAGCTCATCTCATTGGCAGTGTAGTGACAATTTCTACAAGAAATGGAGAAGCAAGGTCAAAGCCACGGAGACATTAAGGTAAGAGTTACTTAAGAAGACTAAGGGTTTACTCAAGAGACGTTTACTTGGTCGTCGAAGTGGATTTGGGTTCACACCCATTGTTTGGTTCTGCTAAGTATTCGGAAGAAAGTCAGTTTGATGGAAAGGCAAAGGTTTGCGTGTTAAAGTGAGAAAGCTTGACTTGAGGAGACAGAGGCACAAAACGTAGGAAAGATGTTATGCAAAACGACAAAACGTGGACGGCAGGATTCGAACCTGCGCGGGCAGAGCCCACATGATTTCTAGTCATGCCCGATAACCACTCCGGCACGTCCACCGTAGATGGCAAGTTCGTATCCCGTTGATTAATTATTAGTACTAAGTCAACAGCTCAACCCACACCTTACGGAAAGTCAACAAATGAATGTTTTAATCGTAATTTAGATACAGTTCGAGCTTAAAAATGTAATTTCGTTTCATTAGCAAGATAATATCTTAAAAATTCGAGTCTATTTGACTTAATCGAGTTTTAACTAGTCGTTCTTGAAGACGAGAAAAAAGTTGGGTTAAATGTCAATTTATATTTATCATCATCGCACCCAGTTCGATTATATATTAATATTTATTCACACAAAATTTATAAATAAAAAAATTTAAAGGTAAGAACTTATGTATACCTTATATAGAATCTTTAAACGTGTATTATTAACTTTTATATAAATAAGAGTTACTTTGTTAATGTAAGTATTACCTTATTAAATACTTATTTAAATTTTTATAAAACTTTAAAAATTAACTAATGCAATTTCTTTTTTCAAATTTTACATAGAAAAAATTTAGATTTTTATTAACACGTCACATTTTATCCTTACAAACTTTTTAATATTAAAACAGTTTTAGTTTAATTCAACCTGAAATCAATGAAATAAGTTTAAATTGACTAAATTTTAAAGTTTTAAAAACTAAATCGGAAGTTAAATCGATAGGATAAAAGTTTATGGTTTAAAAGCTTCAACTAGTATTGTATAATTAAAATAAATACACTTTAATAACTTGTGTTAATGAAATTTAACTAAAATTTCCTCCATCTTCTTTAATAAAGAATTAAGATAAAGAATTGATAATAATTTTCCTCAATTTCAAATATTAAATTTGAGGCATTGCCTGAAGAAGTGTTTGAAGTTTTGACATTCAATTTGTCTTTTTCTCGAAGGACTATTGTAAATTATATAAAATAATGGTTGCATTCTTTCACTTTTACAAAACAATATCTTATAATTTATACGCTTTCTTTTAATAAGGTAAACTCCTTATTACTTGTATATATCATACAAGATATCTCAACTTCTTTATTAATTTCCAAAATCCAATCTAAATAAATTCAATACCTTGAAATATAGTCAAGTTCCATCTTCTTCCTTTTTTTTAATTGTTGATACTAAACTTGAGCTTACGTAAGACGTCATTAAAGTGATTGAGTCAATGTCATAGGCTTGTGGATTAGGCAGAACTTAATGCTATTAATTGAAAAATCATGCATCTATCAGTTATTTCATTATCATGAGAATTCATTATTACGAGAAATTGATATGTATTCCTTCATTGAATTGTATGTCATTAAAGTATAGTGAAGCTTAACATTCAAGATGCCATGCACGCAGTTTAATCATAAATTAATATATCTTGTTGCTTTAATCATATGTAACAGAACTAATGTCCTTTTACAAGTTTCACTTTCGTACACATGAATGTATCTTCTATGTCCACAAATATTTGTCCAATTAATAAACACAAGCATATGCTCTCATTATCAAGAAACCAAGTCCTACCTTAGCTAGTAATATATATATTTATAAATGTTCATCTAGGGAGGTAATCATACAAAGTGAGTTATATTACATATGATGGACCTGCGTATTATGTATGTTGAAAACTTTAATTATTGGTTTCTGACTTATTGATGAATTATGTTAGATAAAATTGGATTGTTTTGGATGGAATTGAATTGTGTATGATTTTGATATATGTCTTCATTTATTGTTACAGATTAATGAAAGGAAATTCAAGTACTCCTGATCAAACTACTTCGCGAAGATACAATGATTCCGCTTGGGCTCATGTTGCATTGGTCCCAGGTACGAAGAACCATACAATTTGCTTATTTTGTAACAAACATTTGAAAGGTGAAGGAATCACCCGATTGAAGAAGCATTTAGCTGAGGTTAAAGGAGATGCAGAAACTTGTAAAAAACTAAGTCATGATGTGAAGTGACAAATGAAAACATTGCTTAAAAAATATCAACATGAGAAAGATAGAAGGAAAAGGTTGAATTTTGAACTTAGTAGTGGAAGTTCATTTGCTGCTTTTCGTGTTGATTGTGGAAATGTTGAAGGTGGTAGTGGTAGTGGTAATGGTAGTGTTTCATCCCAGGCCCAGGAAGAAGTAAATGTTACACCTGAACCTAATGTAAGGAAAAGAAGAAGGCAAGTGAGTAGTTTTTTTGCACCACAAATAACTCTTAGATCCCAACATTTAATTCGTAGTGCAATGCAATTAAGAGATGCAACTCACAATGTCGATATGGCAGTAGCTAGATGGTGGTATGATACAGGTTCATCATTCAATGCTTCTGAGTCTTATTATTATCAACTTATGGTGGATGCCATAACCTCTTATGGTCTGGGATACAAAGCTCCTTCGATTGATGACTTAAGAGGTTAACTTTTGAGTTGTTCAATTACTAAAGTTAAAAGTTATTTGGCTAAAAGAAGAGTGAATTCGACTACTTTTGGGAGTTCAATCATGTGTGATAGTTGGACAAATAGGAGACAAGAGCCTATTATTAATTTTTTAGTTTATTCTGTAAATGACTCAATGTTTTTGAAGTTTATTGATGCATCTGGCCTTATTAGAAATACTGATACTTTATTTGAGATATTTGATGAAGTTGTAAATGAAGTGGGGCCAAAAAATATCGTTCAATTCATTACTGACAATAATTCTGCTTACAAAGCAGTAGGAAGAAGGTTACATAATAGGTATAATTCTTTTTTTTGACTCCTTGTGCTACACATTGCATTAACCTAATGCTGGAGAATACAATGGATTTTAGGTATTTTCCTATTATTGATGAGATATGCAGAAAGCTAAAAAGGTGACCAAGTTAATCTATAATCGTGCATGGGTGTTGAATTTACTAAGAAAGGAATTTACTAATGGTAGAAATTTGTGTCGTTTTGGTGTGACGAAATTTGCAACGAATTTCTTATCATTTCAGTCTTTTGTTTCGATGAAGAAAGATTTATGACAAATGTTTACAAGTGATAAGTAGATTGCATCTCAACATGCTAGGTCTAATGCTGGATTGGAGGTTTCTAGTATTATACTGGAAGATAAAGAATTTTGGTCCCAATGTCAATTTGTTATTCAAGCTTGTAAGCCTTTGGTGAGGGTGCTTCGATTGGCTGATAGTGAAGAAAAGCCAACAATGGGTTATTTTTTGGATGTCATGGAAAGGGTGCTTCAATGAGAGATAGGAAATACAACTTTCTTTTCTATTGTTTACAGTTGGGGTGTTTTTGAATCATAATGTATATTTTAGACTAGATTTTACAAAGAAAGTTGAAGTTAATAGAAGAATGTTATTCACTATTACAACAATTGTTAGCCAACAGATGATGCAAGATCTCTTAAGCTCACAAATTTAACTTTATAAGCAGTCTTTTAGAGAATTTGGATTGCCGATTGCTATTCGACAAAGAGCAAAACTTTATCTAGGTATTAGTTGTTTCCTTTTTCTTATTTGTTGAAAATTAATTATCACTTTATTTTATTTGTAACACAACTTTTGTTATTTTACGACTTACAGTTTCTTGGTGGAATTAATTTGGAAGTGGTGTTCCAGAATTGCAAAGATTTACAATTCAGATTTTAAGTCAATGTGTGAGTGCAATAGGCTGTGAACAGAATTGAAGTACATTTGAATTCATTAATTCCAAGAAAAGAAATAAATTGGAGCACAAGAGATTGAATGACTTGCTATTCGTTCGTTACAATTTAAAGCTTCGGGAAAAGTAATTTATTATCATTATTAATTTTGATGTATTTTCTTGTAATTTTATAATAATTAAGTTTTGTTGTTTACTAGGAGTCTTAATAGTACAAGTAGATCAACAGATCCAATTTCTATTGATAATATCGATCTTTTGACGAATTGAGTTTCTGAGAAACCAGATTTGATAGATGTGAATGACATAGAAGATAATCTTAGTTGGGAATGCATTGACATGTCATTTGGTGCATTGAATTTGAATGATGACGATGATAAGAGTCCTCTCAATAATGATGATTTTGTACCAAATGATAACTGGAGTCAGTTTAGTTATAGCAGGTATCCTCCCGTAGACGATTGAATGAAATTTCAAGTTTTTGTTTTTCCTCTTCTTTTTAATTTTACTTATATTTGATGTATATGCTAAATTCTATATATGTAATATAATTGTAAATGTTTTTGTTATATGTTTCGCTTCTAATTGGTTGGTTTTTCATCATGAACTCTTTTCGTAAATTGCAATAGTTTGAGAGTTGAGGATATTTAATATTCTTTTTATTGGATGTTTTAATGTAATTATTATTTATTATATGATGAAATTGTAATATTTTAAATACTTTATATTGTTCTTAATTTTATATTTGTATGATGATAATTGTCTTTTTTATATTAATTGTTGTTATTATCTATATGTGAAATATTTGAAAATTATTGTTATTTCATATTAATTATGGTTATTATTTATTATTATATTTTTAAAAACATGGTTGATGTAAACTTATAAACTATACAGTACAACTGTACAATATGATAGTGAACTATTTTGCAATTTCTAAAAACATTATGGGAATATTTCATAAATTAAAAAAATTACCTGAAACGACACCCAATATTGACTGATACTAGTACAGTACCGTACCAGAACCCAATCCGGTACTAAGTTCGATACAACATTCGCAACATTGGTCAGAATTTGAAGTTCAATGAAAAAAGAAGATTGTTAAATGAAAATTAATTAATTTAGTAGTTTATCCGAACTTATTAATGTACACAAATTGATCGTTTTTTTATAACAAAAACTATTAAAATAAATCAAAAAATTAAAAACGAGCAAGAAAATTGAACGGTACAAAATTTTTACGGTTAAAGCGGTCGAATCGGTTGAGTTTTTTATAACCTACTCAAGTTTTAATAGTATGAGTGACATTATTTTAATAAATTACATTAAAACAAAATCAGTTTATTCGAATCTCATTTTGTGATGATTCGATCAAATTCAAATGGAAGGCAAACCTAATTTAGCTCATTGCCGAATCTATCCGTTTCGACCTAGTCTGACTTATTTGTCACGATTGGAATAAGTTCGATTCAAATTAATATCAAATGCAAATCCAATCTAACTTGTTACCCAATCTACCCCTTTTGACTTAGTCTGACTTATTACTAAACCTCCGCCTTACAGCTTATCTGACCCATTACTAAACCTACTCCTTACGGTCTAATCCAACCCATTACTATTCCGACGCATTGCTAACCCCATTGCCAAGCCTAACCCCTAGCACACTCATTTCACATCGAGGTTACAGAATACAGACACGTTGCATGGAACAAAAGAGAGATCAATTTCACGTGTACTTCAATGAAGTTTAGACCTAAAGTGAAACATTATTTTTCACGTACCTTGACGTTCTTAAAGAAGTGTTTTTTTCAATCTCATTAAGATATATCTAACATGCCTGACGGGGTCGGCCGACTTCCCACCAGCTCCTGGAAGCTTACTTTGATACGGACCATGATCACTTTTAAGTTCTTTGTTGAACTGGTAAGTTTACAAAGTCATAGCTGAATCAAAGCGCACAATGTCCATTAAAGTTTAAAAACGCTTGGTGATCCAGATTAAACGAAAAAACTAATGCAACCACAAAATGGTATTCTTGATTTATACACACCTTTTGGTAAAGCTTAAAGAAATATCAGCAGCTAGTACATCTTCACATCATTTCGAGTTGCATGTGCAGTATCCTAGCATTCTCATTTCTTCAGGTAGGGGCAAAGAAAGCCAAAAAAGGACTGAAAATAGAAGCATCTGAAAACAAACTAGCTATCTGCCTAAATGAAATCGTGATCGGCTCCAGGTTGCTCGAGGTCTGGATGAGTCCCACGCCCTGGTCTTCTCGGGTCTCTGCAAGGATCACATTGCGGAATATGTGAAAGTGAAAACCTTTGATGGTGAAATTGTCATATCTCAAAACTTATTCTAACACTTCAGATTACTAATCCAGAAATTTCAGATCTGTCTAATGGCATTTGATTTCCTAGCATGGATAAAGTTGCTCTTGTGTGTTTACATTCAGAACTTAAATCAAACCCACCTGGTAAATCGATCAGGCTCAAAACCAGGAACTCTAGGTGGCCCATAGGGGTCGAAACGAGCACCTGGAGGAACACCTCTGCTTCAAACAAATGAAATTAATCAATTAGTTTCATTGCAACCGATAGTTACAGATAAAAGAAACAAAAATTCTACTCACAGTCCTCTTCCAGGGAAACCAGGATCTCCACGCATTCCATCAAACCAACGAGGATCATTAGGCCCTGCTTGCAGAAATAAAAAGTCAGTTGCTTCAAGATAAGGCAAGCTCTAAACTTTCTTCTTAGCTAGTCTATTTCGGTAGCAGAAACTTAAGACATCCTTATTTGGCAATAAGTTCAGAGATACAAACCCAAAAGCATGCTTCCACCAGATCCAAAATCACCCCTGGAAAATAGTCGCAACATTGACATTTAGAATGAACTAAGAACAGTAATCACGAGACCCAAAAACAAAAAACCGTGACATATTGAAACCTCAGATGTAAATTACCTGGTTGGATACACCCCAGCACCAGGCCCAGGAAAAAGATCACTACCACCAATGGGATTAACAGGAGGATATACAATTCTGCTAAGAAAGAAACCAATCAATCATGTGAACTCTCATACACTAAAATGAAATTTAGAACTGAAGGAGACTCATGCCACCCAGAAATAAAAAGGAAAATTGAAAAAGAAAAGAGTTCCTCAACACCAAATACATTCGCTTCAAGCATAGCCTTACTGATAAAAGTGGATTTAGGTACATTAAACTCAATTCCACTTTGAATTGTGGACATTCTATGTATTATGTAGCATCAACTTATGAAAATTTCATATTAAGATCAGTTTCTTCTCAAAAAGAAAATAAGAAACACACAAGAAGAAAACAAAAACTATGACTGCAAAACTTTATCACATACAACACTAACAGCAGGTAAGAAACATTGAACTCACGATCAGCACAATAAATTTTGTGTCATGCAATTTAAAAAAAACGAAAAGGAGAGAAAGAATGAAGAGATAACTACTAACCCAGAAGGATGAATATGAGGTTCTGTAGGATGACGAAAATCAACTCCCAGATCGTCAGCATCATGTCTTGAACGATCATGCATTTCTAAGCTGCAAAGCACATTAAAATAAAATCCATAGGAAGTAGAACCACAGCAGACCAACCACATGCAGAATCACAGATAAATAATCTTTCCTTCAACAAACTTGATAACAACAGCAAAAGACAACAAAAAGTGTGTGCAATTCGGAAGCGGTGACCTATTCAAGCATCATGTGTGCCCCCACTCTGTAACTACAAAAGGAGAAGGAACCTACAATCTGCATACATAAGGCACAAAGCTATCGCCTGTCTATCTCACCTAAAGCACATTTTTCCAGCATTAACTTAAAAACACAATTTTCATCTGGGGAGAAGCAAAAAAGAAACAAGATATAGTTAAATGTTACAGTACAGAAGCTACAATCATGACAAACTTTTCGATGGGAAAAAGTTTTCTCCTAATCAGGGTTAAGTGGGAGTCAAGATGTTTTTCTTTTGTATTGTTTCTATGTACATATGACTTCAAACTTCTTCCTCTAGCTTGTATGAATCAGTAAGTTCACCAAACCTTCAAGCAAAATCCAATGCCATAAACATCAAACAATTATATATATATATAATTACTTTGAAGATTTGCTTGATGAAGTAGCTTTCGAAGGCAATCCATCCAATCTAGACAAAACATGATCATCCAGATTCTTAACAAGTTTGTCCAAATTCTTAAACTGCGCAGAGTAATTACTGCTTCCACTCTCCCCAACAAAGTCCTTAACACTGCAACAATCATAACCCACAATCAAAACCAGGATTTGGAAAGAACACAAAAGTCACCAAAACCAGAAACAAATTGAGCACAATAACCATACTCAATTTCAAGATGAACAGGTTCTGAGGCTCCATCAGCCAAAGCATCAACCAGCAGCTTATCATTCATCGCCAAACATTTAACCAACACCTTCTTCCCGCTCTTTTTAGGGTTTGCATACACAAAAGCATATTCACCATCAAGCTCATTCCAGTGTTCAATCCCTACCTCTTCTACAATACAAATTCACTATTTTCAATAAGCAAAAAGATTCACTAAAACTATGTAAGTGACAGTAAGTGTGTGAACAGAAGTGTGTTAGCGTAAGATAGAGAGAACTGGGGAATGGTATACCCGTGGACGGAGAGGAGAGGGCGTTGTCGGAGGAAGCCTGAGGTCCGGTGGCGGTGAGAAAGTAACCAGAGGCGAAGAAAGCGGCGTGAACAGTGAAAGCAGCCCTGTCGTGATCGTTTCTAAAAGCCGGTCGCACTGCCCTAATCACCGCCATCACCGACTTGTCGTTCGCCATTGCTAAGTTGTGTAGATTTGATCAGAAGATTTATCGCTTTGGCTTCGTCGTCGTCAAGTCTTGAGACCAAAAGAAAAGGAGTACATAAAAAAGCTAACCGATTTCTTCTGGAACGCGCGTGTGGTGCTTGGCTTGGGAAACAAGCTTAATGTACTTTCCAGTGACAGGCTACAAACGGTCCGAACAGGCTTGGTCCGATTTTTTTTTTAAATTTAACAAAATAATACTCTCTCCGACCCAAAAGACAAGTTGTTTTAGAGAGATACTTAAGGTACACTTATTAAGAAAGTTAATAAAATATTTGATATATCCTTATTAATTACATGTTAAAATGTCTTGAAAATATAATCTATGTAATTAAGACGTGAGAGAAATTAAAGGGTAATTTTAGAAGTAAAATCATAAACATGTATAAAAAATCACGAAAGACACTTATTTTAAATCACTAAAATCCACTTTTATTTCAAATAAAAAGGAGTATCGTTTTGTGCCTTCTCGTGGGCTATACTAACCTTAATCTTAAATTTTCACTAATCAAATATTAAAATTTCAGCTACACAAGTATGAAATTTCAGCATTCTTAACCAAAATTAAACCTTTGAAACTTAATATTCCAGTAGCCTATTATCAATTGTATTTTTTAATATTGTGATTTTAACTAATAATTAATAATTTTCTATTTGTCCTGCTTCAAAGTATGAGTTGTTTAAGGTTGTCGTTGGTTTGAACCGAACTAACTGGACTTTCATGTAACATACACGTTCAATTCTCTTGAGGCCGAATAACTATGACCCAATATATTTTTTTAAATAATAATAAAAGAATATACGGTTATTAAATTTAAAAAATTTTAACCGTCCAATTTTTAATTTAATTTTTTATTTTTTCAATATATTTTAATAACTTTTTTTGTTAAAAAATTATCAATTTATTAATTAATTCTTTAAAATTTATTAATTAATAAGTTCTTATTAACTAAAATAAATAAACTAATTTCAAATTTTTCTATGGATAAGGATAATATCTTTCAATGATATTCTGAATTTTTTAATTTTATTTAATATTTAGCTAACAATTCAATATCAGTTGAACCTTTTAAACGTTAAATATCTTATCTTATAGGTTTAATTTATAACCTGGTTAAAGCATTGACAGAATGTGATAGTCGGTAAAAGGCCTTGTCTTGTCTTTTACGCTGCGTATGATTACTGTGATCCATATGCTAAGACAGAACGAAACAAAAATTTGGAGATAGAACAGAACAAAAATTAAAGATAGTGAGGTGTTTGGTTGTGATGGACAAACAGATAAAACTGTGTTCGTCTCGAGGATATAAATGTGTTTAGTTGCAGTTGACAGAACATAAAAACAATGTCAATGACTAAAGTACCCCTGCAGTATAATATGATTGGAAATATGTAATTCATTGATTATTTTAAAACGAACTATTTTTATTAGTAAAAAAGTTAACAAATAATAATAATAATAAAAATAACAATAAGAGATTAATTTCGTATAATAATAATAATAATAATAATAATAGAAGAAGAAGAGGAAGAAAATTAATAATAATAAGGAATTTAATAATCACAATAACAACAAGAAAATTAATTATGAAAAATAATGATAATAAAAAATAATAAGAAAATTAATTTTTTATAATAATAATAATAACAATAATAATAATAATAACAACAACAACAACAACAACAATAACAACAACAACAATAATAATAATTAATAATAACAGCAATACCAATAATTAATAATAATAATAATAATAATTACAAAATTTATAATAATAATTAATAATAACAATAACAATAATTAATAACAACAACAACAACAACAACAATAATGACGATGATAATGAGTTTAATAATATAATTAAGAATAAAAAAATTGCTTATGTGAGGAGGGGTATTTTTGGAAGTTGCTTATGTGTTTTGTTTCTATCCTCAAGACAAGAAATCTTGTACCACAGTCTTGCAAGGATAAAAAATTTCTATCCCTGTGCTCTGGAGACGGAACAAAAATATGTTGAAACAGCAAGCAAATATTGCCAGGCACAAGATTTTTGTGACCCTGTCATCTGTCTCTACCAACAGAGACATCAACCAAACGCTGTGTAACTGACACTAATAACGATTATGGTAATTACCAAATGTTTATGATAAAGTAGCTAATCATTCAATGATTCTAGGCTCTTGTAACAAGCATGATGAGTAAAACCCTTATCACTATAAGTTGTAACGATATTAACACTTGAAAAAACTTTCTTTTAACTTTTTATGCATAATGAGCCAAAAATATGCTTAAAAGTGGAGAGTGTAACTGATCGTGTAGGAGTTTAAGCTTAAGGAGATGGAATTTGTCACTACAAGAAAAATGTCGTTTAGCGACGGATATTACCAGGTTTTCTGTCGATAATAGAAATTGGCGACGGAATTAACCGACGAACAAAGGCATCGTAAAAATGTCCTTAGGTAAATTTACCTATATTCACCGATAGTTGGCTTTGACCATCAGTAAATTTACCTACGACCGTTTTCTTTCCATCAAAATATTTGTAGACGGTTTTAGTTATTCTTTCGGTAACATTACTGACAGTTATGAATTCCTGTCGGTGAATATATCGACGGTTCAACAAATCCTGAAGGTAAAGTTGGCGATGGGTTGTCAATATTACCGACGGTGATTCTTTGTTCTGTCGATAAATATCATACATTTTACCGACAGTTTGTGGTGTTCTGTTGGTAAATATAATAAATTTTACCGATGTACTTTCATTTTCCGCCGGTAAGTATTTTTTTAAAAAATCCCAACATTAAATTTTATTTCACGATCTTATGGTTAATGCATAATTTCAACAGTTATGAATTATCTGTGCATAATATTTTGATTT
>JAOSBP010000002.1:30962747-30976576 GCA_027563825.1 Erythroxylum mucronatum | reverse complement strand
AGCCAGGGTAGCCTTATTACATGCAAACCCACATCACTGGACTGATCGTCCTTCTTGTTTAGTCTCCATTTTAAATTTAGATTGTTTGGCTTCTGTTATTATTGAGGAGGAAAGGCTATTAGATTCCGGGTGTACGGGGTAAGCCTGTTGGCTTGGGTTAGTTTTCTTTGTCTTTCCTGCCTTTGTCTGTTTTTGCGCTATTATCGTTTTTATTCCAAAAAAAAGTAGGAACAGAATAACCGGAACAAATGATCACATTCCCTTTTATAATGAAAATTTCCTCCAATTGTATTTATGCACAATTCTCTAAGCTCTAATTGAAAATTCATTATCTTCCTTTATAAATTTTGCTTAAAGTAAAAAATAAACCTTCACAAAAACTGCCCTCGGCAATTTTTCTAATTGTAGTAATTATACAACTAAAAAATTCTTTCCTTTATTTGCACTAATCAACAAAATCTCAATATATGTTATGTATCACACTCTTTAGCCTCTCAAGAGTTATAATTTCTTAGATACACACAATATTCTTCTTATGAATTATATGTGATTTATTTATACTCAAAAAACCTAAAATAGTTGTTAAAAACAAACATTAATTATTTCAATGACTAATAAAATATCATTGGTTGATCATTCTAAGACACTGTTCAATCATTCAACATATTGTTCAACTAACGTGTCATATTAGTTAATAACTTGGTCATAAACACACATTAAATATTATATTGAATAAAAAAGAATCAGATTATTCCATTATTCAAAATATTTTCTCGAAAATAAATTCAATGAAAGAGACCCGCTTTGATATTAATTGTTCATCCTCAAATGACACAAGAGAAGGAGGTGAATTATATGTGGCCTTTTTCTTCTCTATTTTTAAACTAATAAATATTTATGGTAAATTCACATACAATAATTACAAAAAGACCAAAAGAATAATAAAAGAGAGTAAGAAAAGAGAGACAAAATTGACTTATAATATTTTTTACAAAAAACCTTGGCCTACATCTACTCCTCAAATTTTACTTCAGAATTCACTAACTTTTTCTTTTAGTGAGTGAAGAGCAACCCTTTAGACAATATCTTCTTAAGTAAAGAGTGACCTTTTATAAATCTTGTTTAAGGTCAAGAGGAACCCTCATAAAGTGTACTATTAAGTAATTTCTTCAATGGCAATAATTATAAAACTCAAAAACTCCTCTTACACTCTCTGACCTCTAAAGCCTCTTAAAAATTCCTTAGTATTCCCAACCTTCTTTCTAAAAATTAGATGTGGTTTATTTTATACTCAAATAACTTAAAATAGTTGTTAGAAATAAAAATTAATTATTATAATGACTAGTAACAATAGCATTGCTTGACCATTTCAAAGAATTAGTCGATCAATGTGTCATATAGTCAACTAATATACTAACAAACTCATAGTATATGTTATTAAAACATAATGATTGACAACACAATTACATTGGTCAACAATTATATCTGAACCCTAACATTGGTTCATAAAATCATCACTTTGATCGACCAAACTTCTTAAAACTTTTTTAAAACTTTTCAAGTTTTTTTCAAAATTTAAAACACGTTACTTTGATAAAAATATTAATCTAAAACTTTTTCAAAAGTTCTTAAAGTATTTTAATGCATCAAGAAGGTTTTGTTTAAAATTTTCCTAAAATTTCTCTTGATTATGACAAAGTAAATATAATATATCCTAAGTGCAAATAATCATACAATGATTAAGACTTTAATTCATTGACAAGACCAAAATAGAGTTATAATAAGATTTATAATAATTTGCTTAAATCTTTATATGTATGATTCCTTCTTATTCTTAGTTCTTCACTTAAACTGTATATGTGCTCCACTTTGCTTATTTTCTCTATTTTTTATTGATTAATTTGTTCAACTGGCTCCTTTCTTCATTTTACCCTTTCATTGAAGTTGTTCTTTTATATATTGACTTATTAATATTACTAACGATAAAAATATTAGTAGTAAGATATTTTGCTATCATTAATTATAAGCTAGAACCTCTTTTGGTCCACCATGCCCATATAATTTTATGTCAAACCTTCTCATTATCATCATATAAGGTATGAAATTTTATTTTTCTTCATGTTTGGAAAGGAATGGTTTAAATATAAGGGATTAACATTTCAACTTAGAATTTTAAGAAAATAGGTGAATTTTTTAATAAATAAATCACTCTACTCCTTTATTTATTCTCGATATAGAATATGTGTCAATCTTTCTGTAATATTTTTTCTTATATATAAGACATTTAACTTTTCATTAATTATTTTCTGAAGTCATGTGAGGACCATTTAGCAAAAATAAGAATCTCGTGCGACTAAATCTTTAGTTTGACTATAATCTTATACCGTATTCACCATTTGTGAGAAGATTTTACTCAAACATCTTGCTTAAAATTAATTATTCATATTATTTATAAGTATATATTATATTAGAATCTCTTGGTCGAATCATAATTGTACTTTACTTGGATATAAGTTTATGAAGTCAACATTGTATATGTAAAATTTTGTTTAGGAGGAACGCTTTATATACATAGGAAATCTTGCTCAATCAAAAACTTTGAAACATTAAGTTGATCCCTTTGCCTATGCATTCAAACTACTTTAATCATTTATTTATTTTTGTTTTGGCGAAATGTAGTAAGCTTTTTTAACAGCCTCCTGTATATTCTTGCTTTTTTTTATATCTTTTTTAAGCCATTTAAATATAATTAACAATTCAAACATTTCAATTTACCAAGCATCTAGTATGAATATAACCTCCTATGACACCATTTATAGCTACAGTTTACATAAACATTTTGTTCAAGTCAATTACAACTATATTTGTATGCACATATTTAATTTTAACTTCTTATTGAAATTCTAAACTTATTTTTACTCAAACATTATCTTCTAAGTTCCATTATAAGGACAAGTAAAATTTTATTTTTTTCATATTTAAGAGAAGAATAATTTATATATAAGATTATCCATATTTGAACCTAAAAGTTAAGGCATTAGGATATGAATTATCTTTTCTATATAAGCAACTCTAATCTTTTGTGTATTTTTTGATGGAAGATTTGTATTAAGTCTTTTTTAATACATCCCTCCCTACTAAACATTTTTCTTTGAAAGTCGTCTAATCGCCATTAATAAATTGAGCATCTCACTAGATTAAATTTACAGTCTAACTATAAATTTATATCTTATTTGTCATTTGTAAATGCGCACTAAATCTTCTTGCTAAAATCAATTATATTTATTATATGTAAACTCATCTTTTATTTTGAAATTCTTATTCGAATTACAATCATACTTTCACACAAATATTTGTGTACGAAATGTATTCTAATATTTTGTGAAAGTTTGTTATTTTCTTCATATTCGGAAGATTAGCTATATGGTATATAGGGTAATATATATCTCACCATAGTTCAAATATTAGGTTACAAATAATCTCCTCTCAATAAATGATTCTAATTTAAGAGTCTACCAATATGTCCTTAGAAGTCAATATTAACACCATTCAAGTTCGTATGAATCTTCTTCAACATCAATTGTTGCTATTTAATTACGGACCTCAACTAATGATATACGACATCTATATGCTTTGTAGGAGAATGATACGTAATGTTTTTGCTTAAGTCAATCGCATTTTGACTATAACAAAACATTATATAGTCTTGTTGCTTCACATCCAACTCTTAAAGAAATCTTTCAACTAAAACATCTTCTTACTAGCTTCCACTGCAACTCCATACTTTGCTTCTGACGTAGATAGAGCTACACACTTTTGTAGCTTTAATTGTCATGAAATGGCTCCCCCTGTAAACTTAAACAAAAAACCTTAAGTAAAATTTTCTTCCATCAAGATCTCTAACCATGGCTATCTAACCATGGCTACATATGTATAACCTGCTAGACTTGACTCTCCATCACCAATGCACAAACTTCATTTTGAAGTACTTCTCAAGTATCTCAAAATCCACTTCATTGTTTCTTAATGAACCTTTCCTGGATTAGACAAGAATCTACTTACTAACCCAACAGCTTGTGCAATATTTGGCCTTGTACACACCATAGCATACATCAAAGACTCAACTGCAGATGAGTATAGAACAGAAGATACAATTTTTTCCTTTTCTTATTAAAGGACAAGCATGCTTGCTCAGCTTAAAGTGAGGTGTCATTGACGTGCTAACCGACTTATTCAAAATAAATTTAATAATTTATTTTTTAATTTTTAATAATTTTTAAGTTTATTTTTAATAATCCAATTTGATAATTTATTTTTAAGTTTTATATAATATGTAATTATTATCAGTGATAAAAATTATATAACTATATTAACATGTTAAACAAGTTTTTGTTTTTATTTAAAAGAAAATAGAAACTAAAAACAGAAAACGAAATCTAAAAACTACAATAAAAATACCAAAATGGAACCAAACGGCACATTAGTTAAGTTATTTAGACATCATCTGATTAATGCTATTGATATTGACTTTGTTTCACAAAAAAAAAGAAAGAAAGAAGAGAAATGAAGGCAAGTTGTTAGGAAAACTATCTGTTCATTTTTATGTTAAGAGAATATGCATAATGAGTGAGAAACATGTATGTAAACATAAGAGCTTAGGTCCTGAATTCACGGATTAATAGGTATTGTCAATTAACTATTATGTTCCTAAATACATGCGTCAAAAGACAAAGAAGTTATAATAATGTTAACTGGGTTAGTTTGTTCAACACTTGGACCCGCTTTAGCTTCTATTTTTCTCCAGTTCCTCTGCCAAAGTCACTGAATCAAGAGTCAAGAAACTCAAAAGCAACATCAGATTTTCCAAAGACAAACAGGACAGAATCCTCGATCACTGCATAATAACATCAACTGCAATAGATGTCCCATTCTAATGAATCCACCGAGAGATCATCGAGTACTGTTGAAATTATTGGAGAAGATAAAAACCATTTCAATGCGCATGCAAAAAGCTAAATTTCCAACCCTCCACTACTTAACCCACACATACATTATCCATATTATATAATTCATATTCCTATTTGGAATAATGTAGACTTAATCCTTAACTTTCATGTTACACTGAAGTCGATGGCTACAGTCTATATATTGAGGAATATGAATATGCGCAGTTGCAGGCGCAAGTGCAGGGTGCATGGCCCATCAGCGTCAGCGTGTTTAAGTAAGACCGTGGACTATATAATTGCTAAAGCATGTGGCTTTAGTGATAATTTTCCAGTCTTTTCTTCACACTTGAAATTAAAAAGATATGTACTTTATATAAAGCTTTCATGCGTAGCAGACAAAGACTTTGTAACATTTCCTTTTTTGGGTTAGTGATAATTTTCCAGTCTTTTCTTCACACTTGAAATTAAAAAGATATGTACTTTATATAAAGCTTTCATGAGTAGCAGACAAGACTTTTGTAACATTTCCTTTTTTGGGTTTAATTTATAGCATTCCTTTTAGTTGTGGAACAAGAGTGAATATGATGTTTAATATGATATCTTTGTTTCACAATTCAATATCTTCTTTGTCATGTGAGAAGACTAATCTTTTATAAATTTTGTTTAAAGTCAAGAGAACCCTCACAAAGAGTACCCTGAGTTATTTTTTCAATTGCAATAATTATACAACTAAAAAACTCTTTTCCTTATTTACACTAATAAGCAAAGGCTTAATATATGTTATTGATAAGATCTTATCTTGCTATATTCTTTGATATTATCTCCTTTGTTTTAGATTTATTTTGGTTCCTAAATATGAAAATTAATGTCTGTTTATTTTAGGAGATGAAAAGTAGAGATTGCATTGATTTAAGATTCTGTTGATGATAATCACAAATTTTGGATAAAGTGAAGAGATTGATGCAGTGAATAAGGCTGATCACTTGAAGAGTTGAAGTTTAACTAGGAAACTTTTCTTATCCCTATCATGTAGGAGTTTGAATTTAAATTTGTTTTAGATAAACATCTTTACGAGTTAGAATTATATTAGGATTAGATTAGAAAACCCTATAAAAGGACGTTCCTCCCAACAGAAAAAGGTTCTCTCCTCTTACATTTTTCGTAATTCTCTGTCTTTCTTCTATTTTTATTATTGGAGCAAAAGTTAAGTGTGGCTAAACTCAATCTTTCTGATTCAAGGGGATTTAATATTTTAGTTGTAACCTTGTGATGTTTTGTGTTTCAAACTTTTATTCACGTTTTAATTCAAGTATTTCTTATTTTGAGTTCTCATATTTCACGAATGATTAATATCCAATTAATCTTATATTATAATTTAATATTGATTATTCTATCGCTATCTAGGAATTTAGTGATCTATAATTGTCATGAAAGATTGGTGTAAGTAGCAAATAGGTTATTTATGAATTTTCATATTTAACTTATGACAAACAAGAAAACTAAATTGAATAGTTGCAGCTATTTCGATAATTTAATTTAGGGTTTAGTCTTTTTCACGGAACTTATTGCTATCATTTATTTGATATAGAATGATATCACACCCAATCAATAGATAATAAGTTTTGGTTTGGATGCTGGGTTTGAATCAATTAATTTAGGAAAATTTGAGACTTATTACGACTATCCTAATATGTTTCAGATTAACTGCTTGAATTGTAAAAATATTCTTTTTAAACAAATGATCAATGTTACAATTAGATGAGATCTTTCTCTTAAATTGAAATTTGGTAATCTTGACTTTATCATATTTAAATTTAGTTGATTTAGTTTTCATATTAAATTTAGTTAATCAGTTTCTTAATCAAAACCCCCTTTTATTTTATTACTTGAAATTAAGAAACTATTGTTTAGTTCTCTAGGGATTTGACCTGGTTTCACGACTACTACAAAAAGTTTTGAGAGTCAAAATTATTTTGGAGGCTTCGACAACCCGGCCAGTTATGCAACACATTGTTACACTCTTTAGTCTCTTAAGACTCTTATAAGTTCTTTGATACACACAATATTCTTCTTACAACTCATATGTTATTTGTACTCAAAATAACCTAAAATAGTTGTTAAAAACATAAATTAATTGTTACAATGACTAATAAAGTACCATTGGTCGATCATTATCATTCAACATTTTGTTCAACTAATATGTCATATTAGTTGACTAATATGACCACAAACACACAATAAATATTATCTTAGATAAAAATATATTCAAATTATTCCATTACTCAAAATTTGCTCGAAACTAAATTCAATAAATGAGACTCACTCTGATATTAATTGTTCATCCTAAAATGGCATAAAAGAAGGAGGTGAATTGTGTGTCTTTTCTTTCTCAATTTCTAAACTAATGAATAGTTATGATAAATTCACATACAATAATTACAAAAAGAACAAAAGAATAATAAAAGAGAGTAAGAAATTGACTTATAATATTTTTGACAAATAACCTTAGCCTACATCCACTCCTCAAACTCTACTTGAGAATTCACCATTTTTTCCCTCTAGTTAGTGAAAAGCAACCCTCCATATAATATCTTCTTTGTCACGAGTAAAGAGTAACATTTACAAATCTTGTTTAAGGTTAAGAGGAACCCACACAAAGTGTACTATAAGTAATTTACCCAATTGCAATAATTATATAACTCAAAAACTCCTCTTACACACTCTAACTTTTCACAGCTCTTAAAAACTCTCTTTTACTTCGAACTCTCCTTCTAAAACTCATATGTGATTTATTCTATACTAAAAAAAACTTAAAATAGTTGTTAGAAATATAAAATAGTTATTATAATGACTAATAACAGTAGCATTGGTCGAGTATTTTGGGAATTGGTCGATCAATGCATCATATGAGTAAACTATTATACTAACAAACTCATAATATATGTTATTAAAAGACAATGATTGACCACACAACTGCATTGGTCAACAATATCTAAACCCTAACATTAGTCACTTAAATCCTCACTTTGATCAACCAAACTTCCTAGAACTTTTTTAAAACTTTTCAAATTTTTTAGAGGTCAAAACATATTCATTTGATAAAAATATTAATCTAAAACTTTTTGAAAATTTCTTTAACTATTTTAATGTATCAAGAAATTTTATTTAAATCTTTCTAAAATTTCTCTTGATTATCACAAAGTAAATATAATATTTTCTAAGTATAAATAATTATGCAATGAATGAGACTTTAATTCATTGACAAGAGCAAGATAGAGTTACAATAAGAATTATAATAATTTGCTTAAATCTTGATATGTATGATTTCTTCTTATTTTTGGTTCTACAATTGAATTATATATGTGCTCCACTTGGCTTATTTCTCTATTTTTTGATTGATTAATTAGTTCAATTGGCTCATGTCTTCATTTTATCCTTCCATTAAACTTGTTCTTTCATATATATATTGACTTATTAATATTACTAAAGACAAAAATATTAGTGATAAGATATTTTTTATCATTAATTATAAGGTAGAACCTCATTTGGTCCAACATAACCTTATAATTTTATGCCAAACATTCTTATTATCATAATTATAATGTGTAATTTTTTCTTCATATTTGGAAAAGAATGGTTTAAATACGAGGGATTTACATTTCAACTTAGAATTTTAAGAAAATAGGTTGAATTTTTTTTATATATAAATGACTTTAGTTCTTTACCTATTCTTCATACGAGACATGTGTCAAGCTTTCTGTAATATTTTTCTTTTATATTAGACATTTTACTTTTCTTTAAATATTTTCTAAAGCCATGCAAACACTACTTAGAAAAAATTAAAATCTTACATGACTAAATGTTTAGTTTGACTATAATGAATAATCTCAAACCTTATTTACCATTTGTGAGAAGATTTTACTAAAGTATCTTGCTTAAATTAATTAATTATGCTTACTTTTTATAAACATCTCTTATATTAGAACGTCTTAGTCGAATCACTCTCGTAATTTACTTCAATATAGATTTATGAAGTCAACATAGTTATCATGTAAAATTTTATTATCTTTTATATCATGGGGAGGAATGATTTATATACATAGGAAGCTTTGGTCATTCAAAAACGTTAAAACATTAAGCTGTGAATCCTTTTTCTATGCATTTAAACCACTATAATCATTTATTCATTTTTGTTCTAGGAAATATAATAAGCTTTTTTGACAACCTCCTTTCACATTGTATATTCTTTCCTTTGTTAGTTTCTTTTTTAAACTATTCAAATATCATTAAAAATTGAAACATTTCACTTAAGCAAGTCTTGGTATGACTATAAACTCATATGACGTACGCCATTTATGGCTACACTTTACATAAACATCTTGTTCAAGACATTTACAACTATTTTTGTATGCACATATTTAATTTGAACTTATTATTCAAATTCTCAACATATTTTTTACTCAAATATTAGCTTCTAAAATCCATTATAAGGCCATGTAAAGCTTTATTACTTTTTATGAGAAGAATAAATTATATATAAAGTTATCTATATTTGAACCTTAAGACTAAGGCATTGGGATATGAATTATTTTTCAACTATAATCTTTTGGTTTTTTTGATGGAAGATTTGTATTAAGTCTTTTTTCATACATCCCTCCACAATCCACAGCAAACATTTTTCTTGAAAATCATGTAATCACCATTAGTACGTTGAACATATTACTAGATTAAATTTCCAGTCTAACTATAGATTTATATCTTATTCGTCATTTGCAAATACGCACTTAACTATCTTGCTCAAATCAATTATATATATTTATTATCTGTAAACTCATCTTTAATTTTGAAAATCTTATTTTGATTACAATCATACTTTCACACAAATATTGGTGTATGAAACTCACTCTAATATTTTGTGAAAGTTTGTTATTTTCTTCATATTCGGAAGAACAACAATGTGTATATAAGGGAATATGAACATCTCACCAAACTCAAATATTAGGTTACAAATCAACTCTTCTCTATCAAGAATGATATGACTAGGTTGGATCTTACCGAGAATTTGGCTTGTAATAGAAAATTTTGACATACTAGGATACGAGTAAAGGAGCTCTCGTAAAGAGAGCATTCACGTTCTATTAGGTTATATTAAACCATGTCCTTTGCATTTTACTGCATAGTATTTCCCACATAGTTAGTTTAACTTAGTTAGTTTCCTAAGAAGCGTAATTAAGGTAATGATAGTCTTAGGTGGAGGTACTCTTGTCCGAGTCTTTCCTAGTATGTATATCTTTTGTTGTCAATCTTTGACATATTTTGTATATTGACTACGTCTGCACATTCATTCACAATTTTGTAATATCGTCATGCCACATTACACATGAATCTATCGGAAACAACTTCTACTATATAGGAGTAAGGCTATGTACTATCGAACCTTCCCAGACTCCACTACTCAGCAGGATTCCAGCTAAGTGTTGATAATGATGACGATGATGAAATCAACTTTTCTTTATAAAGGACTCTAATTTAAGAGTCATGCCAATATGTCCTTAGAAATTAACTTGGGATGAGTATTTGTTGTAGTATCAAACCAAAATTGCATTATGTTAATCCAATTCTTTAATGTAAAATTGAGGAAAATGATTAAAAAAATATATTTTTAAAATGTGAATTGAACTAGATCATGAATTTATCAATTTAATATTCAGAAAAAAAATTAAGAGTATCATACCCTAGTTATATTTTAAATATTGAATTTTTTGGATTGATTTATCTAATTTCTTGGATTTTTTTAACATGTGTAATTTCTTCTAGCTATTTAGACATGATGCGGATTGCTGGGTTTTGATAGGTTTAAGAAGACAAGACCAATCGAAATGAAGGCAAGATGTTAGGAAAACCATCTGTTCATTTTTATGTTAAAAGTTCTCATGTAAGGCAAACATAAGAGCTTAAGTCCTGAATTAACGGATTGATATATTGGTAATTTGGTATTGTTAATTAACTGCTATGTTCCTATATACATGCGTCAAAAGACAGAAGTTTAATAATGTTAACTGGGTTAGTTAGTTCAACACTTGGACCCGCTTTAGCTTCTATTTTTCTCCGGTTCGGTGACAGGAATTCAAGAATTGCTTCGTCGTGTTTGGGACGTTCAAATGGTACACACGCCTCGAGAAGGGAACCGTTGTGCGGATCTTATGGCATCGATAGCTTCGGTTGCAGAGCCAGGTCTACATTTTCTCTGGGAGCCTCCCTGTAACCTTTTGGATGATTTACACCGCGATATGCGAGGCCACCTATACCCTAGATCCCTTCGTAGGGGTTTAGACTCTCAGAGCTAGTCTCTTTGTTTTTGTTTCCCGTGTTAAAAAAAATGAATTACATCAACTCTTCTTATTATACTACAAGGGTATTTTTGTCATTAACACTATTTTTTGTTCTGTCTCCTGCAACCAAACACATTTCTGTCCTCAGGACAAAGACAATATTTTCTGTCCTGTCCACTGCAACCAAACATCTCACTGTCTTCAGTTCTTATCCTGTTCCGTCCAACTTTGTCCCGTCTCGTCCTGTCTCTGCCTGCTGAAGATGCTAACCATACATAATGTCAATAAACTCGCCACCTCAGAAACACCAATAGGAAGGAGTTGATGCTGGAGAACTTGGTCGGAGGTGAGGGTGATGTTGCGTGTGCTTAGAAGCGCCGACACTAACCATGTTAATTCTCTTTTGTGCACTACCATCTCCTCTATTTTTCAGTTTTTGCTGTTTCAGTTTCTCTCTAGTTGCACCATTTCCACGGTGGTCAAATTGTCAGCTTCTTGCTACTGTTTGCACGGCCTGTTTTCTTTATATCTGTGAAATTCATACTCCTTATCTTTTTCTTGTAATTAAATAAATCTTAAAATATATGTAATATTTTATAAATCATGTATTTTAAATAAATCAATTAATAAGTTACGGATTTAGGATTAAATGATACGCTCAATTTTAAATTGAGGATTTAGAATTAAATGATATATTCAATTTTAAGCAATATAATTAGTCAATTATATCTATGGATCAAGATTGATGTCTAGCAACACATAATGTCTACCCAATATGTAAGAATGTCAAAGTAGTTTTAACTAACATTTTCATGCATGATTTTTTTCTATAATTCAATACTTCCAACATATGAAATATAGGTTTAAGGTGGTTAGAATTTAAAAACCCTTATTATAGTAGGAAAGGGCTCATAAACGTTAAGAAATCGGGGCAAGATCTGATCCTGCACGCGGCTGGATAATTATAAAACTTGTTTTGTATTTGATTCATGAAAGCCAAGATCATTTAAAATTCTATAAAATGATTAACACATAAATCATAATAAAACTTGAATCATAATTTGTATCTTATTCTGAAACTTGATCATTTTCTTGTTTTTTCCCTCAAACTGTTTATAAAATCAGCTCATTTCAACCACCGTAACCGTACAAGTTCCTAGCATCTAACGGTATCTACAGAATGTGTTGAGAGAACTCTATAACTATTACAAAGAAGGTTAGGCAAGAGGTGCTAATTCCGTTAGAGCTTAAGTTATAATATGTTTGAACATTATAGTAATTTAATTGAAATTAAATTCTAATTTAAATTAAACTTTAATTAGAATTACAATTAATTCTAATTAAATATCAATTATGCTTAAATAAGATCCAATATCTCATTTTGATCCATATTTATTAAATATCTCATATTGAATCATAATGTTTCTCAAACTTTACAATCAAGTCTAACTTGATTAAAACATTTTTATCTCTTCAACTCATTTTTTATGTGTGACACATTAAGTTCCCAAGTATGTTGGTAATTGATATAAATTATAACTCTAAATCATATTTAGGACTAGATAAATTAAACTCTTTTAATTCTCTAATTAGACAATTTATATCTACATATTAAGATTGTTGTCTAGCAATGCATAATGTGCACTTAAATATTTAAAAATGTCAACATAGTTTTAATTAGCCTTTTCATGCATGATTTTTTTTGTATAGTTTAATTATTTCATCATACAATATTCTGATTAGACATAGAGTATGAAACTAATATGTACTCTATTTGAGTCAAATCTTGTTAATTTTGTACGATTAGTTATTGATTCAATTAATGATATTTGAAAATTATTTTCAAAGTATAATTTCACCTTGCCCAAGGATTTTCCGAATCAATACTAATTGAGAATAATAGATATTCTTTATAATTATTTTAGGGTGATAAATCATCTATTGATCACTCAACTACTTTCATATAGTTTATGCTATATTTAACGACTGCTGACTGAGCTATCATTGACTAAAATGGGAAAGAAGTAGTATCAAAACATAACAATCCTTATAGAAGATAACTTTAAAGATCTCGAGTCAAATGGTCCCTTATAGAATCATCACAATGAAAATTTTCATAAACATACAAGTAATATTGGAAATGAAATTTTCAAATGGGGTCAGTTCAGTGAACTTGTTCTCTAACAAGCACCCATACGTTTATTTAAGTGTCTTCATACTTTAGAGTAATTATTTCATTAGGGAAAACATAGTGCGTGTTAGTCTTTTTACATTCTATTAATGTCCAGTCTTAACAGAACAATTATTGGATCCCGTTTCCGGAACCCAACTACTTAATCCGAAAAACTCAACCATAAACATGATTCCTTACAAACTCTTCTTGCTTTGATACCATAAATGTTGGAACCCGGTCTCGGAACCGGATCCCAAATGGAAAAGCGAATCGGAATACCAAATAGATCGGAAGTCAAAGAGAAATCGAAAAATAAAAGAATGCGAAGCATTACGAATTTTCGACATCCGAGGCATGAATCTTAGAAAAGCGATCGCA
>JAOSBP010000002.1:30944203-30962647 GCA_027563825.1 Erythroxylum mucronatum | reverse complement strand
TGACAAAATAATAAATGAATTACATCAACTCTTCTTATTATACTACAAGGGTATTTTTGTCATTAACACTGTTTTTTATTCTGTCCCCTGCAACCAAACACATTTCTGTCCTCAGGACAAAGACAATATTTTTTGTCCTGTCCACTGCAACCAAACATCTCACTGTCTTCAGTTCTTGTCCTATTCCGTCCAACTCTGTCTCGTCTCGTCCTGTCTCTACCTGCTGAAGACGCTAACCATATATAATGTTAGAAACGCTTTAGCTTCTATTTTTCTCCGGTTACTCTGCCAAAGTCACCGAATCTAGAAACTCAAAAGCAACATCAGTTTTTCTAAAGACAAACAGGACAGGTTCCTCGGTCACTGCATGATAACATCAACCGCAATAGATCAATGTCCCATTCTAATGGATCCACCGAGAGATCATCGAGTACTGTTGAAATTATTGGAGAAGATAAAAACCATTTCAATGCGCATGCAAATAGCTAAATCTCCAACCCCCCACTAGTCAAACCACTTCACATACATTTTCCATATTACATGATTCATATTCCTATTTGGACTAATGTTCACTTAATCCTAAAACTTCCATGTTTGACCGATTCATATTCCTATTTGGACTAATGTTCACTTAATCCTAAAACTTCCACGTTTGACCGAAGTCGATGGCTACAGTACTATACATCTTGAGGAATATGAATATGTTCAACTGCATGTGTAGGATGCATGGCTTTGTCAAATGATGAAATCCAGACGTCCCTTTAGCGTCAGCATGTCAATGTAAGACCGTTGAATATAATTGCTAAAGCATGTGGTAGTTGGATCATGGTGATAATTCTCAAGACTTACTGATAATTCTCAGGTCTTTGTTTCACACTGGAAATTAAAAAGACATAATAGATTCCCATTTAACGGTACTTTATGTAAAGCTTTCACAAGTAGCAGACAAAGACTTCGTAACATGTCCTTTTCTGGGTGTAATTTATAGCATTCCCATTAGTTGTGGAAAAAAGAGTGAAAATGATGTTTAATGGGCCATCTTCGTTTCACAATGCAGTATTCTTTTTGAGGGATTCTGTTCTTACCTCACATATCTACTCAGTGGGATCGGCAATAATCCTAAATGACCAATCAATATAGAAATCAACAATAATCATATCACAAGCATTCTTATAATTTCTTATAGTAAATAACTTGAAATAAGGATTAAGAATTGCAGACATAAGGTTAACCTATTTTGTTGGTTATCTATACAACTCTTCATCGATCATCTCTGGATAGAAAGACCAAGATTACTTAAGTGCTTAATTTCTAATTGAATCTTCCAATTAGAGAGAAATTTGAAGAGGGTACTAATTGTCTTAGTTTAGTTCTTTTTTTTATGTAAATTAAAGCCTAAAACTTTGTATAGGTCTAATTCTAAATTATAGTCATAATCTAATTTTAATTTTGTAACTGGACTTTAACTTCAATGGCTTTTAATATTCATATTTAATCTTTAAAATATCTTAAATTTTATAATTAAATTCAACTTAATTTTAATTATATTTTCTTTTCAATAATTTATAGTTATGACCGTTATATTTTTAATATGTTGAAAAATGAATACAATTGTAATCCTAATTAATGATTAAGAATAAATAAAATAAATTTTACCTTTATTTATTTTTAAAATGGTTTGATAAAATATCACAACCACTCAAGTATTAAGAATATAAAAGTGATTTGACTAATTTATCTCATCATATTGCCTAATTAAACTATTTCATTCTCCATTACTTCAATTAAACATAAGTTTAGAATGAATGAATATTTTATATAGAATCTAAACATGTTTGTTATTATAAATTAGTATTGGAAATAATATTTTCAAATCTAAATATATTCTAAATATATATAAAAAAATTCTCAAGTCCAATACTAGTTAAGATCAATATAACATTTTTTAATTATTCTATGTAACAAAATCTCTATTGATTTACTCAGTTATATTTATACAATTTATCATAAGTTCATCTTTTACCAATCGAGTTATTCTAAAGAAACTAAGTTATAAGTAAGGTAGAAAATATCATAAATAACCTCTTTATTAGGTAGGGGTTAGGATGTATATTACTGGACCTTAATTTCGCATTTCAACGAGACTTTTACTGAATGTTGTTATTGTTGTTGGTATGGAAAATCTTAAACTTCTCATTCTATGGTCAGTTAAGGATGAAGAAATCATAAGAGAGGAAGATTGGAATCGTATGTACAGAGGCTTCAATTTGATAATAAATTCAATCTCCAACTATAAACTAATACTAGACCAGGAAGGTAGGGTATGTGAATAGGGAATAGATCTAGTCACTTTACAAATAAATCATGTATTATATTATTTAAATGTCTAGCTAAGAGAGTATCCTAAAACAAAATTATGTGGTTTAATAATAATTCGCCCAAAACTTCCTTCGTATTATAGATAACAATTAAAAACATATTGCAAACCATTGATAAGATAAAAGATATTAACTTAAAACAACCTAACATGCAAGATATGCCACCAAGCCCTTGATAATCACGAGCATCTTTTGTAGAAATGCCATTTCACTCAAAAGTTTCTGAAATCAGGCATGGGTTATTTGAGAATTCAATGTTTTGGCCATGCTTGACACTAATTCACAAATTGGGCTAAATATGTTTGGTATGTTGACAAAGGTAACTTAACCACTTTTAAATTGATGCTAAGTTATGGTATATATGCCATTTAAAAAGAAACAAAAGAATTTTCCAAAACTAGCATAGGAGCATTTAGACTTTTAACTTGAACATATTTATGTGGACAAGAGACCTGATTATATTTAAGACAATTTTAAAAGATATGAGCAATGAACTTGCTTCATATTGAGGGTGTACAACCCGTAAGTATATTATAATATTTTCAAGTTATAGCACCTGAAAGTGCACCCTAATAAACATAGTTTTTGGCTTATTGTACTGTTGGTTCCTCTAGCTTAGTTCTGTCTCTACTCGCTCTAGCTTAGTAGATTTATTCCTTGAGCCTAAGAAATGGGTTTCTTTAACTTAGCATTATATTTACTTTCTCCAGTCCCGGAAGTAGACTTGCATTGGTTTGTTGTTTTACTTTTGTATTTATGTTTGTGCATTAACATATTTTATTCTTCTTTAAAAAATTAATATAGGCCCACACATATAAATAAACATTTATTAAATTTGTATAATTTATATGTCATACTATTCAAAGGATTAAAAACATGTTATGCTTTTTAACTCATGCATGTACGTGGGATTGCAGTAAAACCTTAGAAACATCCATAGATTGGCTGTAGTTATTACTTATTACCAATTCTCCAAATAATCTCTTTCTGTCTTAACCTATTTTTGGAATAAATTTGATACCAAACAACCCCTATTATTATCTTAAATGATATTTGTATTAATATCACTAGACCAGGGTCGTTCTTAACTTTTTATAGGCCCATGATAAAGTAAAAAGAATGACCCCAATAAATCTATAATATACAAATATATAAACTTTAAAAGCATATTTTTATTACTAAAATTTAATATTCATACATAAGTAACTCAAGTCATAAGTCGACGTACTCAAGAAAATACTAAATAATCATAACAATAGCTAATAACATCTTGAAAATGTCAACAACAATAAAATCACTAAAAATGATAACAGTAATAACAAAATAGTAGCAACAACAACCTAATAACAATATTAGATTTCAAAGCACCAAGAGAATTACACTAACAAGTACGCAAATGATTATGAAAATGATTTCTCCACACATTTCTAAATACAAAGTCATTAATAATAGTTTCAAGATCAATATTGTCTAATATTTTCTTCGTGATACATAAAATAGTTAAATCATTCAACCCTTTTTGTGCCATTGATGACTTTAAGTAAGTTTTTAATAATTTTAACTTTGAAAAACATCTCTCAATTGATGCTACAATCACATGTACAATCAATAGAATTCGATAAGTAATTAAAATATTTGGATAAAAATTTGCAGCTTTAACAAATTCAAGAATTTCAACTAATAACATTAATTCATTTCGCAAAGCCAGTTGTAACACTTTTAATTTAAAAAAAGATCATCTAAATTCACATCTGACATATTACTATGAGAAAAAAGTTGTAAAATTAATACAACATTCCTTTAATTCATTGTCATCCAACGACTTCAAATTTTTTGAATCAAATAAGAATCCAAAAAATACCTTCAAATATCATTAATTGTTTAAATATATTCTTTAATGAAGCAATTGTATTCACAACAACTAGAAAGTAACTAACTCTAAAGGAACCCTCAACTGATTGTATTTCTTCATGATTATCATTTTCATTAAATTGTCTTTTCCTAATAATACAATGTCTAGTTGAAAATGTAAACTGTACATTCATCTTATATGTAAGACTTTTGACAATATTCATATTAAAGGTAAACCCTTCGTTTCTATATTTTTCAAAAAATACCGTCATCCTTCTAATTGCTCTATAGTAGTATCAATGTATATAGATTTAGATTACAAATTTTTACTCACCATGTCAATAATGAATAAAATATCATACCAACATATTAAGTAAAAACTCAAAACTCTCAAGTACATTAACCAAACTTTCCCCTTCACTCTATGACTTAGCATCATCACAAGATCTAAATGAAAACAAAGAGTAAAAAAAATATCCTATGTAAAGAGAAAATTTTAACACCCTAAATAAAAATTGAAAAAAACAAAGAGTATTTTATGGTGATATCTGTGAGATGAAAGAAAGATAAATTATTAGAATAAATTTTAATTCGAATTATGATATGATTTATGTTTTAAAAATACTAACAAGAATTAGTTGAAAATTTTTTAAATTAAGAAACTTATTACAAATAAAAAAATATATTTGAAGAACAAAACATGAAGATTCAAATAAGATAATAATGAGATGACTAATCTTGTATAGATTGGATTGTATTAGTACAATAGGTCTTATAACATTCATGTAATAGGGTTAATAAATTTATTTAAATTTTCATAATAATGATAATTTAAAATTTGATGTTTAAAATGAACTTTTCACTTATTTTGTTGTAATATTAGGTTAAGAAGTCATATTATGCTAAAATAAATTTCCACATAAGTTTGATAAGATTTAATTGAAATAAATAAACTTTATAAGGTTTATGACTTTTTAAATTATAATTGTAAGGATCTTCTTCTCTTTTAGTATATACTACGTTTAAGCTTATGCACATGGGTGATTAAAGTAACTACATGTTATTTAATTAATATTCAATTCAAATTTATATACTTCATTTCTCTTATACAAATTGTTTATTATTTATTGTAATAAACATTTGTCAAATTAATTAATTTGATGAAAATATTTGTACAAAATGTATAAATATTTAGTTATTACGTAAATATTTAACACTAAATGGTAAATCTTTTAAGTGCTAAAAGAAAGGTGGATCATTATATACAGCGGATAAAGATATGATATGTTAATAAATGTATATCCTTTCTTTTAGAGAAACATCAAATATTATGAAAATGTCATAATAACGATCTTTTTCTATTTTTAGTATACACTTTTATATAAATGTCCATCCATTCTAATATAATTACTAGTGCATCCCACTACAACTTAGTTTTGTTAAAAAGCATCCTATACGAGATCTTATCTTACTCATTTAAAAGTATTACAAATTTTAAAATCTTACTCTCCAAAAATCATCAACCTCATACAACCCTTTTTTAGGTCTAATTATATTAATAAAAAATATCATTGTTAATAAAGATGTTAGTGCATATCTCTAACAAATTGATCTCTCTTTTTTTTTGGTCTAGTATGTTTGTGTATATATTTATCATTCTTTAACTTGCGTAAATGTACACATCCAAAATAAATGCAAATAAAAAAAATATATATATATATAAGAGAAATATAAAACGAACCTACTTTTTTCTTATTGATAGTTAGAACTGAACCTTCAAATTCAGGATTTTTTTTTCTTTTAAGTCTAAGAATCCTTTTAGTATATATAAATATCTTGAAGTAGATTTATTCACTTTTAATTTCTACGCCTTTTAATGAATATATTTATTAACTTTCAAATTTTCAACTCTTTTAATAAATAAATTTTTAATTTTTAACTCATGTGCTCTTTATAACTCTAGGCCTTAGATAAGTATCGTGCTTGCCCTTGCCCAAGACCTAGATCCATTTTCTATATTGTTTTTAGACATTGTCATAAATATGAATGTGCCAATTGTTTTCAAATATTAATGAAGCTAGCCTGGAAATGAAAGGGCAGTCCAAATCTATTGTCTGTCCCATACTTATTCAACGGTCCATTGTGTCTCCAAATTACCAAATTTTCTAGGGTGGGCCTATAAATAAATAAAGTAAAGTTATTTTTAAAATTTAATTAAAAAATGTAATATTCCTTTAAATTTCTTTTGCTTCGGTCTCCGAACCTGTCTACTTACCGTTACACCGTACCAAAATTTAAATTCTCACCAAATCCACATCTTCGATTTTGTCTCCCAACGTACCTCAATTCACTCTCTCTCTCTCTAATTTTGATCTCCGGAAATGGTGTGTAGAAGCGCCAAGAGGACGCCGACGAGGTGCACAAAGGACCGGCGGGGCCACCAACGCCGCCACCGGAAGAAGTCTCCGTCGAAAGTGTCGGTTGCTTCCTCAGGCATCATCTCCTCCATCAACAAAACGATTATTTCGTGTAAGAAACGCCTCGCCAAGCTCTTCTCGAAGTTGGCTCGTATAGGTACACCCAATAGCCGGTACAAAGGATATGAAGTCTTGAAGAAAAGATCGAAAGTTTCGAGTGATCCAGAAGAAACATCACTAAAAGAAGGATTCGTAAGGGATGATAACGTTTGCAGAGTTTTGTTCTTCAACGAAAAGTTGCCGCCTTTGATATCGTCGAATAAGAGGACCGTGTTTCTTGATCTTGATGAGACCCTAGTTCATTCCAATGCAGACCCTCCTCCCCAAAAGTTCGATTTCGTTGTCAGGCCTAAGATTGATGGAGAGTTCATGAACTTTTATGTATTGAAGCGACCAGGAGTGGACACTTTCTTGGAGGCTTTGGCGGCAAAGTACGAGGTGGTGGTTTTCACCGCAGGTTTAAAGGAATATGCATCATTGGTCCTCGACAGGCTTGACTTGAAGGGCCTTATATCACATAGGCTTTACAGAGATTCATGTAAAGTAGTTGATGGTAGGTTTGTGAAGGACTTGTCTGAGATGGGGAGGGACTTAAATAAGGTGGTGATCGTCGATGATAACCCGCATTGCTATCTTTTTCAACCGGAAAATGCGATTCCAGTAAAACCTTTCATTGACGATGTTGAAGATAGGGAATTGTGGAGGCTAAGTAAGTTTTTCGAGGTATGTGATGGTTTTGAAGATATGAGAAACGCTGTCAAGCATTTTCATTAGCAATCTTTGTCCGGCCGCACATTTGGGCCTGTAATACAATGTTGTGTTCTTGTTCTTCTGGTTTCTTTTGTCTCTTCATCTTCTATAACCCATCATTTCTATATTACTTTGTTGATTTTTCCTTCGCTGTGTTGAACAAAGCTTGTTCAATTACAAGCTAGAAAATAAAGTTATTTACTTTTTCCTCCAATTGCAGTTCTTGATTTGTAGTCCTGTATTATAATCTCGATATACTTGAAGATTTCTTTGGAAGACTTGCTGGAGAATTTGAAAATACATAAATGTTAATTTGGGGTTAGCACCAATCGTAGAAAGAGCATTCTGTTGAAAGGTCCTTGATCACGGCAGAAGAGAAACTGAAGAAAACCAAGTGGAAGTGTACATTGGCCGGTAATCGACTTGTTAAAATGCAAGGTCCGGCGGCTCTAACAGCCTCTTCCGCTGCTCGAGTTCGTTTTAGCACTTTTGATCAGTGCAACAAGTCCTACTTGTCCCAGGCTCAAGAATTACAAATTTTCAGAACATAAATTTATTCCAGGAATCTGGTGAAAGCCTGCAAACGCTGCAGGTGAATCCGCATGCCTCAGAGGCATCTATATTATTTCCAGTGTACATTCAGCCGATAAAATTTTAAAGGTTTATTTCTCATACAACAACCCGAAACAACTGCCGAGAACAAATGAAAACATGAAATGGGTTCCGGTGAAAAATGTTTCATGATATAACTGGGAAAACAAGAAAAATCTAACAAAAAGTAAAGTTGGTGCAATAACATATGCATGCACAATACAAGGAAGGGATTCTAAATTCACCTTCTAATAGCTCCTTCCCCAGTATGTCCATCTTTTTGCAGGCTTTCCCGACGCAAAACATTTTGTACCTGAAATGATTTAACACAGCAAATGTTTTGATTAATGACGTCCACATGTTACTGTTAGCCTCTACTTTAGATGTATCCTCCTCTAGTTGAATACAATGACAAAGGCAGGATAGAAACAAGCAACACAAATAAGTTATAATCGCTTTATGAAATTCGCAGCCACTCCTGTTGGAATCCACATATCTCCAAGCTAACTCTTTTATCGACAATGCAAATATCCAAAGAGCTACTAAAGCCAGGTCAAAACCCCTGGCCAATATGTTAAATTACAGGTAATAAGGGGCAAACTGAAGGAACAATGAGACTGAACTTTCAGCAATCACCACTACCATTATGAAATTGAGCTTCACATACCTTCAGGGAGTTCTGGCTGGTCAAATGGGCTGCAAAGGGACTTGGCTGCACCCATTTCACCTTTTGTCTGTTCCTTCACATCCTTTTCCACATCCTGCAACAAGACACAGGAGTTCTGTTAGCCCGATAAGATTTATTTGATTATTTGAACATACAGAAGATCAATTATAAATGGTGTTGAGCCACGTATCAAATATAAATGACATAAATAAATGCAAAAAAATAAAATTGTAAGACATAAAAAACCAGGTTTGATGCACCAAGAATAAATCCACCAAGTAAGTTGATTTTCTCTTCATATAAGTTCACAGCCAATCTATCAATCGAGTGGCATTCATAGGAGAATCTATAACAGCGAGGTAGAAAATAAATTCAAACTACACTTCCAATGTGATATTCCCTCCATGACATTAAAGTAACAGACAACCAATTATCAAAACAAAACAATATCAAAAAGAACTTTTAAGTAAGCAAATCAAAAGAACCAATAAACATAGCATTGTAACAGCAGAAGGGTCAATAGCTTAGCAATATTTGAAATAAAATGCTTATCTTACCTCTTCGTCACACCAAGGAGCTAAGATCATTTTCTTTTGGCTAAGAGCCTCCCTAAATTCATCCCACGTTTCCACCACTTGAATGCAAGCATCTCGCTTTTGTTTAGCAGTATTAAATAGACTTTGTTGCACATTATCCAGGATATTCTTTAGTTGCTCAACCAAATTAGCCCTACTTATATCCACTTTTGCTCCATTATCACGACGAACAACACGTACCTGTAAAAAAGAAAGTATACATGGCATCAAACCATTCTTTAGCTACCTAAAAGAAAACAAGTGTGACATCCTAAAGGTAATTGGTCCACCGAAAAGAACTAAGAGATCAGTACAGGTAATACTGTAAGTCAATGGTTCAATATGTTTGTTCTTTTTCTTTGTTTGGTTTCAGATGTAGGCAATTTAATTAGATGAAGTGGAAATCCTCTTTTATAAGAATGTAATTATGCTGTTTTGCGGATTCCACCATAAAATTAGCAACAAAAATACTGTGAACAAGCAAATAAGGGGTTCTTCACCTGATTTTTTGCCATGTCTTTTGGCCCTATTTCAATCCGTAAGGGAACACCTTTCAACTCCCAATGAGAATACTTCCAACCAGGTGAATAGTTTTCCCTGAAGTCAGCCTCGGCACGAATACCAGCCTTAGACAGTGCATCAACAGAATCAGCACAGGCATCAAAGATTCCTCGAGTATCAGCATCTTTGTAGGGAACAGGAACCACAATGACTTGTACAGAAGCTATTTTTGGCGGCAGCACCAACCCCTTATCATCTCCATGAACCATCACCATTACTCCAATCTTCAAGAACAAATAAATAATACAGATGTAAACAGTGCTGCAATGGAAAGTTTTTGCAAGTATAACAATACTTTCAGTATTAACAGGTCATCACATGGCACTTATAACCCTGAGTCAAAAGAAATGAACTTACTGTTCTGGTGCTATACGCCCAAGAGTTCTGCCAGACCATGCATTTTTCTCCCTTCTCATTTTCAAAGTTTATCTCAAACATTTTCGCAAAATTCTGCCCCAGACAATGAGAAGTTGCACCTTGTATTCCACGGCCTGTGTTGGGGATAAATGCCTAGCAATACGCTAAATGTGTCAAATAAAGATGGCCTATTATTCACTAACTACACCACAGGATTGTCTATTGGGAAATATTCAGCTGGATATCTCCTAGTTATTATTGACTCCTAAAAGTTAGCAAATCAGATCGGTTAGGATATTATGTACAGATATTAGGATACTATGTACAGATATTAGTTTCCTAGAACAGCCCTCTTTATTTCTATACCTATGTATTGACCTAGGAAGATATTGAGAATAATATACATCTGTTCAAAATTTCTGCATGGTATCAGAGCCTACCTGAACAGTCATAAACCCTAGCCGCTACCTACTGTCTGTGATCCTACCCATCTATGTCAACCATGTCCGACATTGCTGAATCCTCTAACCCATCTGTTCAAACACCTCCTCCTCATAATCCTACCTCAGATTTTCATTCCATTCAGATCACTACTATACGACTGAATGGAGAGAATTTTCTTCGCTGGTCCCAATCGATTAGAATGTACATCTGTGGTAGAGTCAAGATTGGATTTTTGAGTGGTGACAAGCAGGGACGGATCCAGAAATTTTTTAGTGGGGGCAAAATAATAATAAAATTTTTTTTGAGATCAAAACTTAAAATAATAATATTTTAATATGAAATCCGTCCCTGGTGACAAGAAGGAATCTATGGTTGATGATCCTACAAAAGGAATATGCTGAAAATTGTATGGTTATGACATGGCTGGTAAATTCAATGGAGGAGGATATTAGCTCCAACTATATGTGTTACTACACCGCTAAGGAGCTATGGGACAACGTGAATCAGATGTATTCTGACTTGGGAAACCAGTCCCAAGTGTATGAACTAACTATCAAATTGGGTGAGATCCACCAAGGTGAGGACAGTGTTACTAAGTACTTTAATTCCTTGAAACGTTTGTGGCAAGACTTAGATTTATTTAATGACTATGAATGGAAATCCCCTGATGACTGTAACTATTTTCGAAAAACAGTAGAGGATAACCAAATTTTTAAGTTCTTAATTCGACTTAATGTTGAGTTTGATGAGGTTAGAGGCAGGATTATTGGAAGACAGCCACTTCCATCCATTAGGGAAGTCTTTGCAAAAGTCCGACGTGAGGAGAGTAGACGGTTTGTAATGCTTGGCAATGAAATCCTATACTTACTATTGAAAACACAGCCTTAGTTGCTGGGAATGCTGCTGGCCATACTAAGAAGACTGAGGAAAAGTCACGGGTTTGGTATGACTATTGCAATAAAGCTCGTCATACCCGTGAAACATGCTGGAAACTCTATGGAAAGCCTGCAAATTGGAAGAGATCACATGAAGGACAATTTAATAAAACTTCAGCTCACTATGAATCAAGTAAAACTCCATCAGCCCATGAGGTAGATGCTGGACAATTCTCTCAAGAGTAGATTAATTACATCCTGAAGCTACTGAAACCCAAACCTGAATCCTCAAGTGCCCCAAATGCTTCTGTGGCGCAAACTAGTAGTGATTTTAATGCCTTATCATTTTCCTTTCCATACATTGCTCCTTGGATCATTGATTCAGGAGCATCTAACTGTATGACCTGTTCTTCTAATCTATTTCATACTGATGACTCTTGCTTTGGCCATGGAAAAATCCGTATAACAGATGGACCATTTTCTGCTATAGCTGGTAAAGGTTCAATAACTCTATCCTCTAATATCTGCCTTAAATCTGTCCTTCATGTTCCAAAACTAGCTTGTAATCTGCTATTTGTGAGCAAACTAGCCTGTGACTCTAATTGTACCATTACATTTTTTGACTCATATTGTGTCTTTCAGGAACTAACTTCGAAGAAGATGATTGGCAGTGTTAAGTTGATAGATGGTCTTTACTACTTCATTGATGACAACTTGAAGAATAAAGAAGCTCATGGCTTAAGTAGTATTTGTTCTATCCCTACTAAAGAACATATTTTGTTTTGGCATAATGGATTAGGACATCCTAATTTCTCTTCTCTCAAAAGACTATTACTTCATTTGTTTAAATTCATGGATTGTTCAAAACTTCATTGTGAGCATTGCATTTTATCCAAAAGTCATATGACTATTTACCCTACAAAACCATATCAACCCTCCAAACCATTTTACTTAATTCATAGTGATGTTTGGGGTCCATCTCGTGTTAAAACTATTTCTAGGAAAAAATGGTTTGTAACCTTTATCGATGATCATACCCGATTATGTTGGGTCTATTTGATGCGTGAAAGATCTAAAGTTGCCCAAATCGTTCAAAATTTTTATACATGATTGAAACTCAATTTCACACACACATTGGCATACTTCACTCTGACAATGGTATCAAGTATTTTAATGAAGTCCTTGGAAATTTTCTTAAGTTTAAAGGCATTATTCACCAATCCACGTGTGATAACACTCCTCCACAAAATGGTATTGCTGAGAGGAAAAATAAACATTTACTGGAAGTTTCTCGATCCATTATGTTTACAATGAATGTGCCAAAATACCTTTGGAGTGAGGCTGTTTTAACTGCATCATACTTAATTAATCAAATGTCCAGCCATGTTTTGCATTATGCTACACCCTTAGATGTGTTTAAACAATGCTTTCCTGAAAATTGGCTTTACTCTACTCTTCCTCTTCGGGTCTTTGCGTGTACAGTGTATGATCACAACCCGACTGGGGGAAACTCAAAACTAGATCCAAGAGCTGAAAATTTTGTCTTTATTAAGTATGCTCCTAGTCAACGAGGTTATAAATGCTACAACCCTTTAACACAAAAAATTGTTGTCTCCATGGATGTCACATTTCTAAAACATCAAAAAAAATTCCTTCAGGTGGAGAACTCTAAAGAAGCAGAAAATTTTTGGGATGCTACTATTACTCCCAACCCCCTACCTACTGTCATTATTGATCATAATATAATTCTTGATAATGAAGCCAAAGATACTACTCCTAATCTATCCATGCCAAGAAATCTCGGTTCAACCACAGGGGGATAAATACTATTGTTCATTCCTAAGGAACGGAATGTTGAGCTTTGTGTTTATACTAAGAGGAAGACTCAACTAAGAAGCAGAGAACAGCCTACCTCAACAATGCAAAACCTCTCAAAACCCTCAAATAATGAACCTGGGAACAATTCAAGCAACCCATCTGCTACTATACCCCTTATTGTGCCTAGTAATGATCAATCTATACCTACTAACCCACAAACTACCAGTGATATTTCTACTAATCTCTCTGCTGATAATTACCTACCCATAGCATTTAGAAAGAGGAAATGGACTATGGCAGTGTGGAAAGGCTGAAGACAAGATTAGTGGCTAAGGGGTTCACTCAGACCTATGGTATTGACTACCAAGAGACATTTGCTCCTGTTGCAAAGGTAAATACTATTATGGTATTGTTATCCTTGGCTGTAAATTTTGAGTGGACTTTACATCAACTAGATGTAAAAAATGCATTCCTTAATGGAGACTTGGAAGAAGAAGTATTTATGAGCCTACCTCTAGGATTTGAGGCTACCTATGGGAGAAATAAGGTGTGCAAGCTAAAGAAGTCATTATATGGCCTAAAAGAGTCCCTTAGAGCATGGTTTGATAGATTTGGAAGGGCTGTGAAGAGCCACGGCTATTCTCAAAGTCAAGCTGATCATACCTTGTTCTACAAGCGGTCCAAGACAGTATGATATCTATTCTTATTGTTTACATAGATGACATCATCATAACAGGAGATGATGTATCCGAAATGGTAGAGTTGAAGAAGAGATTAGCCAAAAAAATTGAAATTAAAGACCTTGGACCCCTCAAATACTTCCTTGGAAAGGAGTTTGCTAGATCAAATGATGGAATATTTGTGAATCAAAGGAAATATATTCTGGAACTATTGAATGAGACCGGATTACTAGGATGCAAGGCAGCTGATACTCCTGTTGAAATTGGTGTAAATCTTAGACCAATTCAACCTAAAAATATTATTAATAAGGAGAGATCCCAGCAACTGGTTGGGAGATTAATATATTTGTCACACACTAGACCTAATATAGCTTTTGTCGTAAGCTTAGTGAGTCAATTTATGTATTCTCCAGGCCAAGAATATTTGGATGATGTATACATTATACTACGATATCTAAAAGGAACTCCCAAACAAGGTTTAATGTTTCGAAAGCGGAACAATCTTCAAGTCGAAGTCTATACTCTGATGCTAATTGGATAGGGAGTGTGTTAAATTGTCATTTTTGTGCTAATTTTGGATATAAATCTCTTTAATGTGTTGAAATTATTATTCAAAATTAATGGACTTATTTCTTAATTGTTCTCAGATGATTTTCAACACATGAAAGATGAAATTGGATCAAAAAGATGCAAGGAAAGTAAAGACAATTTGAATTTCCAGCTGGCAGAAAAATAATTGACTAAGCGTGGGCACGTGCAAGAAAAAAGATTATTTGCAGAATCTGATTTGAAATCAGATTCGATCCACCTAAGAACTTCATGATTTTGGGAATCAAGTTGTTGCCTTGCTAATGGGGATCTGCGACCTGAATATGTGAGAAGTGTATCTGCTAAAGATTACGATAGGAGGGAAGAGGGAGGACATTGAAAATCATTAAAAACACATTCACTGTTTACATTTTCGAAAGATTTTTTTTTTTTACGTTCCCTCAACAATTTTCTGGTTTTTAGGATTTTTCGTATTTTTCTAGAAAAAGACCAGGAATAGAGACTTTGTATTTTGCTATTCTTCTGTTGGTTTTTACTTTTGTTATGAGTAGCTAAATCTTTCTTCTTGGTTAAAGGGAACCACGTTATCATCCAATATGTGTGAGATTTCTAAATAAAGTTTATTTCATTGATGAATATTAAGTGTCTTCCAAATTACTTTTCATGATTGAATTGATTGATTTCTAGGGTGCACAACTAAGAATTAATTTGTTTAATTTATAGCCAGATTAGTAAGATTTGACGTTCAGTTTTGCTAATCTAAAGTGGCAATTAGGATTACCATCTTTACGTTAGAATTTGGAAATTCTAAGAAGATGCTTAATTTGATTAAATGCATGTCGCACATGTGTTGTCTTGTTCATTGGTTTCTTAGTTCTTAAAGATATTAATCAATTAAACTTAAGATCGTATATAAGTTGTTGACTAATAAGAATGTTTAGAATACATGTTTCTATTCATTTAATCTTAAGAGAAAACATCACCCAATGAATGTTTGTTAATGGACTGAGTTTTATATCGATGATCCATATTGGTTTGATAACGTAGGTGACCCGAAACTAAGATTTGTTTACTGAATTTCCATATCTGATTATTTTTGTTAATTTTTGATTTTTGCCATTTTTAATTTCTTAAATTTACATGAATTAAACTCCCCCAATTTGTTTTAGTTTTAAACTCGTATAACCTTTACCGTTAAAATTCCTCGTGGGAACAATCTCAACTCTTCACTAACTACATTTCTCATTGCTAGAGTTAATATTAATTTGGTTGCAGGCGACAGCAGTACTAGAGTGCAACTGATAGAAGATCAATTTCAGGTTACTGCACATTTGTTGGTGGTAACTTCGTAACTTGGCAAAATAAGAAACAAAGTGTTGTTGAAAGAAGCTGTGCCGAAGTTGAGTTTCATTCAATGGCAAATGGAATTTGTGAATTTTTATGGATTAAAAGGGTACTAGGGGAACTGCAAATTCCTATTTCAGTTCCTATGAAAGTGTGCTGTGACAACAAAGCGGCAATTTCAATTGCTCACAACCCTGTTCTTCATGATAGAACAAGACATGTTGAGGTTGACAAGCATTTCATCAAGGAGAAGATCAAAAAAGGCTTAATTTGTGTTCCCTATATTCCAACATCACAACAAGTAGTTGATATTCTCACAAAGGGATTACACAAGCGGCAGTTTAATGTTATGGTTACCAAGTTAGCTATGGATGACACATACAAGCCAGCTTGAGGGGAAGTGTTGGCAAAATATCCAGCTGGATATCTCCTAGATATTATTGACTCCTAAAAGTTTGCAAATCAGATCAATTAGGATATTATGTACAGATATTAGGATACTATGCACAGATATTAGTTTCCTAGAATAGCCCTCTTTATTTCTATATATACTTGTACCTATGTATTGACCTAGGAAGATATTGACAATAATATACATCTGTTCAGAATTTCTGCATTGTCCATGTCCAGTTGATCAGTAAGATAAATACCTCGACACTTGTTGTATAAAGTCCACCAGCAAACTTCTCCATCTCACTTTTCTTACCCTTTATAACAGGAATAGCCAAGAACTCTTCATATATGCGTCTGTATAATTCCAATATTTGAAGCACCTTAACATAGTAATTACTCTTAAATCAGTTATATATAAGACGTAAGATAATTAAAATCTGAATGATGAAAATTCCAAAACCAGAAAAATCATTCTTCAACAAAGATAGAAGCAAGTAAACAAGGAAAATTTAGAGCATGTACAGTGGTTACCAGAGTGACAAACTAGTTTCTGGTGAAAGGAAACAGAAACAAAGAGCTGATGGCCAGTTTAGTTTCTGTTCCTTTTGGCTTCAGGTCCAGCAATTTTGGTTTCTGATTTTCTTTTATGGAGCATTGCAAAGTGTGGTAGTGAAAAGCACTTTAAAATATGATTATTTGAGTAAAAGAATCCATGTTATGAATAAATTTAACCAGCTGGTCATCAGAAAGTTGTTGGTAGCCAACAATATCCAATATCCCATTGGAGATGAAAATAATAAGTCAAAATAATAAGTCTTGACAAAGAATTAAACATGACAGTTAATTAAAGTTGTGGTAGGAAATGATTTTAAAGTAACAACAAATGTTAGAAAAAAAAATTGGCTTCGTAAATTCTTCTAAATTTTTTCATTTTCAAATACCATGGAACTTTAAAAAACAAAAAAAAGGCAAATAGAAACTATATCAAACAAATAAAAACATTGTTAACAAAAACTGCAAACTGAGAATATACCAAGATGTGCTACGTGAAAGTCATCACCAAATAAGGAGTGAATATATACTGTAACTCCAAATTTAAAAGGTCCTTGGATAGGCTCCAATGTGATGTGAGATAAATAAAAGAACTAAAATTTTCAATTGATGGAGTCTTCTAGACTTAGTGAACTGACCTTTTTCGTGAACTTTGTAAGATAAATGAAACAAGAAAGAAAAATATTTTTTTAGAAAATTGTCACCATCTTAAAAGGTTGAGTTGAATTCCCAAATCTTATACCTCTTCATCAGCTTCTTCCTTTGTTGCAAATGCAGTATGACCTTCCTGCCAAAGGAATTCACGGCTCCTGAAAAGGTAGAGGAACTCATGAAGTGTTTTAAGCATACAAATGTGGAAGGGGTTAGGAGATACAGACCAAGATGTTCACTATATATCCGGTAAACAATAAACAAATAACTCATCCAAAAACTCAATGTGCATGTTGGTAACAACGGATGGTTCTCATATCTCCCAAAGAAAATGAAAATAATGCGTTCTTTAGCAAAATCTACCGGAAGTATCAATACAAGCATAAACCAAAAGCTTAACACAGCTCTGACAAAAAGGTACCTGAGAGCTATATTTTAGCGTAACATGACACTTTAGATAACTTAAAACTTTAAAAAAAACGTATGGACAAAATATAACCCAGAAGTTCAGTATTGACTTGAATCAAAATATCATACCTAATAAATGGAGTAGGATTGCTGAACTCCCAACGGACAACATTGCACCACTGGTTCAGTTTCAAAGGCAAGTCTCGGTGTCCCCTTATCCACTTAGAGTAGTAGGGGTACATGACTGTCTCACTAGTTGGACGAATCGCAATAGGAATTTCCAAATCAGACTTGCCTGATTTTGTCACCCAAGCAACCTAAAATGTAGCAATATATTTCATTTCTCTTTTGTTTTATCCCATGGAAGTGCAAACTTCTATAAGACATTAACAGGCTTATATAGATGAAATAATAAATGCAAAAGATATATCAACAAAGCAATTTAATTTAAAAACCAGAAGACACGCTCACAATTTCACTTTCTACTTTTCAGTGAACTGAAGTTGCAAACTTGTCTACAAAG
>JAOSBP010000002.1:30887241-30941834 GCA_027563825.1 Erythroxylum mucronatum | reverse complement strand
ATCCCCGAAAGAGATCTAATGTCACAGTTGATATCAAAAGCAGAAAATATAATGTGAATTAATCAGAAAAGGTATATACTTACTTGCATGATCTCCCAAATTGACATTGCCCATGGCCTCAGTATGTAACAACCAGATATATCATAGTAATCAATCATCTCGCCATTGACAACCACCTACACAAGTCAGTGAAAAACAAATTGGCACCTAAATATTGCAAAACGTCAATAAATACATCACTCCTCTTTTCAGGATAGTAGAAGTAGTGGGACCAAAGTTTACATATATAGGTCTGTAAGATCGTGCTTAGCACAATCTCACAGAAAATCTCCTATTAGCACACACTAATAGCAAGTAACCGGTGAAATCAGTCCCACTCTTTGATTGTAACCTATCTCACATGGAAAAGAGAGGGCAGAAAACAAGATCTCATTTCGATCTACCCACTTCCAATGCCAGGATGTCCCATTAACATCCCAATATTAAGCTAGAAGAATAACCAAGACTTTAAAACAACCCAAAGACGGATGAAATGACTGTAAAGATGCGCAATTCAAAACATCAGTAGCACAAACCTCGGAGTACCATTCACCAAAGTTGTCTTCTTTTTTGAAGGAAAGTCCTAGACCAGTCTCTTTCTTCACCTCCTTTTTCCCACCTAACATTTCAAAATACAGATCATTAAAAATGTACCCAACAAATAAAGCTCGCATTTTTCCAATCCACAGGTCGAGCAGAAGCCCAGATACTCACCTCCAGCCATTTTCTGCAACCTCAATTTTCACAAGTTACTGCAAATGACAACCAAAATGAGCTTCAACCACAATATGACAAAACATAAAACTGAAGGATAACATCACTTCAGCAAACATCAAACTAAACAAACAAGCACCAACAGAAGAACCTAAAAGAACTGGCCTATTAAAGGCTCCAAAATGGCATGAAACGAGAAAAGGAAACCTCAATGAACGACAAACCTTGAAACCCAATTCAAAGAGCTACGTACGGTAATAGAATATAAAAAAAGAATACACATTGAAGATGAATCATACCAAAGAGGCCAAGTTCCCTTCCTGTGCTCAACGTCAAATACACAATTGCGCGCTCAAAACATAAACCAAAGATAAGTGCTTTGTAAGTGTGAAACTCTACCCTAGACTAACTGTTCAGAAATTTGTTGGCTTCCACAGTGCCCGTTGACTTCAAGCTTTATTATCCTTTAATTTAAATTTAATTCAAATTTCATCTCTAATTTCTTAATTTTAATTACAAATTTTAAATATTAAATTATTGAACTACGATAAAAATTATGAAATATTATTAAAAATTTTGTAATCTATTTATATATTGATTATTATGAATCTAATTAATTTAATTATAACAAATTTACTTTTTATTATTTTACTGTATATTATTTATAAGATTAATTTTATATTCATTTTTAAATTAATGAATTGTGAGTAAATAACAGTCTAGCAAGTGATAAGGTTTCTAACCAATATACCGAAGAATCTAATTCTAACACTAACAAAGACAAAACTAATTTTAGGAACGAACCTTGATGATCTAAAGATAGCATAAAATGAGTGTGCTATCCTTTTGAAACAAAGACTTATGGAGCTCACAAATTATTGTATGTTGTTTGTTTATAACCTTTCGTGCCTATATAAACATGTCATTGTCTTCAATTAAGGCAATAGAGGGAAAAAAAAAACACTAGTATCTCTCCGTAACTGTCTCCTAAAACATCCTTTCTTCCTAAAAGCTTGAGTTGTCTATAATTCTACTCTTTAGGTAGATATGAATTTTCTCTGCACTTGCCTCTCCAAAAGGATCTTGTACATTAGAAAATATTAAGACCAAAAGATCTTACTAAGGCAATACTAAGAGATCACTCAAAATCGGTTATCAGAAAGACAAGCCTTGAGATATTTGGTACTAATTGTAAGGGGTTTGTTTTCTCAGTTATCAACTATTTAATATTTTTAATATTATAATGTTATTAATATATAAAAGTTTTACCTTACAAGGTATAAGTTAGAATAATATGATATACTCTAAAAAAAGTATTGGAAAATCGGGACGATATATGACTCGTGCGAAATGCAATAAGTATAAAAAAAATTTCTTGAGTTTCTAAAAGTCAAGATCACTTTAAATTCTATAATATGATTAATGTATGAATATAATAAAACATGAATCATAAATTCACATTTTATTTTATAGCTTGATCATTTTCTTGAAGTTTCTTTCGAATTGTTCCTAAAACTAGTTTATTGTAACTACCGTAGTAGCACATATGTCTGGCCTTTGACGGTATCTACATGAACGTATTGAAAGAACTCTACAAGTGTTAGCTTCTCCAGAGCTTTAGCTTGTTTATAATAGGATTTAGACCTTTTGGCAATTTAAATGAAATAAAATTATAGTTTTAATTAAACTTTAATGAGATATAATTAATTATAACTAAATACCAATTGGACCGAATAAGATTCAATATATCATATTGGTCTTTATTTATTAAATATTTCATATTTAACCCTAAAATTTCTCAAACTAGATAATCAAATTTAACTTTATTAAATTACTCTTTCTCTCTTCAATTATTCTTTATGTGTGACCTATTAGGTTTCCAAATATATTAACAATAGATAAAAATTATAACCCTAAATCATATTTAGGATTAGATAAATTAAACTCCATTAATTAATCTCTAATTATATCATTAAATAAATTTTATCCATAGGTTAAGATTAGGGACTAGTAATACATTATAATCACCTAAATATTATGATTGTTAAAGTAGTTTTGACTAACTTTTCTGTGCATAATTTTTTTATATAATTCAATTATTTTATCATATAATGTTTTGATTAGACATAAAGCAAATAATTAATGTCAACTATATTTGCATGTAATCATGTTAGATCTCTATCATTAGTAATTGATTTAATTAGTGACATTTGAAAACTATTTCTAAAGTATCATTTCACCTTGGCCAAGAATTTTTCAAATTAATACTAGTCGAGAATAATATAACATTATTCCTAATCACTTTATAGTTGCGAATCATATATTAATCACTTAACTACTTCTTTATAATTGATGCTATATTCTTTGGCTATTGACTGAGTTGTCCTTAATTAGGATATGTCATTGATAGTATCAAAACATAGTAATCTCTATATAAGATACTTTAGAGATATCAAATCATATGATCCCTTATACAATCATTACAATGAGAATTTTCATAGATATACTAGTAATGTTCCAAATGAAATTCTCATATCGGTCCTATTCAGTGAACATGTTCTCTAACAAATATTCATACATTTGTTTAAGTATCTTCATATTTTAGTTTGTGAGATCAACTACTTATTTCATAAGGAAGAAGTATAAATTGTGCTAGTCTTTTTTATATTTTATTGATGTTCAATCTCAATATAACAATTTAGGGATAATACATAAATGGAATACGAATCTCATAATTATGACTTCATCATAATTTCATTTGTAATGTATATGTATTTCATAGAATTTATCATATACATATGAATATATATATGATAAAGAATTCATTTAAATAAATATGTCACTAAAACTACAATCCAAAAGAGGGTACAACTTAAAAATATGTAACTTAACAGGGATCAATGTCTTAAAAAATAAATTAAGATAAGGGAAACAAGGAAATTAGAGATTATGAATACAACAACAGTCATAAGCATTACAAATTTATTATGAAAATGTACTTCTCAACAAAAATTCAATTTGTTAAGAAAATTATTATAATTGTACATAGAAAAGAACAAATAAATTTGTTATAGAAGATTTGGTAACTAGTAGCCAATGATATGCTAACATTTCACCTAATATGTTTGATAATAGTAAATTTGATGGGAATCGTTAAAGAAAGTAATAACTAATTTTTTAGGAACCATGGTATTAACGATAATTTACTAGTCTTGGTTATAAACATTTTACTTTACAAGAATACTTTTAGCCTTAGAAATTTGTAACTTGACAACGCAAGAGGGGAGGAAGATTTTGAGATAAGAATAGATAGACTAGCAACCATTATATTGTAAACCATCTATAATTTGATTTAGAAACAAATAAGAGTTTAAGTTTTGATTGTTGTTCAAGATGGAAATGTATTGGGTTAGGTTCAAGTTGCCTATAATCTTAGCCTATTTAAAATTTTTTATTTTGGCATAAACTTGACTCAAGATTCAATCAAACTTGAATCATGCAATAATGGAAATATATCAAGTTAAGCTTGAACTATCAATTATATGAGCCAGTTCAAGATTTTTATTTTGGCATGGACCTGATTTAAGATTCAATCATACTTGAATCATACAACTTGAACTTAAGCCCAGTAATATTTTAGTCAATTCAAAGCTCAATCTAATCCAAATAATTGGATTTAAAATTGATTTTAAACAAACTTCATTTAATTATACACTTATAAGAATTTATCAATGTTAAAACCACAAGTGCATGACGTAATTATAGCTAGCACATGCAAGTACGAGTTAATCTTGTGAGGATTGTAAATACTAGTAATTATCCTTTTTCTATTATCTAACTGTCAAATCAAATTGAAAATTTTAATTAAAAATTAAAATAAACGAATAAACTATGTTAAGATTGAACAATAATGAACTTGAGACAGAGGAAAATACTTGGAAAAGTCGATATCAAATAGATAGTACCTAGGTGATGAATCCCCCTAAGAATCTTTGAATATTAACCCTTTATCATGCAATTAAATTATTGATTATTAGACCATGAAAATTTCTATCTTATGTTAATATCTTTCTTAAGATTATTAAAAACTAATCCATCTGTTAATTAATAGAAATTTGTCAAGTTAAAACCTCTAGGATTGCATTATTGATTCATGACTTTTATTTTTAGGTTTGACCTTAATCCAAAGGATTTATGTCAACCTATCTCTAGGTTTGGATGCAATTCTTTCCAATTATGATAGATCTATTTACTTAAAAAGATTTCTCAATCTCAATTATATGAAATCAAATCATAAACTAATCTTCTAGATATATTAGAACAAGAATATAACACATAATTAAATCGCAATAAGTCAATCAATATAATTGTATTAAATAAAAGATCAAATCATATTGTTATCACAACTTAAGGTTCATCAAACCTAGGCATTAAACAAATTAGTTCCTATCCATAGAAAACAAAACCAAAGACAAATATGCAAAATAATAACTAGAAAACAAAGAAATCATAATTCTAAATCTCTTTTTTTTAATGGATCTCCTTTCAATCTTATGTATTCTTCGTATTTTCCTCGTTCTTTGATCAGAATTGTCGCCTCTCTATGTTTCTTATGACTTAAAACTCTTTAAAACTCGTTTTCTTTTGGTTTGCCTCCATTCACGTCATTTTATAGTAAAAACTATAATTTTTAGGATATACACAGTCAACATACACAGGCGTATGGGTGACTGTATATCTCCAAAAATACTTGAATTCATGATTTTACACAAGCACAGAGACTTACACAGGTAATATACACGGCTGTGTATATCAATATATACGAGCATGTAATTCTACATGACCAAAAACAAAATTCTTCAATTCTTGCACATTTATAGATACTTACATAGTCACTGTACATGGTCGTGTATCTTCAAGTTGCTTCAAATCTTTATTACATGTCATGAATTCGTCTTATTCTTCTCTTTTTGGTCTATAAAGGCAATAATCACCTATAAACACACTTTGTTACGTCCCACTACCATAGAATATATACCCAAACATCCAAAGGACATTCAAGAACATATCTTATGACAATGATATGTTAGAGCGAACATAATCTCTTAAATATCATCATAAAGAATTCACATCCTTAATTGGTTCAAGAATCACACAAAAGAACATTTTCTTTACTTCCATACAATTTCCATAATCGTATATGGCTTCCCACAATTTTGGGATGGGTTATCCAAAAGTTCCCATCTAATTCCTTCATTAGTTTTTCCAGATTTTCTCAGGACAGGTTTCGGGTCAATTTTGTATGGCCATTATGACATAGAAACTAAGGTTTATAGATAACATGTTCTTCTAAACAAATGTTCCTCTATGTCTTAAGTTTTATTAGAAACTAAATTTCATACAATTTTATTCATTATTCCTAGAGTTATGCCCAAAATACTACAGACTATTCTCAATCAGTGACAGAATCCAAAAACTCAAATTTATGCCAAATTTTGAAACTCTTAGAGACAGAACTAAAATTCGATTCCTTCATGCAAAAATATATTCATATGTCTTTAGTTTAATCTAAACTTAACATCATCCCATTTGGATGTCTACAGATAAAGGTATGGCCAAAATACTGATGCATGTTTAGTAAAAACATTACAACTAACATATTCCAACAATTCTTCTTTCATTTTTCCAGTTTTTTTTACACTTTATACCAGAGTTAAATAGCCTCTTTATAGTTCATCAATTATCCCTCTATTAGGCCTGAATCATACTCCAATTCCTCATCAATATCCTCTCCTATTCCAGTTCAAAATAATTCAATTAACAGCTCACAAATTATCAAACCAAAAACTTTGACATTATTATGCATATAGTCCTAGTTCTTTCCCAATTCAAGAGCATCAAATTAACATCTTTCTTTGGCATAAATCCACCTTCATTGTACTTCAAATCTAGACCTAATTCATCCATGAATCAATCTATATCCCGCAATTTTCATATACCAAAAACAAAACAGAAAAACTTCCAAGTTCATGCAACATTTTCCAGCACATATCTTCAGTAATAACACATGCATTTCATTCCAATTCAAGCATCATTCTTCTATCATTTGAAATGCCATAAAACTCATATTGTCACTTACTTATTAGTCTTTTAATTAAACTTCAGATTAAATCAAGTCTCTATGCAAGCAAAATTCATCACAAATTTAAGATGAAAATAGGTTGATTTAGGACAACAAGATGAAGGTAACGTTTAGCTGGTTTTTTTTGGCTATTTTGTGTAAGGTAAAAAGCTAGTTTTAGTGCAGCAATTTGGCTAGGTTTAGGAAAAATACAGAGGAAATTTGAAGTAATTTCGGTGGACAAAAGTGAGGGAATCAACAGAAACATTGCTGCTGGAATTTGCTCCATCATCATGCTAGGTGTCAACTTCTAAACTCACCATATGTCTTAAAGCATGCTAGCCATTTGTTCAACAATTATGCTGCCACTAATCCACTTATTATGCTGCCATTTGTCTCCTACTAATCAATCCATATGTCACTCCAAGATTGGTCCACTTGTCACATACTGATTGATCCAATTGTCATTTAATTACTAGTCCATTTGTCATCAATTTACCTATGCCAAATGTCACTCAATTTTAGGCTTAATCACCCTAATTTTTCATGTATCAATTTATCCTACCACTTGGAATTTGTCCTAGTCCAAATGTACATTTAATCCATTAATCTTCCAATTAATAACATTTAATCCCAATTTACTAATTGAAATCCAAACATACCAAAATTCAAGACATACCAAATCATAATTCACATCATGATCACTTAACATTTTTCATACCCCAAAATAAGTCAATTGAGTGCATATGCTAACTTGTAATGTGCACAAATATCAATTCGTGTATGAATGCTAATGTTATGCATGTATATACAATATTTAATCTAGGGTTAAACCCTAAGCATGTTCCTAAAAAATGAGATATTACACAATTGAAGCGATTTAAGTACCAAAAATACTATAAAACTATTAAATAACAAGTAAAATACGTTAAATATAGGTATATAAATATAGTCAAGTAATCGTTTATCAATGCATTTGATTGAAAGTTGACATTTAAATTTATGCATAATATTTTATTTTGGAATATTTATGTTTAAAATTTCTTTTGTATACATAATAATCATTTAAGTTTGACAAAGTAGATACTAACAAGCATGCAGAACAATTAGTTTTGTATGTTGCCAATGATTTGGTATTTTTGTTCATAATAGTTTGCACCACTTCATCTACATATAAAAAAATCCTTATATAAATCGTATCCAATTATGCAATAAGTTTATAAAATGAATGTATGATAATTAACAAATTGATATAAATTTATCATAGTGCATTTAAAAAAACCTTCATTTAGATGAATGGTCTCCACTATGTTCATATTCTCTACACTTGTCACAATATAAAAAAGAAAATATAAGAAATCATGATAGATGATTATTAAAATTATTCAAGTAAAAACTAATATACCATAAGGTATAAAGTTTACATTGAATATTTTTAATACCTGACCAATTTCGGGCACACATAAGGGATTTTTATAATTTTAGGATAAATTCGACTACAATGAGGCTCACTATTCTATTAATAATTACTAAAAGCTTACTAAAAAACAACAATAGATACTAGACTTACTAATAGATCTCTTGCAATTGCTTACATACTTAGATATTGAGCTCCGTTCGACTCCCACCATAATATTCCTCAGCTACAGTCACAATATATTCTTATAATAAATTATCTAACACTAAGTAATTCTAAGCCTTTTTCCTTTATAAATTCATTAAAAAGAAGACTCATTATTCCAACTTTGCTTGATAATGATGTATCAATAAAAGATGAAGCAAATATTAGACTATTGTGATCCAATTTTTTGCCCATTTTTTATTGATAGTTATTAAACATATCGTACCAAAGGTGTCTAATGATATCACTATGTTATTTAACTTGATCACCATATAGCTTCCTACAAAAACTTGATTGTCCTCCATCTCATACCTCAAGTCTTACACATCAATAATTATCACAGTATTACTTAATAAACACCTCAGTATACTTAATTGTCAACTCTAGCATTATAAAATTCTACATAATTGGACAATCCTGAACCAACTTCTTACTGCATGGACTATGTAGTTCTCTTGTAGTTCCTTTAAATTTTTTAATCCATTCAGGTGTTACACTTTAATACACCATGCTATTCTAGATTGCATATACCTTTTTTTTATTAGCTCTTATTCACTGTCAAATTTGCTATATACATAAAATAATGCATACGGAAAACTTATCACCCATTAGTAAACCCCTCCTTGTAAATTGGCTTAACTTTGTTAATTATATCATCGTTCGGGCTATAGTTATCCAAATTTATGGTTAAGAGCTTTGTGTTGATGTTATAATCCATCAAGAAATTGACCAATATATTTATTAACCTCTCACTTATATGTGACATCACAATATAAATCAACTTATCATTTAAAAATATAATCAATTATCAATTATGATAAAATCAAAGAACAAATGATAATAAAAATAAAGAATATTATTTACCTCAAAATTTGACTAATAAAAGTCCACCAATTGTCAAACTAATGCTTAGTCACTTCCATATAACCTTTCTTTTTTATTTTTATCCATCAATATGTCTGATGTAATGGCAACTAATCTGTGATTAAATAACAACATCTTTAATGTCAAATTCTTTTGTTCTTCATAAAATTTGAAGATGTCTTTCTCAATGTTATTACGAGATAACATCGTTAAGGTCACTAAAGTTAGGTAGAAAACAACTTGAAGTCTTGATTATCCACAAAAGAGAGTGGATATTCATTCCTTATGATCACGTTCTTGAGCAAATGATTACATTTCTTAAGATCAAAAGTCGTGACATTCAATTTACTTTTTCCTTTCATTAAATTAGGAGTTAAAAAGTTCTAATTTCCTGATACCATCTTTCTTTTATTACAAGACTTCATATGCCTTTTTGAATGAGATGTTTCACCTTTAAAATCTATAGCTAAAATCTTATAGCATGACTTGCACTATGCCTTATCAATTCTATCACTTGATTTAGTCCTTATAAAGTGATTCAAAATATTACTTTTTATCTCCAACAAAAAGGTTCCTTCAATTTTAATTGTTTCTTCACTTGGTATATAACTAGTTATTAGATTAAAACCCTCTATTATACTGGCTGGTGTAATTGAAGGATTAACTTCATCCATCTAAAACAACTATAAACAAAATAACGATGAAACCAATTTGAGCTAAAGAATATTTAAACCAATATCATTCAAAATAAAGAATGAATATATTTAAACTAACATAATGCAAACTAAAGAATGAAGATAAATATAAATTGATATTCTCTAAACCTATATTTAGTCTTTTGCTATCATGCATACTAAAGAATGAAAATAACATAATTGACATAATAAAAAAGAGGTTATGATATAATCATTCAAAGCTGTATGAAAATGCAAGCTAAACTTCCTAAAGAGAAATAGATAGTTTACAATAAACAATAAAATGCAACCTCTAAAGATGTATATGAATTGTTTTATATTAGATAAATCTCACATTTTCTCACAAAATTTAAGATCGGAGAAATATTTGAATGACAAGAGAACACTCAAATAAAGATTGCGAAAGTTAGTTAAAATTCTTAACGTTGCAAGAAAATGACTAATAAGATTATAAGAATGTATATACTTGAGAGCTGAGTTAACTCATGCTACAATGAAAAAAGTTCTAGTATTAAATATTTACTCCCCTTAAACTCATCAAAGAAACAAATGAAAAGGATAAATCAAGTATGTCTTAACTTATACTAAGAAGACTATTAAGTGTATAAAAAAGCAAAATATAATAAATTTCACATTAGTCAAACTTCGAACTTATAATTTTAATGATTTTCACTCCTTCCCTAAATGTAATAAGAAAATGTTCCCTACCATAATGATTAATCATAAAGGAAGATAGTCATCAAGTAGTTAATATACATCCAAACATTAAAAATGTGCTTCCATATATAGAAGAATAAAATAATTATATTAAGGAAGTTTACAATACTTGTCTACTAGAAATGCTTCAACAATAGAAATTAACTTATAATGCTTACTTTCAAACCAACTAGAGACTAGAATCGTTTTCTAGAAACATATATACTAAAGTGACTTTGACTTTTAAACACTTTAATTTGAATACTAGAATGCCTTAAATTTATTGCAGTAATGCTAGTTTTGCAATAAGAATAAGATAAAACTCTTACAACGCTAGAAAATGAAATGTACAATAGGCAAAGTATTCATAAGTACAATTATAGGTGAGATAGATTCCAAAAAAAAAGTCAGTAATTAACCATGTCAATTAAACCTATATGGTAAATTACTACAAATATTAGAATCAAGGCATTTGTTCAATTATAAAAACTGTAAGGTTTATATATGTTCACTTAAGATGTTTCTATTATAGTTCTAGCATGAAAAAAAAACCTACTTTATGTGCCAAAGGCAACTATATTGGTCATAGTAGGGTAAAAAAAGACTTTGGAGTTGTGTTAAAAAAAAGTTATCAAAATCACAACATCATAAAAAATTTAGACTAGTTTTCACTGGTCGAAATGCCTAAAACATAAAAGGCATACCCATAAATCGCATATTAATAGATAATAAAAATGAAGATGATTTGGCCTAAGGCAAAATTAGTATCAAGATGCAAGACCTAAAACATGAATCAAAGTAATAAACGAGTTTACCAAGATCGATGGCAAGAAAACTAGGCAACATCACAACATGTAGTACGTATAGAGAGAGACGTAGATGGCTAGCTAAGGTAAAGAAAGATGAGAGACAAAGAGAGTAGTTGACTAATGGAGACATAATTATTTATCAATATAAAAAATACATCTTTTTGTTATATAAACAAAATAATGTTGTTTTTTATATAGAAGAATTTTGGGCTTCAAATCGGGCCAAGTTGTAAATATGTTAAATTAGAAGACTAACTATTATGTTAAATCACAACTAATTTTGGAAATTCAAATATGTTTTTGTTAATATGAAGCATTCCATATAAATGGTGAACATTATAAACATCTTAATTAGAAGTGTAGCAAGTATTCTTACTTAAATTAGAAGACTAACTATTAATACTATTTCAAATATAACTCTAAATTACTATTTCTATTTTAAGTGGAAAAGTTTACTAATTCTTTTTTTAGCTAGAACTCTAATATAATATCTGTTGGTTCCTGGATGGTACATAAGAGAAGGGAGGGTGAATGGTGTGTTTTTACTTTTTACCTTATTTGTAAACTAATGAATAAATTGCCTAGTCTAATAAATGGTTATGACAAATTTATATAAAACAATTACAAGAATAATAAAAGAGACTATGGAAAGAGAGACAAAACTAATTTATAATGATTCAACCAAAAAACTTGACTTACGTCTACCCCTTAAAATCAACTTAGAAATTCATTATCATCTTTTTCAATAGGTGAAGAGAAGCCTTTTATACATGCATCTTCCTTTAAGTGAAGAGGAACCCTTACATATCTTCGCTTTTTAGGATGAAAAGGAATCTTTTTACAATATTCTTTTTTATAAGTGAAGAGAAACCCTAAATGATTCAATTGCTCATAAATATCTCAATCACTCAAATACAAATCAAGAACTCCTTTCTTGATCTCATAGTATATTAAGGGCTCATATCATGCTCACGCACAAATTAATATAGTGAAACTCTCTCAAAATCTTCATAAAACTCCCTCTAATGCCTAAGATTCTTCCCATAACTCATAAACTCCAACTACCTGCAATGGTCACTATAAACAAAAACTAGTCATATTAGCTAGTTTTTATAACATTAGCCTATTAATATTTGATATTGGTTGATGAATATATCAACCAATGTTCCTACACAAACTTTTAGTTCATAAAGTATCTTTCTTTTAAAGACAATGATCAACTAATATATCACAATGGTAAACTAGTGTAAGTATATAATGCACAAACCAATATGTTACATTGTTTTATAAGGGTTTTGCTAGCTTAAAGGTTTAGTTTAGCTATCTTAACCTAAAATAAAAAATGAAATAAAATGAATAGTGTGGCACCAATTAGACCATTAGCTAGCTAAGGTGTCAAACAGTAAATCATCGGCTAATAAGCAGTATGCAAGGCAAACAAACAAAGGGCCAATTGAGGTTTCTTTTGAACTTGGTGATTAGTTTTAAGTGCACTTTAGGAAGGGGCAATTTCTCGAACAAAGGAAATCTAAGCTGTAGCCAAGAGGGATAAACCTTTTCAAGTTTTAGGGAAAATTAAAAAAATGAGTATAAACTTGCTTTACCAAGTTCTTATGGTAATATTAGTGCTACTTTCAATATTATTGATCTTTCTTTATGTGATGCAGGTAATTTAAGGACGAATCCTTTTGAAGAGGGAGGAAATAAGGGGGATCAAGTACCAGCCTTTAATGTAGAGCACTCCCAAAATCCTTTGGAAGGCATATAGGTCCAATATCTAGATCAAGAACCAAGAGAATGAAGGAAGGTTTACTAACACTTGTATCTAAGTAGCAAGATTAAGAGCGTACCAAAGTAGAATCAATTGGAGTTTCAAAAATAGTCAATGTTTTGCATTGCTTTAAGTTAAGTCCAACAAGCTTAAGCTGGTTGAGTGCATTTCTAGCATCAATTAACGTCTCAAAAGTCTAGAACTTCCAGAATTCAAAGAAGCATATAACTGTTCAATATTTCCAAGATTGTTTAATCATTTATTTGAGCAAATATTTTAGTCATATTAAAAGTCAAATATTTAGTTTCCTTATTGTTTTAGGACTTCGTATTTTAGTAAAACAAAACAGTTAACCAAATTGTAACAAGATTCCTATTAGTAGCTAATTGATTCTCTTTCCTATTTTTGATTAGAGTCAATAGTTGTCAAAATAGACAATGATAGAGTCAATAGTTGTCATTAGATTTTATTAAGCCTATATAAACGGTTGTACTTTACTTTGTTATTTAGAATTGGATTAATAAAAAATTGTGAGGAGCCTTGTTCTTAGTTCTTTACCTAGGAACTCAATCTAATCTAATTGAGGACACTTGTGGTGATCAACCTATGATTTTATTTCTACTTGGTAGTGTTCGGGTAAGGTTAATTAGGCTTTCATTCATTATAACTTCAATTCTATACGGCACGTTTGTATAGGGTTGGATTCAAAACTAAATTATCAAACGATTTTTGGGGTTTCTATACTATGATTTTTTTCGAGTCTTAAGTGTTTTTTGCTTAGGGTTTGTATCATTAAGCATCAATAAAGCACAAAGATTAGTACATATTGTGATGAAAGTAATCAATCTCATGTATATTATAGAAAAGTAGTTGAATGGTTAATATAAAAACATCAGCTTTAAAAGCTTTAAAGTAATTAAAGAGAATATTTTATTATTCTTAATTACTATTAATCTGAGAAATCTTTGATTAAGATGTGATGGCATTTTAAAAATTGATTACAAATATCATTAAAAGAATTAATTACTAATGGTTGAATTTAAATAAAGTGGAGATTGAGTTTATACTTTGTTTAATCAGAAAATTATGTAATAAAAGGATGAAATATCTAAAAACGATCTACAAAAGGGTTAGTTAAAATAAATTTAACATTTTTAATATTTGGATAGTTAATGTTGTTAGATGTCAATCTTGATATATTGATGTAAATTATTTAATTAAATAATAAAAAATAAATTAAAAAAAGTCTAATTTATTTAATTCAAAGTATAATTTAAGATTATAATTTATATCAATTGCTTACATACTTAAGAATCTAATGGGTCATACACAAAAAGGTTGTATAAGAAATTAAAATATAACTATTTACTCAATTATTTCACAAAATTTATTTATTAATTTAATTATTATCAATAATAAAAATATAATAATAATATTGATATTAATAATCAAGTATAATTTTATTTTTATTTAACAATTAGAAATTAAAACATAATTTAAAAACTATATAAAATCAAAACCTGCATGACAAGTCCAATTATCTTGATCTGATCTATTTTCTTTTATATAATGAAACATCACCAATTGATTGTTTTTTTCTTTTTGTTAAACATCATATTCTAAAATGAATGAAAACAGCAAAATTTCTTGCGAATACAATTAAGGATGACAATAGACCTAGGCTCGCCCCAGTCTAACCCGAGGTTAGTTGAAACTTCAAGTCCTATTTTTGAAAAATTTGCCCTAATCCGACTCAACTTGACCCGGCCAGAAGCCCAACGAATAATAACAAAGTAACGTAATTTTAAAACTTTAATTTCAAAAACAATTTGGGCCGAACAAAGCCTTGCCCATGTCACGGTGGGGCAGGCCCTAGGCAGCGGAGGTCGGCCGACCCAACCTATTGTTATCCGTACGAAAAGCAATAACTTGAAGAATAGGTGTACTCAATAAGAGGCGAAGTAAAATTGAGGGAAAAGTAATAATAGTAGAATTAACAAAAGGGAAGAGTTCAACAGCAAATTAGATTTCTTGCGTTCTATGAATCAAATTAGTTCCAGAAAAGACGTTTGCATACCTATATACTTTTATATGAATTTGTGATACATCTTCGATTTTGCGAGCATGGAGGACAGAGTTGTGAATACGATAACCCCTCAAGGTATCGAAAATTTGGGGTCTAGGGTTTCCGATTTCGCTATTGAGGATCCCGACGCTGCAAGTTTTTATCGGGTGAGGTTATTTCTTTGAATCTAGTAGCTTTCCATTGAATTGTATTAGCAGCCTGTTTCTTTGGTAACTTTGTGTTGTTATTTTTATGATTATGGGAATTTGAAGGCTTGGTGCGTAATCTCCGGAAATTTTGTGTTCCTTTTTGCACTTTGTTTTTGTAATTTTTAGCTTGTCCAACTTCGATTTGGATTGTGAGGGAAAAATAGTTTCTTTCTTTTATTGGGTTGCTTGTCCGTGGAGGACTTGAGTTTGATTGATATTTGAATTATGACTAAGTGCATTTTAATCATTCCATTTTCTGTAAGAAGGTAAAAAATAAAATGAAATGAAATGCTTGATATCGTAGTGCAATACACTGGAGAAGTATTCCGCATTGAAAGATCACGGTGTGTCCATGCTTGGCATTGTATTAAGATTCTCGATTTTAGTTTCCAGGCGATTGGGGATACAGATGTTGCTGAATATGATTGCCATGTTGCCCTGATTCTTTTCCCAGGGTTGTTTGTGGTTTGCCAGTCCTCTTTGGGAAGAAATTGCTTATTTCCCTAGGGAAATTCCTTTGTTTATATAAAAAAAGAAAAAAAAAATCAACTTCTTATTCATAGTTTTTATTTCTTTCTGGACAGGGAGTTGGAGAGGTTTCAAAACAAGGAGAGTACCTTGAAACTGCATTAGCTATTGAACGTGGGAGCCAGACAATGTCACCATCTAAAGAATATGAAAGTGAATTACCTCAAACAACTGGGGAAGAGAATCACGCCAAGAGAAAAACCGAAACTGGCCAACAAAAGAAGGGGAAATACTTCTTCTACGAATCACCGCTTCCTGAAGAAACTGGGATTTGGATACCTGTTTCTGTTCCCCCTATGTTGGAAAATGATCATATAGAGTGGACAAGAGGTTTTCACTCCAATGGTGGTTATTTTCCTGAAGGTGATTTGGGATGGAATCAGTTCCTCGACGAAGAGAAGGAGTTTACAATGTGGGATGTGATTGTTGAAATGCTACTTGCAGCTCGCGGAAAGGTTAAATCGATAACTTCAGGAAATGTCCATGCGTGTAACTTTTCATGGTTATCAAGTCCTCTACTAGAGCAAGCTTGGCAGGAGATGGCCCACACTCTGTCAGAGGCCAATTTTGGTAATGTGAGGGAAATTCTTGAAGCAGAACCACCAAAATGGCTGGCTGACAGTGCTGCCTCTTCTTGTATGCTGTGTAGTGTTCGTTTTCATCCCATCATGTGTTCCAGGCATCACTGCAGGTTTTGTGGAGGAATATTTTGTAGTGAGTGCTCTAAAGGAAGGAGCTTGATGCCTGTGAAATTTCGTGTTTCAGATCCTCAACGAGTATGTGATGTATGTTGTGTGCGGCTGGAGTCCGTTCAGCCATATTTGATGGACCAAGTAAGCAATGCTGCCCAGTTGCCAGCCCAAGACCTTACAGACCTTAGTACTTTGAGGTCCTGGGTTAATTTTCCTTGGGGGCGAAGTATGGAAAATGAAATTTATAAAGCAACAAATACCATTCGTGGTTATAATAAGGTAAGAGCTATGATTTCTCGGTGTTCTTTGTCGACAATAGTTGATGAATGAGAAATTACATGCAGTTAAATAAACAGATAGGCTATTGATTTGAGTTTTCCTACTCATGCACCTTTGTTTCAAGGTTAGCTCATTCATTTACATTGTCAGGTAGGGGCCATAAAACCCGAAAAGTCAATCCCAGATGCCATATTGAGACAAGCTAAAGGTCTTGCGATAATTACTGTTGTAAAAGTTGGGGCAGTTGTCACATATAATATTGGAACAGGGCTTGTGATTGCTCGAAGAGAAGACGGCTCATGGTCTCCACCGTCAGCCATTTCTACATTTGGTATGGGATGGGGAGCTCAGGTGATTGCTTTTCTATAATAACCATATCTAGATCTTATGATATCAAATTTTTTTATTTGTGATATCTGTTATTTCATTTCCAGACCCTGCAAGTAGTTTTATACAACATACATTTGTCTCCAAAATTTCCCTACTCTTCAGTGTTTGTAGGAGTTGCATTTGTATGATCCTGCTCAAATGATGTTCTTCTTCCAAATTATTATATGACTGTGGATATACGCATATTCTTCACGTGAGAGATGTGGAACTTACATGTTCCTAACATGGAATCTTTAGCATCTCTTTTTCCTCTTTCTTTTCACTCTTTCTTATGTGCTATCCTGTCGATGGTTGAATTTTGTGCAGGCTGGGGGTGAATTGACAGATTTCATAATAGTGATGAGGACAAAAGATGCTGTGAAAACCTTTTGTGGCAATGTACACCTTTCATTTGGGGCTGGTTTGAGTGCTGCTGTTGGCACTATCGGAAGGGCAGCTGAAGCTGATCTACGAGCTGGTGATGGTGGCTTTGCTGCTTGCTATACATACAGTCGCAGTAAAGGTATGGCTTTACTCATTGAGAATTGTTGTTTGTTGCAAATGATATAATGATAGAAAACTTAAATAAAGATTCCAATGTCTATCGCATTGGTTTCCTAAAATGTTATCATATTTGATATTTTCCTCAAATGAAACTAAGCTTTATGGCTCCTAAAGATTAAAACTTCGTCTCCTATGATTTTTCCATTAACATGATGTTCCTAAATCTGCTTACTTGTTGATAATTAAATGTGCAGGAGCATTTGTTGGCTGTTCACTTGAAGGGAGTATTGTGGCCACTCGATCACAAGAGAATTGCAGGTTCTACGGTAGCCAATCAATAACTGCATCAGATATACTCCTTGGCACACTGCCGAAGCCTCCTGCTGCTGCAATTCTTTATCATGCTCTCTCAAATCTCTATCAGAAGCTAGAGATGTGATTGGTTGGAATCCTAAATGTGTTGCATCAAACTAGAAGCATTCACCGATGTGTGATTTTACAGATAGCGATTCTTCAACTGTTCAACATATTCTTTACCCATATGAAGTCGTTGATGTTGTGTACAGCTTGTTCCGCTGGAGGACTAAGGAGAGGCTGAAAAGGAAGCCTCAAGTTGTTCAAAAATGATGTCAATTCATGTACATAAATGCACAGATAAACTTATTTGGATGTGTATAATGCTCTTTCCAGACCTGCACATAGGTGAAACTTTCCAAAGGCATTAACTTTAATATTCATTCATTTAGCGATACAAGGCAATTACACAAATCTCTCCCCTCCTCTTTACTAGTCTTTCTCGTAAGAGCTGATAGGATCACACCCTCATCATTCACTGGTCAAAAAAAGATATGCCCCTGAAGGCAAAGTAGGAGATTGCTTAATCCAGCTGGGGGACATTATCTTATATTAATGATGCTTTGGGAATTCAATTTATCCAGCTTTGTCATTATGTAGGTCAAAAAATGTAGCCTAGTGCTTACTAAAGCATGATTACACCATCATTTTCGCAATTGACTGAGCATGCTTTTGAATTCATCTTTGCCTTGTTTAGTGATTCTGAACAGGAAAAAGTTGTTCAACCAAAATCCTAATGTCTGCTAATGTCTCGTCATCTGCTCCAAGAAAGTAGTATGGTTGAAGAAATGATGGAACTAAGATCGCAAGTAAAATAGAGAGAAGAAAAAAGTTGGCTTGCGCCTTAGACCCTACAAATACCCTCAGTAAGAGTATAGTTGGAAACATTTACACTTAGCTTGTGTTGACTTTCTTGAAATATTTGTTGTTACTAAATGAGAATCACATCTAACTCAGAACCCTAACCTACTTGATTCATATTGCGGGTACATCAGGCAGCAACTATTGACTAGTCCGTTGTTTCAACAAATTCCTCTGATCACTCAGTTGCTTCAACTTGTTTCTCAGATACTTATGATCTCTTTACTCCGTTCACTGGATAAACAGGTTAATGCCGTAGTAACCAATCCAAACTTGCAACTTTCCGAAATACAATTATTACAATATTGAATCTGAGTCAAAATATTGGATTCTTTTCTCCATGCGCCAAAAGCCCATGATATTTTTCAGGACAACAATGTTTCAACTTTTTCCTTTTCTACATCTCAAAGTCAAAGTTGATCAAATTTTACCTACGTGCCTTCAGGTTGCTCATCTGTTCAATCTTGGGTTAGTTGCGGCAAAAAACTTTAAAGGACCATTGGTATTCAAATGCAACCATAACACATCGGAGGAACAGTAATGTGTCTCAAACTGAAGATAACAGGAAGGATACACACAGGGAAGTAATGCTCTTGAAATCCAAAGGCTATTCAACCACAAAGCCAACATCATACAGAATATCAAGGCTATAAATGAAACTCCTGTAAGGAAAAAATTAAATGAAAAGAGCAAGCAAATTGATTGAATTGAAGGGGCAAAGTCACCACCAAGAAATATATGTAATCCAATTTGAGATTCTTTGTCGAAACTAAAGGTAAAAAGAATAAACAGGTTGTCCTACTCACTGTACTTCTAACTCAGCTACCTTGCCAACCAAAACATGTAGAACAGGCAGTCATTCACATGAAGGCATTAAGGGAAGAAGAAGCCATACGAACAGATCCATGAATGACTCTCTCCAAGCATCTCTTCTATTAGTTCTCTTTACCTGTACAAAAAAGTAAATCATTGCAACTTCAGTAAAGATATTGGAAGACCTTGCTAAAGGTCCGACCATATAGAACCATACCAATTTACCTGGTCTTTGAGTTCCCAAGTGTGAGCTCAAGATCATCCGATACACATTCTTCGTGTATTCTTTCTCCTTCCCACGGTTTTACCAAGCCTGTTGCATTGCTTCCAAATGCAAACTCAGCTGCAATACTATCTGCCATCGGAACATCAGCATTCTGATCAACACCTGAGGGAACTGCCGGAGAGCACGTCCCACTTTGCCCTGGAGTCCACATGCGTGACCCTGCACCTGATAATGCCTCCTCTCTAAAGCCAAATGGGTTTCGTGATACTAGGCTAAATGTGGGTGAAGATGGTCCACTTTGAGGGATCTCAATGCCAGTGAACCATCCTGAATCTGGCAGGACCTGACGGCCAGGACTTGGTGGAGTAGAGGAGGGCATTGACAAAGGCAAGAAAGTATGGTTCTGTCCTAACCACGAAGGGCCAGCAGCTGGGTCATCCCAATCATTTTTAGTGCGTGGGGTTCGGGCAGTTGGGGAGCTTAAGGGAGGGGTGACTGGAGCACTTATCGAGCCAGTATGAATGTAAAGATGGTGAGGGTTCTTAGATGAGGCTGAAGATGAACTAGATGAGAGGGTTTTCAGCCAAGGTATAAGGGAATTGGGATCGGCATTGCAACCAGCATTGGCAGCATAACGAGATGCTACAGGACTGGGGAAAGAAGATGAGGCAGGACTTGGATTATAGGATGCACATGGACTTGGTTGATAGGATGAACATGGACTAGCTGAAGTAGACCCTCCCACAATGTCCATAGGTTCTACAGGCTTGCAACCCTATAGAAATGCAAATAAGTTACAGAAGTGAAATGCCAAACAAAAGTTTTGGGTCATATCATGGTAGCTAGATAACATGAAAAGACACCATTACATCCTGCACTCACTTGAATAGTACTTCATAGCCCCTCAATTTCACAGGTTCAAATTCATGTACACTAACATAGCGAAACCTTCAATTTCTCTTGAAAGATTCTAACCACATTAAAATTTAGGAGATAGTGTTCTTCTATGAAGATAAACAACTCTAAGTAAGCTCAGCCCACCAATTCTAGTCATGATCCTGAGCACATCAAAGGATCAAAGGGCATGTTTTAGAATGAAGGCAGCCACTATACCTATTAATCGAAGATTTTCCATTCTTTAAGGATGGAACTGTTATTCAATATTAACTCTTCAATGCGTTTAAGAAACAAGTAGTATCTTCCATATGTGAAGGAGGTTCACTAGTCATTCTTCTGCTAGTATCAAATGTCTTCACATGCTAAATCACACCTACAAGAAAAATAACATACAACTAAAAGTAGCAAGTAAAAAATAATCTCCAGCCATTGTGCATACATATGTTCCCTTGCACGAAGATGGTCAACTTAACATCTTATATTTTCAGTTTGTACCAGTTGTGCCAGATTAAGTGGTCAAGGAAGTGGAAACTGAGTTGGGAAAGACTATTAGTAACAGCTTCCAAATATATTTTTAATGTGGAAATGGCAAGCTCCGATTCTTAAAACCGATTTTTCGGAAGGGGCAGTGGTTTGAGGAACGAGGATCGGGGTTTGCTAATACAATGCACTTTCCAAACAAACCGTTGACTGGTGACATGCCAAGGGCGTCAACTGTATCAACCATCAACGTTTTCGTTTTTATCTGTTCGCAATTTTTATTTAGGGGGTTGGTCTACAGCAGAAATTGGTTTTCAGCCTCTGGTTGAATCATAAATGATCAGCAAGAAATTTTTTCACATTAGAAGATATTCCATATCCAAGTGTCAATTCCAATACTACTGCTAAACTACCAGTGACAGTTGGCTCCTATCCAGATCTCATTACACGTTCGAGAAGGACACCACACCAATTCTCGTGGACATAACTAACACTAACACTCTATTACTCTAAGCTACCAAAATGCCTTGCCTTAAAAAGCGATAAATATGAAACTTCCCAAGTCCTAACCACTAAGGCTGGCTTCGTCCACGACTTCAAAAAACAAGTGGTGAAGAGATGGTAGGGAATTAGAGTAATCGCGACCCGACAAAGACTTTGTTAACTAGAAATTAATTTTAAACGATGGCGTTATCCATATACTCCACCCCACGACACGCCATTTTTCCCCACATGTTTCTACGACAATAATCGACCACACAAAGACACCCTAACCACCCTAAACACGCTTCAGTTATATTCCTAAACTATACTTTTGAAAGAAAGGGCATCCAAGATCCCACATCTCCCTCCGCCCACGATTTGCCCCATTGAAAACCCAAAAGACGAAAAAGAAAAAGGATTGTCTTTCTCATCCTTTCATCACCAAAACTTAGTAAAACAACAAGTTCCAAGTTGCCACCGAATCCCCATTAAACTAAGTAGCCAAATCATAAAAGTCATAAAAAGCATCTCCCTTTGCATTATTGCGTAGTAACCCTGATCAGGGCAATTACTTTTAGACCCACCTCCAATTTCTCTGCATTTTCCGGGAATCACGGGGGCCAATGCAAGAATCCAACATAAAAAAAGTCCTAAACGACCTCAGAGTAATTAAGGGAGATTGACGGTTCACGAGAAAATGCAAAAAGTACGGGGAATCTCCAGAAGAGGCGTCAGAGTGAGAACTGAAAGTAGGGGAAAAGATGCAAACATCGAAACATCAGTTGCATTAAAAAGACAAAGGCTGTTGAATCACGACAATGCCCTTCCGTTAAACGGAATAACCGACGTGTCATTAAAAACACAAAGGCTGTTGAATCAAGACAATGCCCTTCCGTTAAACGGAATAACCGACGTGTCATTTAGGAAGGACACTTTGGTCCAAAACCTGTCGCCAGATTTTACTTATCTCTCTGAGTTCCCTGTCCACCATGTTCCTACCAAAACATCGACGCAGACCGAATCTTTCGATCTCGTGTTCCGTGCATTGAAAAAATAAATTAAAAAAGTATATTGTAGCAAAAACAAGCTCGACCGTCCATCATAACGCGGTAGCCGAGAAGCTATCATACGCTGATAGGACCGGCGCGCGTTAGCACACCCTAAAAAATTTAAGAGATCGTGAACAAAACGAAACAAAAAAGATTTGAGTCACAGCTCCGATCACTTGAAGGAAGCAATCAAAAATCAGATGTAATTAAAACCGATAATCTGACACTGCCGGCGCAACTTATCGTCTGCATCAAATAGAGAGCTAAAGTGCACATTTATAGTTTAGATTTTACCTTTCTATATGTGGTGCCATCTTCTTCGACGGTCCAACCAGCTTCGCTGCAGAGAGCTTTGAGGACCTCATTGTTGTCACAGTGCTTGGGAAGCTTGTAATTACCGTACATTCTCAGCCCAGCAAAGATCTTCGCGGCGATCGCTCTCCTCCTCCTCTCTCTTCTCTTGTTGTTCTCTCGCTCCTTCCACGTCGGCATTCTCGTCCCTGACGTCATTTTTACTCTCTCCGTATCAGTAACAGCAGCGATCACGCCGTATAACGAGGTCTCTCCCAGGAAATATGATCCAGAAACAAACAGCGAATTATATTTTGATTAGGTTTTTATTTTCGCTTTCGGACTGGTCAGTGAGGGAGTCGCAACTCGCAAGCAATTATACTGAAGGAAGGGGGTGGGTTGGGGAAGGTGAGCTAAATACAAGCAGGTAGGGGAATTGACCTTCTAAGAGTCGAAATTTACCATAAGACCATTAAAGTGAACGGGTTTGTCCCACGTGTTTAGGCTTTTAAGAAAAGGGATCGGGTGGCAACAAAAGCGACGTCGTGTAAGCAGCTCAAGCAAGGCCCAAGGGCAACGTAAAGTTGACTAGCATCGAAAGTAGGGTTTGGGTTTGACCAATGTGCCAAGCTGATACGTTGCCTGAGTGGCAGGCCCAGGTGAGGCAAGGTGATATTTTATTCCATTCGTTTGTGGGATGGGTTGGATCAGTCTGTCACTTTTGTCAGCTTTGTAAGTTAACTTATAATAGTATGTATGCATGTGTTCTTACATGACATAAGATCATATAGGTTTTTTTACAGGGTGTTTTAAAAGGTTTTCAATTATAAAAAAATATTTTGAAGTCATTCATACTCAGACTAATCTCCGTTCGAATCGGATAGATCTTTTGAAGAAGAAAAACTCTTGATTTCAAATTTTAAACGACCACATACATGAGGGGGTTTGATTAGATGATATGTTTAATCCTAAACCACTACCCTCTGTTGCTACTTTGCTTCCTCCCTCTCTTCACGTGACCATGCCTATCCATGTGGGTCTGCCCAATTCAACTAATGTTGGTTTTTGACGAAAGGGGTATAATGACACCTATAAGCTAATCCACAATTGAACGTGATTTGGGAGGCCGCCACCTTGCTTTGTCCCCAAAATTAGCACGTACCCATGTTACCGTATGTTCTTGTTCATGGAGAGAGTAAAACTGAATGTAAGAAAGTGGGTCAGTGTCCATAAATTCAACTACATCGCCGCACGTGCGCCGCGGACTCCAACCGTTCATCAATGAACTGGATTGCAATCCCACTCGTATTTGGGTCCGGTCCGGGATTGCCATTTTAAACAAAAGAAAATTACTTTATCTTAACTTCATCCCAACGATTGCGGGAGTAGTATTATTATTATTATTAGATCAACACGACAACACCACCAATTGGGGTCCACTTTGACCTCTGCGTGTGTGCGGAGGGGAGTGGGGACCACCTCTTCCTTCCACTGTAGTCTGAATCATGTCCGTTGAAATGGTGGGCTCACGTGATGGCCCACATGCTCGCCACCAACGAGGCACTGCCCCGGTCCAACCCTCTTTTGCCCTTTTCATATCATCATCCTACTTAAAAAAATAGTTTTATTTGTTTATTCTTCCCAATGTTTCCATTTCAAGATATTTGGGCCTTGACTACTTTAAAAAGGGCCGGCTCTCCAGCCAATCAGGCTTCTCTGGGCCCTTGGTTGTCAAGATATGCATTTATGAAGCTGGATTTGGAGGTTCTATGCAACACACAGACCCTGCCGAATTAACTTCCGGTTCGGTCTGGAAAACGTTAATTTTTAAGAAGTGAATGACATTGTCGAATTGATTTTGACGGAAGCTGTTACAACTTATAAATAATGTTAGAATTAGCTACATCAAAGTTAAGATTAACTGATATTAAGAGCTTGTTTGGTTGAGCTTTTAATGGATAAATAACTATTTTTTTACCGTAAAAGTTTTTTTTTTAAAAAATGTGTGTTTGTTTGTAAAACTAAATTTTTTTTAGTAAATATAATTTTTTTACAGTTAAAATATAACTTTTTAAAAAGCTCAAATTTGGAGTTTATTAAAAAAATACTTTTTTAGTAGATTTTTCAGATTAATTAATAAGCTTATTTTTAATTTCTTTTGCCTTTATATTTTACACTTGATCCCCACCATACTCACAAACTCATCTTCACATTTATTTTGAGAATTATATAATATTATTTGACTTTTTTTATATGTTTTAATATTTATTTTTGATGTTAATTTTACTTATATTATAATCCACATAAAATATTTGGTTAGATATATTTTCATTTATGTTTCATATAGTTTAAAATTATATAATAATTAATATATTGTGTTTTTTTTCAGATTGTTTAATATACTTTAAATAATATTTATATGCATAAATAATTTTTATTACAAAATAAAATATAGTTAAAATTAATTTTTTTATTTTTATGATGCCAGTCTACTGTATGAAGCTTTTTTAAAAAAGATCTTTTTTAAATGACAGCTAAATATTCAACTGACTTCTAATAAAAATTTATAAGTCCATTTGAACAGATAATAATAGATATTAAATAAGATTAAAGAAAACTTATCTTTTTTTCTTAATCAAATTGTAAAAGTATGGCCAATCGTTGAGCGTGGCCTTCAAAGGTTTCGCTTGCTATGGTCCCCTAGTCAAAGAAAGCAGAGTCTCTCCTTTGGAATTCGGCTTGTGAAGGGGGTCCCTTTCATAGCCTCCGCAAAGTCCAAGGTTCTCTTCTCTTATCAAAAAGCAACAAAGTCCAAGCTCTTTACAGAGGAAATACCCCCCTGGTCCAATTTGCCATCTTCTTCGTTTCTGGTCAATGGCTTGGGCAATACGGTGGAACATTCCTGGATCCACTATCATAACGAAACTTCTTCTGTGTTGTTCCTGCGTCCACGTAGATGAACAAGACAGCGCAGCTACGTGTATTATCCGTGTAGTGAAACCCCATTTCCTTAATAGTCTAGAAATCTCCAAATTATTACGGTTTGACTTATAATCCTATATAAAAGACCTTTCTCTTTTTTTAACTCGAGATTTAAATTTGCTAAAACATATTAAGATAAGAGTCCCGTTTTATTAATTTTTAGTTTGGATCATATGTCTAAAACAACCTTGTCTAATTATACCGGACCTCTAAAATAACATCGTTTTGGATATTAAACATGAGTTTAGAGACTGTCTAATACTTAGGGATGATAGTAAATTTTTAGCCCGATTAATATCTGCATCAACCGACCTGAAAAAATAGACATGGAGGTAAAAAGTAGATTTTAAATGGATGCTGAAAAATGGATATAGATATGGATTTAGTGATAACCCGAACCGATGGATACCCATATCCAACTTGTTTTTTTATTTACTTTATTTTTCTATTTTTTCTTAAATATTTATGGTTAAATATAATAAAATATTAATATTTTCTTAGAATAAATAGCTTTAAAATCCTCACTTTAGTCCTCAGTCCTCACCTGTTTCATCATATTTTATTCTCTTATAGGATGATAATAATGCAAATGATATGGAGATGGAGCTTTGAATGATGTGGAGTTCACGCAAAGGCAGTTTGAAGCTTTGGATATGTAAGACCTCGGCCTCTCGGATGTCGTGTCCACAGGGCCTTGGCCTTTCGAGTTTCACGCTCACCTGCTTGCAGATATTGTCTGCTTTGGGCCTCGCACTTTCACAATTTTGTTTTTCCACAGGACTTCACAGGAGGTCACCCACCCTGGTTCTGCTCTAGTCCTAGCACGTTTAACTTCAGAGTTTTGATAAGATCCGGTGCGTTAGGGCATAAAAAACGCGTCTACAAAGAGAAGATATTCACACTCTTACAAGGGGTGCTTTATTCTTCTTCCCAACAGATGTGGGATCTTAAAATTTACCCCTTAGGAGGCCCAGCGTCCTGACTAGCACAACAGCCCGGGTACTGACTCTAATCCCAATTGTAGGACCTCGGTTTAACTTCGAAGTTCTGATGAAATCCGGTGCATTAGGGCATGAAAAACGTGTCTACAAAGGGAAGGTATCCACGCCTTTATAAGGGGTGCTTCGTTCTCCTTCCCAACAGATGTGAGATCTTACAATCCACCCCCTAGGAGGCCCAACGTCTTCATTAACACAACGACCCAGGTACTGACTTTGGTACCAATTGTAGGACCTCGGCCCCACGGGAGCCTCGCGTCCACAGGGCTTTGGCGTCTCGGGCTTGCGCCCACCCCCTTGCAGATATTGTCTGCTTTGGGCCTCGGCCTCTAAGGTCTCGCATCCTCATCGTTTTGTTTTTCCGCAGGATTTTCCAAGAGGTCACCTATCCTAGTACTACTCTGGCCCTAGCAAGTTTAATTTTGGAGTTCTTATGAGATTCGGTGCGTTAGGGCATGGAAAATACGTCTATAAAAAGAAGGTATTCATACCTTTATAAGGAGTGTTTCGTTCTCCTTCCCAATCGATGTTGGATCTTACAGGATATTTCTGTCTTTTTTTCCAATTCTTGATTGTGTAAAACATATGTTGTTTTTGCACTAGACATTATAATTTTTATTATTCCAATTTTATGATTTTTTAAGATATACAAATCAAAATCTTGACTTATTATTATTAAAGTAATTTTGATTTGGAGCGTTAACAAAAATATGCTCTTTATATTGCCTATTTAGAAGTTATATTTTTATGTGCTACACAATCCGATAGATATTTAAAAATCCGAACAATTCAATAGATTTAGATATGGGTAGTAAATCATAAAAATCGATAGATTTTAAATGGATAATAAATTGAGTAATAAAAAATAGATATAGATATGGATAGAATAATACTCGAATCGAACCCTATTCATTATCATCCCTAGCAATACCTAATACAGCGCCATTTTTGACATTAAAGAGGATTAGACCGAATTATTTTATTAGAAGTTTGCTGTAGTCGTGTGGCTGTAGACGGTGCATGCGTGGTATGATTACGTAAGTGTGCAAGGCATGTAATTTGATTAGTAATAAGCACAGCATCTAACCATCTGCTATTCTTTTCACATAAGAGTTCAACATAGAAAAAGATTCCGTGGTTAGACTTAATTACCCTTGCACTTCATAAGCACAATGCAAAATTTGCATGTTGTGAATTCATACAAAATATACGTTGATGCCATTCAGTGATGCAAATCGAAGAGCAACAAGTTGCATAACTTCGATTTATCCACTTTGTGGTGGCAATGGTGACTGAGCAAGCGGCAGCGACGGTCGCCAGCGCAGGGGACAGGGCAACAGAACCGTGTTGTTCTCTAGTGATTTTTGAGCTCTATTCGGCGCGACCTTCTTGTACACTTCTAAAAAAAGCAAGACAGTGAACAAGGCACGTAACTTGGGAGGTGCATGAATTAGGGTTAGATTGCAGACGAAACACGCGTACGGCTACGGGCAAAAGTTGATTAGATGCTTCGAGCTTTCACTAGTCTCTGGTTCAAGAGACAATTATAATATTCAACCCGTGTACTAATTTTTCTTGCTTACTTGCATAACCCCTTCTTATCCACCGAAGCGCACACGTCACTCGGCCACAGACACACACCTCAGACGCCCTGAGAACCAAAACACCTTATTATTAATTACGAGCGTCTCTTTCTGATCTTGAGGTGAACTAGAGCCAAAGATAGAAACATCCGTCGTTTAACATTGATCTTGAGTTACTTTCTACAATACCAAACGCAAAGTCTCGTTAAGGAGTGGACGAGATCTTCTGTCTATTTTATTTTGTTCCTATTTTATTTTATGAATCTCAGCTATTTATTTATGTGGGACTTACGTAAAATTCACATATATAAATGACTAAGATTTATGGGACAAGATAGAAACAAGATAAAATAGACAAAAGATACTGGCTCACACTGTCGGAAGGTAAGAGGGTTTTAATTGCAATAATCAAGATTTACTGATAAAAGAGTTTTAAAATAATTAATTAAAAAGTTGTGATATAATGCTTCAATTTTAGTTTATTGGTGAATTTTTAAACAAATCTTTTTAGGTAAAGGTTCGATTATCTCGTTGTCATATCAGGCGATGTTTAAAAAACCGGACAGAAGTTAAACGGGTAAGAAAAAAGTTTAAGGATTAAAAGGTTTAACCAATATTAAACCGTCATAAAACTGATTAAAGATTAAATAAAAATAAAGAATTTGAAATGTAATTGAAAGAGAATGTTCTTATCAATGGAAGAATTTGAAGTTTAATTGAAGAAGAGATTGTTAAATAAAAATGAATAGATTAATTTTGATTTATAAGAATTTATTAATTTGTAAAAATTGACTAATTAATTAATAAGCTGATAAGTTTTTAACAACTAGCGTTATTGAAGTAAATTGAATTGGAAAGTTAAAAATTGAATCGAAAAGTTGGACCGTTGAAAATTATTACGAATGAACCGGTTGAGTTTTTTGATCATTGTAATTAATAGTTAGTGATAAATTTTAGTTTAGGGTAATGTTAAGGCTCAATGAAATACAACAAAGTGGAGATTTATAAAAAGTTTATCAACTTAATAATAAAGACACATTTAAGAGGGCTTTCATATACCTAGTGCAACCATTTAAAAATTAGTTAGTTTTAAGTTTTATGTAAAAAAAAAGTGAATACAAAAAAATAAAAAATGAAATTATCTCACTTTTAAAGGCTAAATGATACATATATTTAATATCGGTAAAATCTCACACCCCTTCTCCCGAAATTACGAGACTATTTTGCCGAATTCTTTAAAGAGAATTGTCTCGCGCTCTTAAGTATTCTCTACCTACCCACTTGTGTCGGTTTTAGGTACAAGTACTTTTTTGTTGAAGGTCGTTTAAGCTTTTCTTAGGAGTATAGCATAGGTTACTTCAGTGTCGTAGTGCCTGGTATTCGAACATTAGCTCGAGGCATTTTCTTTACCTCTTCTTACCGAGATGCAGGTTTGAAATATAAATATTTAATAATTTTTAGTGAATATAATATATATAATTGTAATATTTATACACAAGTTCACCAAACAAAATAAATATAAAATGCCAAATTGGGTAAAACAATTAATTTATTATTATGTTAAATAGACAAAAACAAATGCTTGTTTAATTAATTTCAGTTCAAGTCAATAATAGATTAAAAAAAACAACTAACCGGAAAATAAAAAATAGAAAAAAGAAAATAGGAGCGAGAATCCCCAAAAATTGTCTGAAACGACAACGAAGCTATCGTTTTTGTTCTTCCAAGTCGTCTCCTCTCCGCACACCATGTCTGCAACTTCATATGTCTTCTCTTACATATATCTGTATGTGTATATAAATATGTCCACATATCCATCATAAAAGTAAGAAAAACATCCATTGTTAGTTAATTGTCGTTGGATTTCTATTCAACATTTGGTGTTGCTCTGTTTCCAGGCTTGCTTCCCTTTTTCTGTTCTTGGCTTGTTCTGAAAGGAACTTTAGACTTCTTCTATTTGTTTATTTTAAGCTTAAAGATGAGAGAATAGGATGTAGTGTTTGATGAATTGTCAAATAGCTGGGGTGATTCCTTTTGAGTGAATTCCAGCTAATAACAGAAATTTAAGTGCTTGGGTTTTGTTGTTTTAGCTTTTGATAGCTATAAGAATTTTCAGTTTCTTTACTTAATTACTTTCTTACGTCCTTTGAGGGTGGTCTTGATTGAAAAGGGTAGTGAGTCCTATTGAGTTTTGTTGTTTTGGCTTGATTTTGTGTCATTTTGAGTCGTGGGTATGGGATTTTTGGTGAGATTAGAAGTTGACAGAACTTCATTAAACTAAATCCTTGTGGAGATTGGAATTTGAAGGTGGGTTCGTTGACTCTTTGGGTCCAGCTCTAGGAAAAACCCAGGACTTGTTGATGGTCTTGTTTGAAATTCTGCCAGCGGCAGGAGATTTTTGTTCCATTTTGATCCAAAGGTTGAAGCTTTAAGTGTGAATCCGAAGTCTGTGATTTGGTTTTTTGGGGAATTCAGGGATTCTGGATTTCTCTTGAAGGATAGAATAGCTGTTGTATATATATATATATATATGGGGTTTAGGTCGTGTGTACATGATTGAACTTTGGTTTTTGATAAGGTTTGTTTTCTAGGAGCGCAGTTGGTACTGTCGCTTTTGATTACATATTAGGGGTTTAAAATGGATGAATCTCAGGGCAGTTCGTCTTCGCTACCACCTTTCCTCACAAAGACTTATGAGATGGTGGATGATCTGTCAACAGATTCAATTGTCTCATGGAGTGCTAGTAATAAAAGTTTTATTGTCTGGAATCCGCCAGACTTTGCAAGGGATTTGCTGCCAAGATTCTTCAAACACAACAACTTTTCAAGCTTCATCAGGCAGCTCAATACATATGTATGTCCAGATACCTTCCTTTTATTCTGTATGTGGCTATGTGTAAGCTTTTCCATTTTTGTTGGTTTGTTGAGTGGATTGTTTCTGTATTCCATAGGGTTTTAGAAAAGTCGACCCAGAGCAATGGGAGTTTGCAAACGAGGATTTTATTAGAGGCCAACCACACCTGTTGAAGAACATTCACAGAAGAAAACCAGTTCATAGTCATTCTATGCAGAATGTACACGCGGCTAGTCCATTGACAGAGTTGGAACGTCAGAGATACAGGGATGACATAGAGAGACTTGAACTTGATAAAGAATTTCTAATTTCACAGATACAGAGCCACGAACAGGAGCGGCAAGTATTTGAGTCGCAAATGAAGGTTTTAAAGGAGAAGTTGCAACAAATGGAACGAAGACAGCAACATATGCTGTCTTTTGTAGCACGAGCCTTACAAAAGCCAGGGCTTTCTTTAAATCTCATGCAGCAACTTGAAGGTCATGATAGAAAGAGAAGGCTACCCAGAATTGGTTATTTCTGTGATGAGGCCAGCATGGAGGATACTATGATGGTGACATCCCAAGTTCCAGGTAGAGAAAATGTTGTGAGCAACTTTGCTGTGCCATTAAACATGGAACTGTTTGAACAATTGGAGTCGTCCCTTACATTCTGGGAGAATATTGCTCATGATGCTGGTGATACCCACCATCAAAACCATTCCACTGGAGAATTAGACGAATCTACAAGTTGTGCAGAAAGCCCAGATGTTTCTTGCGTACATCTTAACATTGATATTCGACCGAGATCTCCTGTTATTGACATGAATTCTGATCCTGGTGTAGCTGTTGCTCAAGAGCCTTTTCCTGAAAAAGAACAAGCAGCTGGAACTGCTCCTGCTGCAGTTATTGGCGTCAATGACGTATTCTGGGAACAGTTTTTGACTGAGAATCCCGGTTCGGCTGACACTCACGATGTTCAATCAGAAAGAAAGGACACTGACATTAGAAAAAATGAAACCAAAGCTGGTGATCATGGGAGGTTTTGGTGGAGTTTGAGGAATGTAAATAATATTGCAGAACAGATGGGGCATCTTACTCCTGCAGGGAGAACTTGATATTGGTTAACTGTTTTTTCCAGTTTTGATGCCTTAGAACCTCATATGTAGTAAAGGTAGGTGTGCTGGCTTTTATCATAATAATATGTACAGATATCCTAGATGTTATCTCGTTTACTCAACAATGTACGATTCTTGTAGTTTCAGGTGAGTTATCCTTTAGATTGGTTGGTGCAAAATTCCTGAGACAAATCATCCTTGTTTACTGTCTAACTTAAGCTACTAAAGATATTACATGTTTTGAGGAAAACATGAGTTAGACAGTTGAAAGGAGAAAATGGTTTTGACACATAATCTTGGGATATCTGGTCCAATTTCTTTAACAAAATCTCCCTCTATAAGCCTTTTCTTTTACTGGAATTTAGTATCATATGCCTTGAATTGGATGCATTTCAGATTGAGCCATTCTTCAAGTAACTGAAGTCAGGCAACAATATGCTTCCGCCTGCATTGAAAGTTGGACTATTCTGACTCAGGAGGAGAAATGCACTGGAGTATTAATGTATACCATACACCTGAATTTAAGTATAGTAATATTCATCTCTTACCAAAAACAAGCCTTTATTTTTGAGAAGTTTCTGTCTTACTCTGTGCCTTTTTGGGAACAAGAGAACAATAGCTTGACAAAGGGTTCGGTCCAATTTAGTCGCTCAATCGAACCCACCATTGATTTAAGATATTATATTGATATATTGATAAGGTGAATATCCAGTCTATTCAATGCTAGGCATAATGAGTATAAGAGCCTCAAATATCAGAATCCGATGAATCAGCCCAGGACGAGTTACTAATGGGATGTCCTTTTTCTGCCAAAACTACAGAAATGATAAAATAAAGGCTAACCCTATATATATACATATGTACTAAATTCCTGTAACTTTTCAATCTTCTCCAAATCCAGACCATATATTCTTCTCAGAAAATTACTGGCAAATAGCCAGAAAGGGATGGTATAATACAAGGGGGAGGGAATAGGATGAGTGTGGTTGTGAACGAACTGGAAATAATTGCTCATAATGTTGTTCTCCGACAATGAATGCTTGGTGAGATATAGTTATCAAACAACTATTCAGACAGGTGATACCATGATATAGTTATGAAGCAATAATTATGACATTCTTGGTGTACTATTGTTTCATCATGTACCGAGTCTTTCCTCACAGAGTGGTCTTGGTTGGTAGCGTTCACTACATGCGATCTCGTCATTCTAAGTTTAGAAAGTTCTTGCTGTTTGTATAACAAAATTGACGTTGAGAAGTGGAAGACAGTTGTTTTACTAATTCGGTTTGAAACACGAGCACATGGGTCGTGGAAACGTCACCTGGTCCAAGTCTCTGAACACAGCCTGGAATAATATTGGTCAAGAGTCATGAATGGAGGTGGAACTCAAATATTTCCAAAGTTGGACTCACCATACTCCAGTTGAGACTGAATTGTCTCTTGCAAATGAATGGAGCAGAAATCACGTACTAACAAGATTTTATCTATTCTCTGTCACCGCCGACGAAGTCTTGTACTTCACGAGACGTTGGCAGCTGCTAGGTGTCTTAGGAGGATTTTAACTATAAGAAGATACGGTTCAAATTCGCGACCTCACTTAAGTCAGAAAAACTCCTTACTAACTCACCGACGCTTTGGGGTTCAGTGTCAGCTTTCATATACTCCAATCTTTTGTCTTTAAAGGCTAATATTTTAAAAACTGGACCAGAAATTAAATCAGTAAGATTAGAAGTTTAGAGTTTAAAAGATTAGATTAGATTTATTTTTGTTTATAAAAATTTATTAATTTACAAATATTAAAGTAAATCAAGCTGAAAAATTGAAAACCGAATAAAAAATTAAACGGTTCAAAAATTTTATGATCGAACCGATCAAACTAATAAAATTTTTTAATGATCCGGAACAAAAACGTTGAAGGCGTTAAGAGATTCCATAATCTCTGGGTGAGAAGGCACAGCGTACCAGGAAGCGCATGACAGGACAAGAAGCCAAAAATGAGAAAGGAAGATGTTAAAATAGCTCTTGTTAACATATTTTGTTTGGTCCATCTGGTAATACCAATCTTATATGCCTGCGACTGTCGCCTGAAATGGATATTGAAGTTGTTTATAATCATAACTCACAGTCACAGCCATAGATTTAAAGAGACCAAGTACGATGAGGATTTAAAGTGTAATGCTAGTATAATAACGTTATAGCTTATTTACATTGTAATTACAATTTTGTTTTGGCATGATCAGGATCACGGCAAGAATTGTTCACTCTCCGATTCAGAATCATAATCATAACAAGCCTGTTTCATTTCAAACCATACCTGCCTGAAGACTTGGATGATGAGGCTGTGATACTCGTCGGTGTTCAGTGTCAGATAGCAGGCTAAAAGCTCTTCAAGCTCTTCGGGCCTGTTAATTCCCTTCTCTTGAATCATCTCCATCATTGATTCTCTGAAGTCATTTTGTGGATCCTTTGAAAATGTTACTACTGCAAAACTCTCCAACCCCATCGCTGATGCTTTTTGTTTTTTTGTTTTCTTCTTCTTCCTTGTTCTAAACTTGGCTTTTCTCATGTCTTCAATAGCTTTCACTTTGCAGATTTCTGCTCTTCTTGGGGAGTGAACTCTGACTGTGCTGCTGTCCTTTGGCCTTTTGCTCTGTAATTCCCTGCTTATGTACATAGATTTCCTCCGCTTCTCACCCCTTGACTTCAATTCCTCTATCTTCATCGCTTTCAGGTTTTGCCACTCACAATTCAAGTTTTCCGAAGAAAGATCTTCACATTCTTTTGCATCAGCAAATTTAGAGTCTGCATCAGTCTCTCTAGGGTATGATTCTTTTGAGTTCGCTGGAGAGAGGTAGCAAATTTCCCTTGAATAGGAATAAGCTGGAAACTCGCAATCCCTCTTCTCCAGAGTCTCTCTTGTTTTGCTCATACCAGCTTCATAACCAGTGTTTGCTACTGATCTCCTGGCTACGGATTCTGCTTCATGATATGGCGCGTCTTCTACATTGAATTCCTTTGCCTTCTCTTCATAAAGCTTTTGGCTTACTTTCCCAAATATCTTATCTTCTTCAAGTCTCAGTCTTGGCGTTCTAATTTCTGCCACCTTTTCTCTTATATCTGTATTCATTTCTGGAAAAATCTCATCTTTTCCTGTCAAATTTCTCATCTTTCTTAAACCAGAAGCAGAGTGGACGAACTCATCATTGTCTTCACTTGTTGCCCTTGGAGCATTTGATCTACAGGTCTGATAACTTGATGGCGCAAAACCTGGCTCATCTTCTGAATCATATACAACCGAAGTTAAGATGCCCCTACTCCTTTTGCCATCAAAACCATCATCTCCAAAAGACAATCTCCAAAAATCATCACCTTCACCTCTATAGAATCTGCCACCTCCTCCACCATCAACCAATTGTGGCGAGTTGATAGTTCCATGTTTCCACTTGCCTTTTCTCTTTGCTTTCCCACGTCTCTCTTCTGGGTTCACGCTCATTTGCTTGAATTTTGTCAGCCAGGAAGAGGGAAGTACATGAGACATTAAAGAAGGCCGGGAGAAAGAAGAAGGTGAAGTAGGTTTCTTTCTGCCCCACTTCATCTTTCTATCGGCAACCAATACTGGAATTCTCTAGGTCTCCTGTTTTGATCAGAAATTGCAACAGAGTTTGAGGGAAAAAGGAAAGGATAATATGGAGATCAAGTGTGGTAAATGGTAATGGGGTAGCAGTTCCGACATAGTTGGGCGGATAAATAGGGACGTGAGTTACCAACTTGTTTTGTTCCAGTGTTTCTTTTCAAAAGAAAGGCCCGCTTGAGTCTTGTGACCACTTTGCCTAGCTTTATTCTCACTTTATGGCTTCTACTCGGATTCAAAACAGGCCTAAGGATCCCTTTGGATCCTCTAGGGGAAGTAGTAACCTACCTCCCTTGGCAACTCCACTTGTCTCTAGACTTTGACAGTGTACTTGCACTCGTGTACTGGACTGTCAGTGCTTCTTACCTCAGATTTTGGATGATTAAGGGCGGTAGCTACTCTCTTGGATTCAGTGATTTGAGGAATAAAATTTTCAGTCACTTTCTTTTGTTTGCAAAATCACATCACTCCCTTCTTTTGTCTGTTGCTTTAGTTTTTATGTCTAGATTGCGTGACCTTTTGAGCTTAAAGTCAAAGACCAGCACAGTGCATGAAGAACAAGACAAAGGGAACAAGGAAATGGTAATAACTTGTAATGTAAGAACAAGATATAAGACCTGCAAGATATGGTAGAGCTCGTGGATTTACAAAGTTGGATTGGCCCAAAATAAAAGATGGGATTGGTCCGACCTGTGGTAAATTGTCATGGCCCCTATGACAAGGTTCAAAGACTTTGGTCTGAGTGACGAAAGCAGTACTTTGTTTCAAGGAATGCAAAGAATCTACATTCTTGATCAGAGAATTGGCACAACATAAAATTTTCTTGTCAGGAAACAAAGGCAGTTTGGTCGCTCTGTGTCGACAAATGTTTGAGATTATGAAAACAATGAATTCAAGATGTGTCAACTTTTGTTTATAGGAGCATGTTCTTGATATTGTTAATTCGAAGACTTCATTTCTTCCTGATAGTTTGATACTGTAGTCTTAATCTGAGAATACAAAGTGCTCTTAAGGATAATATAGTTAGCACCATTTGCCTCTATCCATTAAGATGGGTGTTCAAACCTTCACCTTGGACTAGGTGGAGTAGTGGGTAGTTAGTACTTGATCTCTAGCATATCTCATTATACTAAAAGATCATGGATATAAGTTTTTAACTATCCCTGATAGGTATGTCTAATAAGCTTCCTATCAAGCATATAATGTTTTCATTACTATGACCACTATTTTATTCGGAATCAATATGAACAAAGCATGATGATATTTTCTTTCATGAAATGATAGTTCTTGTAAATCTTTTTTTTTGGAAATTAAATAAATATATTAAATGCAAAAATGGCAAGGCCCTATAATATGTTGTTTGAATCCTCTACATTCAATACAAAAGGAATCAAATATGCTAACTATTTCTTTCAGGATAATATATGAAACAAGTCCATTTCTAACAATTACAGCTTAAGGTATTCTTAAGTTAAACCCGATGTATTGAATACAACATTCGAGAAACTAGCTTTGTGATAGTTTGTGATCAGCACTTCCCTTATCTTTGACATGAATCATGATATTGTAGTTGAATTTTATCGGACCAATCTGTTCTTTTGTTCCTCTCCTGCCATGTTTCATACGTAATGGCAGGTAGAGAAAGTTTTACAAGCAACATATTATCTTGACATATATGTAAATTATCTGCACATATTCAATTTTTGTATTCTTTTACACATTTCAGGTTGAAAATTACAATGACAAACACTCAATCATTAGAAAAAGATTCAACGAACTTAACATCCTCCAATCTAAGTTTATGTTTTGTAGCTGAATGATTAACTATGGAGGAATTTATAACATGAAAGAACATCTTGCTGATACAAACAATGATATTACTTCTTGTAACAAAGTGCCATTTTTGAGAAATTTTGAATTAAATTAAGCCATAAAAGGCAGCATAACTAATACCAACACAATCACCTTGTAAAGTCAAGATATAGAAACACTATAAGATTACATTTGACAACTATTTAAGGAAAATACAACTCGTGCATGTGTTTATACTTTCCAGACATCGTTGAGACAATACAAGTCTAAATCCTTATGTTTATAGATGCTAATGTGAGCTCTAATATGTTGAAATAGATATGTGTTGAAATGCTCAACGGAGAGGCACTTGTCATGAAAAATTGATGTTCCTTTCATTCTAAACTGCAAAGACTAGGACAAAAAGAGAGATGTAAAAGCACCTTTTGATAGTTTTACTCTGAAATCTTAGATCAACACACCAAGGTTTAATTTGGCTTAAAACCTCTAGAAAATCACTTAGACAACACTTTAGCGCGAATGATTTCCAGGAATATCTTACATAATTGCATTTGAAGAAAAGATGGTCTGAGGTTTCCTTATCCCATCTGTAGAGACAACACCAATTAGTAAGGTAAGTAAACCTTGCAATCTTATAAACAATAGAATCTTGTTTAACATTGCAAGCCAAACGATTGTTGATGCTCTCGATTGAAGATGGATAGACCAGACTATTTTTGTCCATGGAAGAACTGGAAGGTTGCTAGAAAATACTTTCCTGTAAGAAAAATTATTGACCACCCCATTAGTGGTATATTTCTATATGACAATATCATTATCTAAGTTAGGACAAGTTTGTAGGATTTTAGTCTTTAGAGAAGATAATATTGAAGCTTTTCTAATCAGATCCTTTCTTGTAAGAGCTGAGTTGAAGCTCCATAGGTTCTTGTTCTTTAATGAAGTATATGTGGATCCATCTACACCATTTGATGTACATGAGATTACTGAAAATTATTTGTAAAAACAAGAAAAAGGGAAAAAGAAAAATAAAGAGACTCATAATGTATCTTTTGGAGATAATAAGGTAAAAGTATTATATAAAGGAACAAATGATGACATTGATATTAGGTTTGACAAAATCATCCCGATCTAGTTGGCATTCAATGGTTCACGTCTAGATTGATTAAGCTTTGGGTCAGGCTTGTGCCAATAGGATTGATCTAAAGTCAGTTGAACATCTTTTCCAAAAGGAAATTATTTTGGTATAATTATCCAAAACAACTTCATTTTAGGCAATTTAACCAAAATAATATCATTTTGGAAAGTTAAGTGGTTTTAAGTTTGATTTTATACTATGCAGCTCAAGATTGACTAAGCTTTATGCTAAGATCATGTCACAACCTAGATGACCCATCCTATTGCAATTCCTAATTTGATACTTATCTTCCTCCAAGAAATAATTTTAGTTCTCAACTAAGTTTAGAAAGTGTTTTGTATGATAAGAATGTGATTTTGCAATGTAAAAAAGCTTGAGCTACTAGTTGCTATCATTTATATATTCCTTTAAATGCTTTAAATTCACCGTATTTTCAAGAAACAATAGATGCTACAATGATGATAGATCCTAAATTTAAGGCACCTTCTTATTATGAGATTCACGTCCCTTTACTTTAAGATTTCAAAAAATAATGCTAGTTGATTATAGATTTGTATAAGTCTGATTAAGGAATAATACGATGCACTATTATAACAAACAAATAGGCTAATCAAAGACAAAGAATTTTGATTAATTTCTTTGTTTATTGTAATATTAGAACAACTTTTATCAAGTATGTTTATACTTTTGATATGGTAAAAAATGGTAATACTTTATTTGAATTATTTTATCAAATTATCAAGTGGGTTAGACCAAAAAATTTAGTATGCTTCATTTCAAATAATACAACTAATTATGTATTAGTTACATACTTATTACAATCAAAATATGAACATATTTATTGATATCAAAATATGAACATATTTATTGATTTTCATATCTAGTGTAATGTATAGATCTCATTTTAAAAGATATTGGTGGTATGAACTATATTTTTAATATTATTTAAAGTGCATCTAAAATTATATTTTTTTATAATCATCTCACATTTTGTTCTGATTAAGAAAGTAAGAAGAATAAGTTGAGATTATGCATTCTGGTGCTACTAGATTTGAACTACATTTATACCTTTGAAAATTTTATAATAATAAATAAGTACTTCAAAACTTAGTGACAAATAAACACTTTTTAAGTCATAAGTTATCAAAGGTGTTAAAGGAATGTGTCATTATTCTACCTAATAAAATTTGGGATGTTTACTTGATCATTATAAAAATTGTGACTCCACTTATAAAGGTTATTAAAAATAGTTAACTAATATGAGAAGCCATACTTAAGGTATATATATGATAGTATATATAGAGTTCACAAAATAATTATGAATCTTTTAAAAGGGAAGGAAAATTGCTCAAGCCTATTAATTGATAATAAGATAAGTATTTTACTCAAAGATCCACTTAATAACTTACTTTATCAATCTTTAATGCTTATATAGTGAAAATGCATATATAGATGTTAATGTTATGAGCAATCTTTTCTATGTGATTGAATATAAGTTATTTTCCCTAATAAAGAAGAATCAAATAAGATTATATCATGAAGATTTTGGGAGTTTTGTTAGGCTATCTACAAAGAGGGAACTTATGTTGAAAAAAATGGAGCACGGTAAGTTTTGTACTTTTTGCTTCATTCTTTACTTATTAATAATAAAATTTTATATCTTTTAACTCTTAACAGACTATTTGATGAAAGTGCTCGATATTGAGGAAACTTATGAATAGATTTCTCAATCAAACATCTTTTTCTTTAAGTTGTGAATATTATTCATATAAAGAAACAAAATTGTTTAGAATATTAAAGATTCAATTACCTTATTTATGTTACTTATAATATGAGGACGAAGAATAATTATATTATTGATTGAATTTTTTAAAGCCATTATACTTTTTATTTTTGATTTTATAATTTCTTTGTTATATATTTAAAGCTCTAGTAAAGCGGAGAATATATGATCCAATTGATATTCAATATATTAGCCATATTAATTTTACATCAAAGAAGAAGAACTATTATTTGATCTTGATTATAGTGAACTTGAAAAGGACATTTATAAAGAACATGCAATTAAGGAAATTTATTGATGGTGGGTTGATGTCTTATTTTAAAAATTAAAGTATAATATATTTCTATAAAAATAATTTTATATATTACCGACTTATAAATTATTTAAATGCAATAGAAGATGTTGACGCAGATACGTTGGATGAAATTATAGTTTATAAATCTTTAAATAATATTAGAGAATTTTGGATTTGTTACAATAATGAGAGACAACCTCTTTCAAAATATTATTTTAATTGTTACTGCTATTTTATTTTTATTTTTATTAATTAGGATGAGAATGGGAATGGGAATAGGAATGAGAATGAATATAGTGAGGAATGAGAATGGATATAATCATTATAATTATGATGGTTGGTCAAGATGAAAGAATGATTACTATTATCATTGATAGTGGTTAGTTTGTTAAAAATCTTGAGAAATAAAAATTTGTTAAAAATTTGTTTTATATCAAATATAAATATATTTTAATTAATTATATTTTATGCACCCTATTTATAATAACAAAATGTTTAAAATCAAGTATATTACAGTATTTTCTTTCCAATAGCTCATGAAGAAAAAAATACTGCAGTATTTTCTTGCATCAATATATCATTAGTTACATAATATCCTCAAAATATAGTTTAATAATCCAAAATATTATACAATTCATCGACATAACCATAATATCTACTATTTCATTGCTATAGTAAAATCAAGTAACATAGTTTAATATAATTTACATTCCTCTGATAATGAAAATGATGTAAAATATCACAGCTATACACAATACCTTAACCAAAAGCCTTCAATTGATGCACAATAACCAGGTTAACACTACAAACTTTGCTTGCATCACAACTACAAAATTCCCAACTAGTACAAAATAACCTAGTTAGGAAACATCAATTGCATCATAAGTTCATAATACATACAAAAATATTAATATGCTTCATCGAATGATTCATAGACTAGAAGATGGATAGAGGAATCCAAGTACAAAAGACTTTTTTAAATGACTTTGCAAAGCAAACAAAACCTGAACTTTAGCAAGATCATTACAGAATAACACAACAGCCTTACCAACATTCATTTGAGATATGCCAATATTAAGAAGCTCACTAATGAGCTATTGCATCTTCTCAATAGTTAGAGAATCAAATTTAATTCCGCAATCAAAGCATTTGTAACAGTTGAATATTGTGAGGCTATTTGTTCGCAAATAGACTCAAACTTAACGGTAAAGTTGTCTAACTTTGACTCAATAGTATTTTGAAGTGTTGCTGGTCTTTTTTTTCTTGTAAGAACTTTCCTTTCTTAATGACAGGATTTTTCGCCTTTTTATTCCATGGCTGCTTGAAGGAATAGCTGAGGATCCTTGTGTATCATATACCATAACAAGTTCATCTTCAATGTCCGATGAAGAACATACTGTCATATTCTTTGGGCTATTAGCCTTAACACTTGCTTCAGCTAAATTCTCAGCTTATCTTTACCCCACACCATGTCCAGTTTCCGTAAATATGGGAATTTAAAGTTCCACATTCTAATTGTGTTCTTGTGATTATGTAGAAAATAATTACAAGAAGAAGAAGATTAAAACGTAATATTAAGAAAATGTTATAATTATGAGAAAAGAAACTACTAAAAAAAGAGTTCAATCAACTTTTGAGTTAGATGTCCTTACCAAGAACCATTCATTAAACCATTGTTTCTCACAATTGATCTTACGCTCAACATCTTCCCACTGACAGCCACTTTGCATACACATTTTAGAAATTGGATTGTACTTGTTTCTTAACCATTTAATCTTAGAGTCAATGTGGGGATCAACATCCTTATCAAAATTGGGAATCTTGCTCAACAACATTTTGTGCACTTCAACCATGTAATTGTTCTTAAATCCGCCATCTACTTTCCATAAAGGATCACAAGCTAGTTCCAGCAAATCGTCTTCCAAAGCTTTCACCTCATCATCCTTCCAATACTGCTTATTATTTCCCCTCCCACGGGCAGCCATAACCATTCCTAATAAAAGTATAACAATGTAAGAGTTATCAAAGAAATAACATATAATAAAAAATAACTTTGTTGAAAAATCTAAATACAATGATGTAATCTAATAACTCACGAACACATAGTTACACAAATAGAGATATTCACATGGGTGCATTTCGAAAGTAATCCAACAACTCTCAGTTATATATTATTAATAGTAAATAAATAGAGATGTTCAACATTCAGGTACATTAATTGAAATCAAAACACATATGAAACAAACATATCTTAAATTACTAATATACATAATTGTCATTGGATCTAGTTGTCCATATATTATACATGTTGGATACCATATTATTCCTGAATGTTAACTACTCTTCAGTTGGACTAATTTGTGTAATGTGTTCCATTTCATCATCTTCTTCACTCTCATCTTCCTCACTCTCCTCTTCATTTTCAATGATTGACTCTTATGGATCAAAGCTCATAAACTTGCGAATCAAGTTCTGTAGATGAGAACAAGCCATTATAATGCAAACTTGGATTTCAATTGAGAAAAATGAAAGGGATGCAAAGATCTTCCATCTTCTTTTCAACAATCCAAAGCATCTCTCAATAACATTCTTTGCTTTGGAATGTTTCATATTAAAGTATTCCTCCGCTGTCTCTGGTCAATGGCCATCGAATTCTTTGACATGATAGCGTTGCCCTCGATACGAAGCAAGAAATCCATTTTGCATTGCAATATCCTGAGTCAACCAAGTAATAACGTCCTTCATAATTAAACATATCATTACGATTGAGCAACATAACTCAAAGAGAAACAAAATTGGATATTGTAAAATAAATTTACCTTGAGGGACTCGTAGACCATGAGGCCTTGAGGTCGCATCTCGAAGCACATGACCATCATGTGCAGAGCCCTCCCAACCAGGTAATACATATATGAATTACATGTTTGGGCAACAAACACCTAAAACATTTATTGAAATACATCATTTTCTTGTGCGATATTAGGGCTTATCTTCCTTAAAAAGTGTAAATTTAATTAGTGTCCCATCTAAGGCTCCTAGGTAACCCTACAAATTAAAACTAAAAGTTGATTTAGCACATAAAAGTTATGATATTAATGTTATAGGTTAATTATAATGTTTAATCACTTGAAAACATTTCCATCTCTCATCTTGACAATCATGAGTAATAAGCTCCAGTTTCTTGAGCAAAATATGATGTAATCTTATAATTGCATGAAAAACTTGATGGAATTGCCAACTCACAGTTTCTTTACTACGAAGAAAAAGTAGGCTTATTGTCCTACTCTTTTTATGGTGAGCTAAGGTGTATATGAATATTGCTACAACCTCTTCTACGAATGTGTTCCTAGTGTCTTTTAAACCCCTGACATATCTTACCATATCACACACTATCCTAAAGGTTGCTCTATCCATATGAAGTTCACTAATGTAAGCATTATCACAATCCATGGTCAATCTAAACATCCATCTTATTCTATCAATCCTTTTTTCTTCCTTTGTTTTGATTTTATAGACCTTATATTGAGGGTACAAACAATACATAACATAATGGATAGCAAATAAGAAAACCATCATATTATTTGTTGTTTGTTGAAGTATCAAAATCTGCTTTAGTTTGTGCCGTCGTTCGCTAGTAGTGGGCGAGCCATGTTGATCTACATTGAAAATATATATCAATGTACTTCAAGTTCCTAACCTTGACAAAAATATATCAAGTTTTGGTCTATTGATTAATAAACGATATGAATGAACTTTGCTAGTGGTGAATGAGTAATACTTTATATTAAAGGAGCTCAAATTGCTGAGAATTTGCGTCTAGAACAAACTTTGTTAAGCACACCAGCTTAGTAAGCAAGCAAGATTTTCTTTTACAAACTTCCTGGAGAGCAAAGTAAAGGTTAGAACTACTTCACTCTGATGTATGTTAACCTATGAGTGAGGTTTCACTAAACGATAGTAGATTCTTCATTTTATTTATGTATGACTATAGCAGATATAGTTGGATTGCATTGTTGAAATAAAAGTTAAAATGCTTATTACATTCAAAAAAGTGAACGTAAGACAACAAAAAGAAATAAGGGTTTCTCTTATTGATAACCTTATATACTTTTTAACAAAATGGAGTAATAGAGAAGAATATTAGAATCATCATGAGAGTGAAAAGGGAGCATAATGGATGAAAAGGTAATACCTAAGAAGTTTTTGATTAAAAGAGTAACTATTTTAGCATATTGGCTATATATGCTACCTACAAAAACACTCGAAGGTAGAACACCATATTTCATAGTTTAGTAAATATTGTGAATTTTGAGAATATTATGGAGATGACTCACCAGTTCATGAAGAGGAAGAAGTTCTAAGAAATGCAAGTGTAGATGAAGAACTTACAGGAACTCGATTTGGGTATTTCTTAATGATCTTGTTAGATTCTTGGAGTCGTTCACCTACATCATAACCACAGACATCGTTTAATGTAAATAAATATATATGATTTCTAACATCAACTGTCTTATTGCCAAAGATATTAGCAGAAAGCAATAAAAACAACAAACTTGTAGATGTAAGATCAAGAAGGATAAGGAAACAACAGAGTAATCAAGAAGGCTCACACAGATTTCAACATATCATATTTCATCAGTAACACTTCACACACAAAATCTTGAAGAATCCATAGTATACCTTCTTGTCTAGCTTATCTCCAAATCTTGCACTCTTGATTCTATCAATCATCTCATCACCTTCACCTACTCTACTTGCCTGATACAAACTCTTGATTAGAACAACAAATGTAGTTTCAGCAGGGTAACACCCCTATTCACCCATCCTGTAAAACAAATTCATAGCATCCTAAGTTATTCTTATCTTGCATAGGTTACTAATTAACACATTGAAAGCACCCACATTTCGTGGAACCCCACAAATGTCCATCTCAACCAACATGTTTTCAACCTTAGAATCAATCCTGAAGGGATCTTTCTCTCTACATAGCTTACAAACACAATCAATAATAGCCTTATAAGCCATTGTACCAATCTCAAACCCACCCCTATACATTTCACCAGCCAATCTCTTAGCTTCCTCAAGTTTCCCATCAACACACCAGCCTTTTATCAGCAGATCACAAATTCCCTCGCCAGGAAATATCTCATTCGCCAAATTCTTTACCTTTTTCTCTGCATAACTCGCATACCATTTATCACACAACTTTTGCACTACTAGTTGAAGAGACTCCCTATCTCTTTTAGACCCATAATCACTTTCCATCCTCTCAAAAAACCCAACAACCTAAGTTGGCCTACCAGCTCTGACAAGCTTATCGATCGTCGATTCAAACCTTTTAATCCCAATAATAGGCTTAGCCTCGAAAAGTAGTTCATGGGTTGCTTTGAAATCCTTCCTCCAAGCAAAGTAGTCAATGAAAAACAACATAGTCTCATCAGTATGCTTGAAATTTACCGTCGAAACTAGCCACTAGTTGAACCCCATAATTGTACGGCCAGCTTCAAAAGATAGATTGAGCATTTGCAAGATAAGTGAAGGGGTTACTTTGCTAGCAACGTGAGAGAAGTTAAGATTGAGTCTTTCTGAGATGGAAAGCGAATCTATATCAGGGGCTTTGAGGAGCTCTGTAGAAATAGACTGTGCTAGAGGATCTGTGTCAAAAATGTCATGATTTGGGGTTTTGGCTGAGGAAGAAAAGCAATTGATGAGAGAGAGTTGTAAGAGTTGGAATTTGGAAAGATGGGTAATACAACCCAAGCTCAAAATGACCTTAGCTTGGAGGAAAAACCACAACTACCTCAGAGAGATAGTAGTGAAAGCATTTCAAGGATGGGGTCGAGCGGTTCCAAAAGAGACCATGAGTTTCAGGTTGTTATAGCTTGGTTCTTTCAAAGAATCTACCAACTTAAATTATTATTCAACACATGAGTTCTTCAGTGCTTGTAATTTTTAGGAATCGAAAATTACCGATGCTACTTTTTGGTTTCAGCTATTTCCATAGGGGGTTGCAGGGATTAGTTTCTGGGTCTCACGTAAGAGAAAGGTAGATATATACTGGTCGACGCTCACGTTTGTGGGTCATTGGTAAGAGGAAAACAATATCTATTGGTAAAGAGTCAAGGAGGAGCCAGTCGCAGCAAAAACCGCGCCAAACGAACATAGCAATGACTCCCATTCCTCTAGATTACGAGAAGAATGGAATATTGCCCAAAAACAAGGAATGAAAATATTAGCTATTTAATGATCAAACATTACTTTTCATTCCATACTCATGTCTCTTTTCCCATACCTACTAAACAATTATCATTTGATTATATATATATAAACATTATTGGATTTTTTTATTTTAATAAAATATTTTCTTTTTGCTTATTCTCATAACTTTTACTTGCTATTTATTATGCATTAGTTTTATGATTTTTTAATATCATTTGAACATTTAAATTTTAAATTTCTAGTCTTTTCATTTTTAAACTATTAGTAATAAGAGTTACTACATATAATTGGGCCTACTTATTTTACCTATTATAATTTTACGGGGATGATTCAGATAAGACTAAATTCACGTAAGACTGAATCATTTATTGTGACCCCATATGAAACTGATCTCTCTCCATATTAACATTTTGTTCTCGTAAAAGATGATGATGCTCAAAAGTGGGAACATTCAACATGGACAGTTATGCTGATGCAGCCAAGTCCTCCAAAAATGTCCAGAGAGGTTGCATGAACCATCCATTCATTTATGATTTGATTATACATTGAAAGGGCCTAATATGAGTATTCATTAAGGAAGTTTCATGGTCATGACACTTGGATGTTGGTGTGAGGAAAGGGTTGCCTGTTAATGTCACCATTTTATGACTGAGAAGAAGAAAGGTTATACAAAGAAATTGAGTGTTTCTTAATATCTTTAGAACTTCAGTAAGTATCCATGGTTAATGGGTTACTTTATATCAGACGCCATGCATGTAAGTTCGTGGTGGAGTGGTCAAGTTTTGGGAATCTTACATAAACCATGTTTTTAAAAGGACCACTATGGATTGTCTTATCATCATCATTAGAAACCATGAGTATAATAGCTCCACTTCAGAGGGCATCCAACCATCGCCACCCATCGCCACCCATCTTATGTACCTCAAGATTTGCAAAAGCAGGCTTTATTCATTCCCTTGGTAAATGGGTTGGTAGTGGATCCACTTTGGGTTGCCTTGGCTACTGAACATTACATGCCCCACTCCACATCACCAAAGCACTAAACTTCACAAGATTCTACCTTTTACTTGGAAATTTCTATAACTTCTGTAGACTTTATTCTGTAACATAAATCACTAAGTACAAGCACATTTGTCCTCGGTTTATCTAGTCCATACAATGGTAAAAGAAACCAGAAATGGAATCCCACCTCATTCTCGCGTATATAAAAAGATAACATGTCATCCCTGATGGTTTTTCTAGATTCATGAGACAAGTGATAATAGTGTCAGATTATCAGGCTAAGTTCTTTGATTTGGGACAAGGTGGTCTGTCTTGGATCACCCACAAAGTCCACCACTACCTTGTTAGATCTTTTGAGATTCCATTTTGTTCATAAACTATTTTCTACCCTTTCCTCAGAATCTTTATAAAGCAATTCTTCAAAGTTAAGTACGCAAGATTACTAAATCACAGACGTTTTGGGAGCTGGGTATAGATTCCAAGTGATAATCTTTAGATCAAGCACATTCACCAATAGAAAGAAAGAATGACGTCAGTTTGCATCTTAAGAAAATGCAGCACCTGCTCCAATATGATATATCAACGAGATTATGGTGTCATTTGACCTCTTTCAATTAATTACAACGCAGCTCTTTTTTCTTTCAACAAACAATCCATGTAAAGCGTAGAACATCCCAGGAACACGTTAAACTTCTTACAACCATCCCCAATGCTTTTACAGTGTTCCTTTAATGTTCTAAACTACACATTACAAAGAAGACTAGGCTCGACATTTGCTGCTCTTATTAAAGTACAAGATGTATTAGTGTAACTTTTTATCATCTATTCAATGAAAGAATTTGTAAAATTACCACCAAAAAGTGGGTACAACTATAAGCAACGTGGAGACAATGAGGCTGGCTGGTACCACTACAAAACTGGCACTGAAATGGACATAGACACTGAAACGTCCCCAACAAAACTTGAATCCCTATTTGCAGTAGAATTACCAGCATATGCATATCCAGCACCCAATCCACCAAAGTGCACCGCATAATTCTCGCACCTCTGAAACACCCTAGCAAGCGATGCTGCCTTTCTTCTTGCCCGCTTTGTGCCTGTGAACAATAAAGCCTGAAGCAAACCAGCCAATGCAGGTGCCCTCAGTACTCTCTCTGTTGCAGCTACACCACCATTCCGACACAATTCAAGCAATGCAGCAACAGCATTTTCTTTCCCTCTTGGCGTCCCACACCGCATCATTCCTGTTAGCCCTTCGATAGCCATGTCTTCCCTCCCGACTGCTTCAGCACCACTTGGTTGCCTTACAATCAAAGCCAAAGAACCAGCTGCTTCCTCTGCAACACCTTCATTTCCTAAGGCCCCTACTAGTGCAGTAACAGCCCCCGCTTCTATCATTCTCATGTGATTTTCTATATGAGTTGAAAGATTGAACAGAGCTGTGACTGCATCTTTCTTGCCACGAGGTGTCCCCGCTCTTAGCAGCCCTGCTAGGGCTTCAAGTGCCCCTTCTTCATCTGCTATTCTCTTCTTGTAGTCATGAACAGCTGAAAGGCTGAACAATGTTGCTGCTGCATTTTCTCTTGCCTCCGTTGTGAGACCAAATCTCAAAACTGAAACAATTGATTGTAAACACCCTTCCTCAACCATTAATCGGCTTTTGTTCTTATCATAAATTGACAAATTGAGCATAGCTGTTACAGAATTTTCTTGTGCAACAGAGTTTGGAGATGATAGCAACTTATGGAGATGAGGAATTGCACCAGCTTCTGCAATGAAAGCACGATTTTCTTTTCCAGTTTTTGCCAACAAACGTATCTCACAGGCGGCAACTGTTTTTGCATTTTGTGATCCATTTGCTAGCTGATCAATGAGAAGTGTCGCTGTGGCTTTGTTGGCTTCAGATGCAGCTTTAGTAGGCAAAGTTACAGGAAAAGCATCAACAGATGAATCCATGCTTTCTGGAGGATCATAGGGGATGCCATGAGCAGTGCACCATTGCAGGATCAAATTCCTCAAAGCCCTATTGGGAACAAGGCGAGTGTTTGCAAGTTGCTGCCCTGTCTTGGGGCAAGTATAATGTCCTTCCTCCATCCACCTTGCAATTGAACTTCGATCATATGTTTGTCCTGTTGAAACTATCACCGGATCTCGCATCAAATCTAATGATATTGGGCAACAAAAATCCTTCGGTACTGAGACAAAAGTCTCTGCAATCTCTCGAGTAATGAGACCTCTTCTCGGTTCCTTTTGATTTCCCAATTGCAATTCCACCTCACTATCCTCGAAGCCGAAAAGTAAGAACCTACAATACCTAGTAATTGCAACAAACCCATTTAGCACAGAAGCAGATGGTTCAACATCTCCTTCATGATTAACAATTTGTTCCTCTAAAAACTCAATCTCAGCTCTGCAACTCCTGGCATCTTTAATCCCCAAGCCGTCCATGAAGAACAGCCTTACTTCATCGAGATTCGGAAGGTTCAGTTTCTCAAACTCATCCAGAAATGAAAAGAATCTCATCCTCAATTTCTCTTCATAATCATCTACATATAACCCCGACTTTCTAGCCTGTTTTTGCGTAAGAAGAATCTGCTCCTTAATATCCTCACTCAATTCAATATCATTCAATGGAAACACATCCAAAAGCGTCGATATCTCCTGATTCAAGTCATGAAAATGCCCAGAAATTGATTGGTTTTGAAGCAAAAGCCACAACTTACTTGATTGAACACAATAATCGAGCAATATCTTAGACCGATAGAGAAGCAAATAAAGCTCTTTGAAACAAACTACCGCAGTCGAAGGCAAAGAAGACTCCAAACCGGAATCCCTCAAATACTCTAATAACACAACAAAGAGGTCAACTTTACGAATCAAAGACCGTGAATTTTTCTTCTGAAAGAACAAAGATCGATCAGAAAAAGATGACACAAGCTCGTTAGAAACAGAAGCCAAGGTCTGTACAAGCTCAACATCGGTCAAAACAACAGGAGCCAAGAACGCCTCCAACGACGGAGACCTCCGTCGCCTCACAGAAGAGAAGATAGCCGCTGCAGCCATTAGAAACCCACCCCAGAAACGAAATTCCAACCAATTTCACAAATGGGTCTCGATTTTCAGATCCAAGGACACAAACTTCACACAAAAAACAAGCGTTATTCGTATCCTATTTGAAGCTAAATCCCCTTGAACAAAAGAACTCTCCACATATATCTCAGAAAACCCAAGAAGGAGAAGAAGAATAAAAAGAAAAAGAAAGAGAAGAATGAAGAAAATGGTTTACTACGGTTCGCCTAGTTGTTGTTTAGTTGAATCTTGGAAAGGTGGAGAAGGGATTTGGTCTATATACTCCTAATTGGAAGGAGAGAATCAAAAAGGGATTTTTCTGACTGGGAGAAGAGAAAGAGATTGCCGAATCCGCGTTCCATTTCTAGAGAGAGAGGAGGAGAATGGGAAGTGAAATTTCCTAGGACCTTGGTTTTTCCTTTTCTTGTCCCTTTCTCTCTCTCCATGGAAATCAAAGCAGTGTTTGGGAAGCTGACAGGTACACTACAGGCGTGTATGCCATGGCATTGACATTATCCTTGTCCATTCATTTCTTTTGATATGCTTTCATTTTACTTTCTGTACGTTAGGCATCCCAGCTTTTTCTATATTAATCTTATGCTCCTAAGACTTCATTTCAACAGTTACAGAGTAGGTAAATTTGGAACTTCAATAAAGTTTTTTACGTAACTTGTATATTTCTGCGCACAAGAAATTGTCACGTACTGATTAATTACTAGCCCTGCGCAGTATCAAGTTCCTAAGCAGCTTTAACTGTCACACTGCAGCTAGAAGCAAGATGTCCATAATTGATCCGACCAAGGAGTATGCTTAGGAGATTAGAGGATCATCAACAGGAAAAATTCTCCTCTCTCCTCTTTTTTTGGTGACTCGGACTCAAAACCTCATACAAAAGAGAGCCTTAAGTGAAGAATTGAAACCAATCAGGCCACTCCTACTTGTCCAATTAGTACCAGTTTTACTCCTAATTAAAAGAGATAATTAATTATATTTATATGTAAAAATTTCGTTAAATATAATATTTGAATAATTTCAGTATACGCAGTCTTATCCTTAACTAGAAGAGAGACAATTAATTATATGTATATATAATAATTCGACATTTTTTTTATCTTTATAGTTTTTATTATTTTTAGTAATCTCCCACTAATTATTATTATTTCTATTTTTAAAATCTTATTTATTCATTTTTATGGTGAGTTATTTAAAAATAACCTGTTTACTTATTAGATATAGATAAGTGGACTTTTTGCATGAGAGATGGGGAATTGCATTCATTTGGGTCACAACTCACAAAGCAAAAGGTTGGTTTGATAATTCACCCTTGTCCTCTTTTCCCGCCTTAAAAAAGAAAAGAAAGGTAAATTGCGAAGAAAAGTAAACCCAAATCGGTTTGGTATTCGGAACTGGAGCTCCACGAGTTGACCAAATAAAGGTGGTGGTGGGGGCCCAAGCGAGACGTTTTGGCGCGTGGAAACTAAGCACATCTTCTCCTCCCATTTTGACTAAATTGTGCATGACAACACATACTGTCCTGTCCCTGAAAACAAAGTTGCGGTGAACGTACACATTTGGACTTCCTGTTTTTGAAATCTGATGCGTGTCCGCTTCACGACATGTCGATACGCTAATGCTCTGAAACGGCCGTCGTCATTTCAATCCTTAGCATCGTTGAAAAGTGGCGCTATCCAGAGAGAGCCACACCTCCCCTTTGATATCTGTCCCCTGCGATTGTGCCACGTACGCGGTTCGATCTTTACTCAGACAAAAGGACGGCCTACGTTAGCGCATGACGACATTACACCGAACCCAATTATTTCCACATCATTGTTTGTACGCTCGTTACCTTCGAGACTACGTTGATAAATATCTTTCGGCCCTTACAAAACGTGGAGTATTATGTTAACATTTTTGTACTCGGGGATAATTTTGTTGTCTACTAGTAATTAGATAACTATTAATTATAATTTTAACTTTTAATAAATTATCGGTTAAGTTACGTAATTTGATTTAATTAAGGATAATAAAGTGGCCTAATAAATGATCTAGATTAATGGGTCAAAGTCCGGTGAAAAATTGATTCTTTTCAGTGTGGATTTAATCTATATCTGCCTTGTGATGGGGAAGCTCGATATGGAAGCTATATAAAGGTTAAAGTCTCCGACAGTTACTAATATCAATTGTAAACATACGATTCTCTGACCCGTTAAGAGAAATCACATATTAAGAAAACCATAGAAAGGCCTAAATCGAGTGTTGGTAAACAACTTCCTCAACTATCCCGGGAAGATCGGAGCTCGTTTTGGCATCAAAAACTGTTTCAAAACTCATAATGGAACTGAAATCAGGTATTCCACATTTTCTTCGTTTTTACTGTTTTATATATGATCCTGAGTACGTAATAGAGTCTATGCTTCGTATTACATACTATGCACGAAGTATGTTGATTTTATGAGTACCATTGTTGGACCCCGAACCTTTCTGTAAGCTATGACTATTAAATGAGAAATTATTGACATTTAGCTATGTGTAAAGCAAAAGAGAATCCTTGAAATTGAAAAGAAATAGAAAAGATGGTTTAGATACAAGATGGATTTTATGTGAAATATTAGAAGTTAAAAGCTGGAAAATGTATATGTTCATTGAGCATGCTTCGATGTTTTGGCCATAACTTGATCTCTAGTTATCCAAATGAGATGATTCT
>JAOSBP010000002.1:30851460-30887141 GCA_027563825.1 Erythroxylum mucronatum | reverse complement strand
GTGAATGATAAGATGCTATTGAATGTATGAAATCATATGAATGAATTGAGGTTGAGTGTTGGATGAATTCCAATGGCCAATTGAATTGTTTGAATGAGGTTGTAATAGTAGAAGTGAAGTTGGGATGAATGTTAAGTTTTGCATGAGGATTAAATGTGTATACTGATTCAAGGGAAATTCTGGAATAATTGAGATAGAATTGGCCAAACTTGCCTTCTTTGAAGTTGTAGCTTTTCCTTTTATCTTTCCAACGATAGCAAGTTTGCAATTTTTCGATATCGGAGCTGAGAGTTATGACCATTTGAGTGAGGGATGTCAGGCAGGAAATGTCATCCGAAGGTTACACGGTCAGACCGTGTGAATTTACATGGGCCATATTTTCGAGTGCGAAAGTCATTTTTCATCGTAGGTTACACGGCCTGACCGTGTAAATTCACACGGGCCATATAAAAATCATACAGGCCGTGTAAAATTCACACGGGCCGTGTGAATCCAGTGTTTAGCCCCTCTTTTTCTCTCGTAGGTCACACAGGCAAACCGTGTGATTTCACACGGTTCGTGTGTTTTGACCCAGGAAATGACAAAATCTCAATTTTTGGTCTTCATAAAAGTTGTATCCCTAGATGTCTACTTTCTAACCGTCTAAAACAGAAGTCAATCCGACATCTATAATGAAATTTATGGCGTCTGCGCCAAAGTATGTTCAGTAGGAATTAGGATATGAACATGTGGGGTTCATTGGCCCATAACTCCTTCGTCTGACCTCCGATTGAGATGATTCTTAAGGCGTTACATTTCTAACATGTTTTTCTACATCTCCATGAAAATTTGTAGCATTTGGAGTTTAATTGAGAGAGTTTTCATTAAAGTAAGTGAGAGGTCGGATAGGAGAGCATGTTTGAGATATGAGCACATTTTGGCATTTTGATGATATCTTGAGCTATAGAACTCCGATTGAGTTGATTCTTGCTCTAAAATAAACAAGAGACATAGAGCTATGATTTCTATGAAGAATTCGAATTGAAATTATGATTTGAAGATTTTCAAATTCTATTCACTAGTAGGAGAATCGAGTTTAAGCATGGTGACTGATTTGTGTGGGCACACCATTAATCAATTTGTGAGTAAGTTTTGGGATGTTATATTTAAAAAAAATGATGCCTAATTAGGGTTCAATGGAATAACCCTTCAGGGTAATATGTACGCTCACAGTTCAGGTTTTCGTAAGAGGATGGGCTCCGGAATCAAGCGGGATCCAACAGGGTTGGTTTTAGCAAGAAGGTTAGATTCCGGAAACAGGATCCAACAACCATCATCAAAGTCATATTATATCTAATGTAAAAATTAAGAATTTCTCTCTTTTTTACCTTAAAATTGACTTATTTACTTATGACGTGTATAGCTTTTTAGAAATAAAATAAGAATTTCAAGGCTTAAATTTTTTGTAGGTTTTGTTTGGAAATTAATAATGAAAGAATCAAAATAAAAAAATAGAATAAAAATCATCATCATCATCATCATTATCATCATCACCTAGTCTGAAGTCCCGCAATGAAGCAAGGTCTGCGGAGGTCTGATAGTACGCAACCTTACTCCTACATAATAGAGAGGTTGTTTCCTGTAGACCCACATGCAAATGAGATAATATAAAAATGATGTAAGTTGGAGAGAGAAAAGACAAAACTAGCACGAAATAAATACGTAAAAAGGCCAAAAAGGTCCAATTCTAGTTAAACCTTAAAAATAATAATAAGGAACTAAAAATAATCAATAAATAATAAATAATAAAATAGCAATAAAATAAAACTACGATAAATAATAAATAATTTGCCAATTAACGGAGCCTCAATTAGACAGAATGCGTAGGACAGTAACGATAAGCAAAAAAAACTGAGGCGAGAAGTCCAATCTTTATTAAAACAAGCAAGGGAAAGAGAATAAAAATAGAAAGTAGAAATTGGAATATGAATAAAATTAATTATTATGCTTGTTTAGTATGATATTAAACAAAATTAATAGTTATGCTAATATTTGATATTAAATATTTGAAATGATAATGGGAACCTTTTACTCATATTTAGTTATTATATGATTTATTTTATAAATTATTAATTATTTTTATAAAATTATTAATTTTTAAATAATTATAAAAAAATCATGATAAGAATAAAAGTATCAACACAATAAAAATAAAATATTTGTTAAAAAATTAATATAAAAATTATAATATGAAATATTTAATAATATTATTATGATAAGAATCAACTTCTTGTGAATATCTTTTTGATAATAAGTTATTAATATTTACTATCTCTCGTTCCTAATATTTGATTATATACACACACTCCTTTTAGGAATAAAAGTTTAGGATTATTTAGATTTCATTCTAGTTTTGTCGTTTCCTATTATATCTATTATCAGTAATCAAACAACTAAACGTTGGGGAATAAAGGTTGCATTCTCATTCCGACTTCTTTATTACTAGTTACCAAATAAGACTGTAGGGTTAGCTTTTATAATTTGAGTTCCTTCTGGAATGTTAATCTGGAAGATTGGTTGTTATTGAATCTAAAAAGCTCCCATCTCTCATGATCATCTTAGTTGGCCTACTATTTTCAGCTTAAGTTGCTGGAACCTTTAGAAACGAAGGAATAACAGAGTGTTTAATTCTGGTGTTTCTTCCATTTTTAATAACTTGTAGAGTACTATTTATGAAACTAAATTAACTCAGGATACCTTCAACAAGTTGCCTTCGGAGAATAATAGTCCTTCGATTTCAAGGTTAATTTTTTGGAAATGTCCACATTCCCCTTTTATGAAGCTCAACACTTATGCTTCTTTGGCTACCTCCACGGGGATTGCTGCAGGTAGAGGTTTGATTCGTGATCATAATGGTCGCTGGAAACATGGGTTTATTTTCAAGACGGGTCGTTGTTCTATTCTTCGTGCTGAGTTGTGGGCTCTTTATTATAGTATTCAACTCACTTATAATCTTGCCTATTTGGATGTTCTTGTAGAATGTGATAATGAGACTGCTGTCAAGATGTTGACCGGTGGTATTAAGCAAATTCAGGTTATTTGTCTCTTGTTTACAGAATTCTAGACTTACTGAAGCGCTTCAATAATGTGAAACTCACTCACATTTACAAAGAAGGGAACTTTGCTGCTGATTCCCTTTCTCACCTGCTTTTGATTTTCCTCCTGACTTTCATGTTTTGGGGCAAGCCCCCCCTATTGTTGGTAGATGGATTGACCATGATTTAATACGGGTCTCTTATATTAGGTAGTTTTTTAATTTTGTGAACTTTGCTCACTTTTTTCTTACAAAAAAAAGGCATATATATTAAAGAAATACTTTTTTATTTTACAACCAAACACTCATTAAAAAAAAAAAAGCTTTTGTAGTGAAGAAAAGTACTTATGGACCTCTCAAAAGTCTATCTACTCAGGCACTTAATTAGATAATTAGATTTATGAATAGTGAGATTTTAAAACTTGAAATTATTATGATTTCAATCCTATTTTGAAATGGTAAATGCCGGCAATTTGGAGAGGACTCATTAAGTTGGAATCTTAAAGTGTTGCCAATTGCGGTGGCAATTGGGAACTTGGAAGCCATTCACCGGCTCAACTAGTACCTGTACCTGTCTCTTCAATTTATTCAGGGGACATTAAGTAGCACAAAGGTTTGCTACATGACATGCACGTGAAGTCAGTAATCAGAATCTAGTTACGGCAGTAAGCATTTATGAGACCAAATTAGGAAGCTATTGAACATGATGGGAGTTGGCTAGTTGATGTACTATCTTGTTTGTTTCTCGAGAAAGTGTGACAATTACCAAGTATGGGAATGGTTTATCCTTCTTCTTGACACCGATCACTAAAACACAATCAATTTAGCCCAATGAATTGTAAATTGTTTTAATTTAATTATTTTTATTATTAAAAATCAACTTATTAATTAATTAATCAATTTTTAAAAACCAACATTAACTAATTAATTTTTATTTAGTAATTTTTTCAATTAAATTCTAATTTTTTATTAGATAAACACAATTTTCGGTAATCATATTTTAAATTTTTAATCTTTATTATATACTAACTTTATGATAATTTAGCATCGATTAAACCTTTAAATCATAAATATCTTATTTTACTAGTTTAATTTTTAGTATGATCTTTAAACATTGCTTGACATACACCTATCATTATTTTCATAAATTAAAATAGATCAGTTAATTTTTATTTAATAAATTTCTTCTTTATTAAACTTAATTTCTTTATTAGGCAACGAAAGTCTCTACTTTAATTATATTTTAAATTATTCAATTTTGTTCGATCTTTATTATATATATATATATAATAGTCTAATATTAATTAAACATTTTATTCCTGTCGGTTTAATTTTAATTTTCAATTCGATTTTTAAATATTGCTTACATACACCTACCATTGTTTTGGGCGTTGACATATGGATAAACCTGCTCTAATGGAACAAGTGATGATTAAATTTCAGCCAGCATAGTTTTGTCATGTATCTTTCGGCTTTACATAGCATAATCTGATTATCAGTTTTGACACATTCTTAGCTTATAGTATTATTATCCCCAGTTGCTGACTGCCGCCGCAGCCGCCGGCGTTTACTTAATGTTGCCACAGCCGCCGTGAGCTTCAATTTTTATAGCAGAAATAGACTGATAATATCAAATTTGCCAACTTGCTTGTTGCATGCCCTCTAAGCCCAACTTATTTAAGATTGCTTGACAAAGCCGTTTAAGTTATTACGTGAAAGCTTCATCTTAGGATGTATGAAAGATATGATACATAAGTAGTGAATTTCTATACCTTGGCTATAGGACATAAACCAAGACTTTGTTCATCTTAAAAGATTACGTGAGATTATAATTACGAGATTCACATTATACTTATGTATTATCCTTAAATTATTTTTAGTAATGCTCCTATTGAGACTGAACATTAATAGAACGTCAAAAGATTAACACATGTTATATTTTTTTCTTATGAGAGAAATAGTTGATCTCATATGCTAAAGTAGGAGATACTTAAATAAACGTGTGAGTGCTGGTTAGAAAACAATTTCACTGAACTGGCCTCTTATGAGAAATCCATTTAGAACATTACTGATATACCGACAAATATTCAAATTGTAAAAATTGTATAAGTGATCATTTGACTTGAGATCTCCAAAGATATTTTGTACAGGAGTTAGTATATTTTGATACTACTTATGACCTGATTTAGTCAAGGATACCTCAGTCGGTAGTTATTGAAAGTAACATGAGTTGTATGGAGATAGTTCACCATCCCTAAAGTAATTAGGGAGAATGTTTCATTATTCTCGATAAGTATTTATCTAAAAAATCCTTCACCAAGGCGTAATGATGTTTTGTAAATAGTTCACAAATTTCATCAATTGAATCAATAGCTAATGGTGGAGAATTAATATGATTGAACTTAAAATAGAATATACATTAATTTCGTATTGTATGTCTAATCGGAACATTATATGATAAAATGATTAAATTATACAAAAAAATAATATATAGAAAAGTTAGTCAAAACTACTTTGTATTTTTAAACGTTTTGGTGGTTATGATGTGTTGCTAGATGCTAATCTTGATCTATGGATATAAATTATTTAATTTGAGAATTAAAGATAAATTAAAGAAGTTTAATTTATCTAATCCTAAATATAATTTAGGGTTATAATTTATATTCATTGTCAACATATTTGAGGACCTAATAGGTCAAATATAAAGAATAGATTGAAGAGAGAAAAAAATATTTTAATCAAATTGGATTTGATTGTAAAGTTTGAAAAACTTATTATTAAATATGAATAGGGATCAATATAAGATATAAGATCTTATTTAAACGTAATCGATATTTAATTAGAATTATTTGTAATTCTAATTCTAATTAAAATTAGAATTTAATTTTAATTAAATTACTAAAATATTAAGAACATATTATAAATATGCTTAAGCTCTAAGGGAGCTAGCACTCATTACTTAACCTTCTCTATAATAGTTACAGAGTTTTCTTAACTTATTCTGTGAATACCGTTAGAGGCCGGACAAAAAAAGGATCAAGCTTCAGAGTACAGTATGAATCATGATTCTTACTTTATATTTTTGTTAGTCATTTTATAGAATTTAAATTGCTCTTGGTTTTCGAAAAATCAAAACAAAAATTTTGTAATTATTCAACTGTGTGCGCGATCGAATCCTGCCTCGATTTTCCAACACAAAAATGATATTTATTTATTTTATTTATTCTAAAATATTTTTATTATTTAAAATTACTTTAAAAATACTTGTTATTTGTTAATATTGAAGATACTAAAAAAGAACTTTTAAAAATTTTATGTTGAATTATTCTAACAGAATTGGCTATTAAAATTAGGTCAAAATAATTATATAAATTTTGTCATAGTTAATGTAAAAATTATTTTTTAGTATTTATAATTTTATAATATATTTTATTTTTTTTTTAAAATAAGCAATTTATGAAAAGAGGGTGTGCCTTTGAACAAATTGTAAGGTTACTCCTCTGTGACCAATGGTCACGAGTTTGAATATTAGAAACAACCTAACCTCTTTGTAAAATACAAAAGGATGGTTGTATATAATTGATGATTCTCACCCGAACCTCGCAAAGTGAAGAGTCTTGTATACTAAGCTTGTCCCTTTTAAGCGATTTACGGGGGGAAAAAAGCTTTATTTACCTTATGTATTCTTATTATTTAATTCTCATCTATAAACATCACAGAAAAAGGAAATGAAAATGAATTCTCTCTAAACAAAAACAAAAACTGATCTGTCCGTGACGATTGCGGTATTGGCCCGTTGTATTTCTTCTTCCAAATCCAGAGGACGAAAGGAAAGAAAACACGCAAAAGTGGTTGGTGAGTATACAAATATCCTTGTGGCTGCTGCTGATCTTATCACTTACCAATATTCAAACAGGCCGACCACAGAATTTTACTAAAATGTGAAGTAAGCTTAGTGATTACCCATGGAGTAATGCACAGCCAAGTCATGATATTGGCTTAATTAAAGACTTATCTGCCATCTCAAATTTGACTTTGTCATGTCCTTGTAGAAATTTTGTAGATTCATTTCATATTGCTCTTGGAATTTCATATCAATGTCATCAATTAGTTCTCGAATTTCAATTCCAGATGCTCAGACTTTATGATTCTGGAATCCTGCAACCATTTCAGATTTAACAGAAGGGTCCTTTTAATAATATCAAGAGGAGGAATTAACTTCACTTTAGAAACTAGATCATCAACCTGATCAAATTGATGGAAGACCTGGACTCACAACCCCTTGGAATCCTTAGTCCTCCTTCATGGTCTTTACAAGCATTTCGGCCTTGGTACGTTCCGGTCCTACGTTCTTTGGACTTTCGACACTGCGTTCGTCCTCAAAGGTAACGTGTCTTGAAGTTTGTGTCTGCTGGTCTTGTCATTGACTTTCCTGTGTCATAACAACTTTTGCCTTGTTTTGTACGTCCAAATCAAAGCAAAGGCTTGACCGGTAAGTCTTTTTGAATAGTTGTCAGTTGAAGCAACTAATACTCATACCCCATCCAACTTCTGTTGGGGCCATTTCATAATTGTGAAGAATTATTAGAGACGACTTGCCAAGTTCTGAGCTTTCATTGCATTAGTAGACAAGTTCAAAAATGAGGCTCAACCAAGTCCCTGGAGTGGAGTCTGGAAGTCATGTTTCCTGGAAAGTTGCCTCAACAACTTTCTAGATTGTCATGAAATCCCAAGTCGAGGCTTTCATACAGAGTATGCTCCGTACTAATATTTTAAAGACCATCTTAACAACAGAGGAGAGGTCTAATAACAGGAATCCTCAAAAGAAAATATGTTAACTCAGTGAAAGAGGTAAGAGAAATCTACTCTTATCTAATTCTTTCTATGGTCTTGCCAGAAATAACTATTACATTTTATTCGAAGGAATGAGTTCTTGGAATTTCACCTAGTAAATGGCAAGAAGATGACTAATTACAAAGTAAAATATGGATCAATCTGCATTCTGTAGTCTGTACTCTTGCTAAACTGCTAAAAGTTTGTCTCGTTCTACTTAGGCGAGTTGGATGAGAAACATTTTCCACAAGAAACGAAGTTCAGCAACGACTGGGATTTCCTCGTCCTGACTTTCAAACGAGAAAGCTGGAAAAATATGTGCTTTATCATCAAGAAGAAATCATATACAAAACAACTACAACACCCACTGAGAGTCCCGCTGAAACGCGAGATCTAGGGAAAAAGAAATCATATATCTAGATAGTAAATCATATACCAGTAAATCCATGTTACTGGAAAATGTGAACAGCCCACAATGTTGTGGTCAGTTCACAGAATGGCAGACGTTGATCTGTTGACTTTTGTTCAAGTGAAACATTGCAGTTGTGCAATCACAACAGCATCAACTACGCATCATACCAAGTGTCATATTGCATGTTAATATTTGGTTCGACTGATTAGATTGCTCGTTAACAAACAGGAAGGAAATTTTACGATGAAATTTTCTTATATTATAAAAAGCATAAACCATCAGTAAAGCCAACATTCCTCTAGCTCTAAAAGTATATGAAGTATTACCTTCCGATGGGTAGCTCTCGATGCTTTCCAGCATAGCAAGCTTCTTGATCTGGGTTCTAGTCTTCTGCAAAATTACTGGATATTAGAACCAATTTAAAGCTATGAGATAATCAAGGGTAAAAGCATACATCAGTAGAATCCATCATAAAAGACAACTAATAAATCCTAGAACCAATTGAATCACAAAGCGAAAGTATTCACTTTTATCTCTTAAGATGGATGTTCACTAATAGTCGTATCTGCATTGCATATTACCAACGGGAGCAATTAACATATGGACTTTCTTATTTCAGTATTGAGATTGTCAAATAATGTAACTCTTAGTAAACAATAAAGAAAAATGTAGCCTACTGCTTCACAAGAATCTCAATAATAATCTTAGTTTCAACATTTAAATATCGAATAAGTTCACTACATTAATTGTAACATACTGTTATGATTCTAGCACAAGTTTACTTCCGAACACAAGTATTTAATAAATATTTCATAAAAGTAATGAAAGAGAGCATTGATTGTTTTCTAATTCCTTCAAAATACAAAGCAATTGCTTTAATTCGCAAATCAAACTAATTTCGTGAGTAATAGAAATATGCATATATTCGTACCATGAGCTTCATGCAGATACATTTTACATAGTGTTTAATACTTAACCTTAAGGATATAAGTTATTTATGAAATATTTCCATGCGACTGTATCCGATGGATGACTCATTATTCCATCTTTCTGTTCATGTTCATTATGCCATCTCATGTGAGATGCAGTAACATCAAAGGCATATATAGTCTTTAAAATCACGGAGTTAGCAGGAAATAATGCATCTGCTTCTAAGGTATTAATTTATGTTTCATAATACGCTTTATAGGTTTGAACTTAGATTGACCACAAAATTTGCACTCTTGTAGTTCCACATCATTTCTCCAAAACAACATATGTCTCAATTTGTAACAATCAATTTTTTCAACTGGCAAACCAAGACCCCTAATAAGTTTTTTCATATTGTAAAAATTATAAACTTGATATCTAGATGATATTTAGCTCAGAAGGAAGAGGGTGAGGAACGAAGGACGCTCATGGTTCAGGACATGCAGAGTAGAATAATTCCACCAAATAAAATCTATATGTAGCATATTTCAATTACTAAACAACTATCATTCTACTGCCTTTACTTGGCAATCCATACAACACTAATCAAGATTAAAAAGTAAAGATGACGGGTCTAGTTCCATAGCAAAACTTACAGATTTTCTTGTTCAAGCTTTTCAGCTATTGAAACTGCTTTGCGTTTTGACCATGGTATTTCCTGTGTGCATCCTTCTGCCTGCTGGATTACACGTGCTAGGGAAACCTTGCTTCTCACAAGGCTCTTACTATTGTCTCTTGCATGTTCTCCAAGTTTCCTTCTTTCTGAACCTGTGGCAGATTTTTTATGCAACACCCTTGGTCGCTGTACACCTTGTTTACCGCCTTCTGCATTGTTATCAACATATTCATTGCCTTTGGGAGAAACTTCAACAATTTCACTGCTCCCTATTTCAAGAGATGTTCCTGCCCCGGGTACTCTTTTTCCATATTTGGGCTCAGGCTCCAAAGCTAACTGAGATGAGGCATGCTTAGAAGCAGGTAAAACTAGAGGCACACGAATCCCTGCACTTCTGTCTTTATTCGCATCACATCTAATTTCAATTGTCACTGGCGACCCCAGAACAGATTCAAATGCTTGTAAAATCTGTGCTCTAAACTCCTCAGCTTTTGATTTATTAAAGTTTGAGCTGAACGTTAACTGCACCGTTGGAGCTGCAAAGTAACAATTAAATTGAAGATTGAAGTTTAGGAAGTGTGATTAGTCCCATTAAAGAGACTGCCATGTATCATTAACAACGTGATGCAAAATTTTGCTATGAGAGCCAAAGAATGTCAAAAGTAACATGCTAAAGGAAAATTCTGGCTTATGTAGAGTACCTGAGATCAGGAATTCATAAACATATATCTACACATGAATGTAACGTCAAGCTTTAACAAGCAATCAGAGGATGCCATAACTATAAGAACATTGGTAAATATAGAATAACTCCAGATGCTTCCAATCCCAGAAGCTACATTGACCAATATATTTTGGCATTGCCAACAATTATCACAGAAGAAATAACAACCTGATAATGATAAGAAACCAAAAATAGGATGTATTTTAATGAACAAGGCCATTATTATGTTGCTACGATATGCATAGGAATATACCTGCACCATAACTAACAAAAATAAGCTTTCCTTCTTGATGCAAGAACTCTCTTATGCTGTTAATTTTTATATTCTCCAGCACCTCCATCCAAATTTCTTCACATCCTTTACGGCTTTTACCTGTACTCTGCCTACCACTCATCTGAAGAACATCAGAGAGCAGGGGAGATGTCCACTGATGAGTTATACCATCTCCATCATTTGTTTTTCTATCCATGCTGATAAGGTTTCTTGTACCATGGTTGCATATTTCGTTAGAAGTTCCCGTACGAAGATTTTCCAATTTCACATTTGTTGACAAGTTTCTCTCATTAATCACTGTCTCAGTGTGTCGGCCACCTTCCTTGACACCTCTTTCAAAAGTATTATTCAGGACCAAAGGGCTGTGGTTAAAACTTGTTTCTGTGGAAGAACTAGGTAGTAGATATTGCTGGTCAGGAGCAAGTTGAAGCAATGCAGCAGTCAGCCAAGTTAATTTGTCATTTGACATCCTAAGTTGTTTTTGAGCCTCAGAAAGTGTTTTCAGTGCTTGACGCAGTTTTTCCATGTCTTCTTTGCTCACTAAAACAAAAAAAATTTGTCAGTTCTGCAGAACTATTTATTCATGGAAGCTATTACTGTTTTACTTGTTTTTTCCAAACATGTGTGTGTGTGCACGCAACACTTAATGCTGGGTATGGATCAATTATTATACGCACTATTCATCTGGGGTTATCAAGGTATACCATTCCAATGGAGGGAAGAGTAAGAAGCAATTCCAAGTAATACAAATATAAAAAGGACCAGAAATTTTTACAAATTAATTAGGCAGCGAATGGCCACCAGCATACTGGATACGAAAGCAACAGAGAATTTTAAAAACTCACATGGTTGTCGACGAAAAAACTTCCTTCTATGTCTTTCTTTTGTAAAATCATAACTACCAGCCAAGATATCAGTGATAATTGTAGCCAGCTGTGACATCAAAGCTAGTGGCTCTACACCTATTTCCATTATCTCTCTCAAATTCTTCACAGTGTTTACTGTGTCTGCAGATAATGCTAAATCAAGAAGATCTACCAGCTTTTCATCAGAGATAAGCCCAACCTGCAGAAAGGATTTGCATATTTTGCAGTAAAAGGTTAGCAGGAAATGTTGTTGAGTCAACCAAAGTAATGCCCTCTATCTTTTTGTCAAGTTTTAATGGAAGAGTAATTGAAGTAAACAACAACTTGGTTGCTTATATTTCACTACCACTGGAGAAAATATAATAGCCAAAAGAAGGCATGTGCAATAGAGCATAAATCTAACAACTATCAAGGTAAAAACATTGAAGATGATGACCAGGTAAGAAAAGGAAAAATGACTTTTAGAAGTGCTTATAGTAAGTGCTTCATAAGGACAAGTTGCTGTAGAAGCAAGAAATTAAGGATAATAATAAAATTGTAATAATGTATAAATTGTGCAGCACTTGTATTAACTCCAAATATGATCAACAAAGTGATTTAAGCATTATTGAATATAAGCAAAGTGGTGGAGTCAAGAGTCCTATGCCAATTTTAAATACAATATTGAATATTAGATAAATGAATATTTTATGCCAACTGAGATCCAAAAAGAAATCCCAGATGCTATATGTCACTGTAAAGATTAAGTTTGCTATATCCCCTCAAGAAGAAACATTGACACGTATCTTTTTGCAACAACTTTCCGACAAGAATACCGACTAGCTGTATGGAAGAATCATCTAATTGTCTAGAAAGAAAAATGAAGACAATAATTCAAGGACTATCTCAAGCAGTAGAGAAGAAATGGGGAGGAAAAAGCCGTGTCTAATGTTTAGGTGCTCGATAATAAATGTGTGATGATAACAAACTGAGATTGAGTGGCATGCTACTAGGGACCATTTCACGACCCTTAACAACATATACCAATCAAAGGCACCATGAAAATTGAAGTCAACATACATTGTCATAGAAAGTACCTAAATTCTGGAACTTCAAGAATCTAGACACATCAAACTTTAAGAGAACCTCGCAGCTCAGAGTGATAGAATGTACTAATGTAGAATACAATACTAGAAGATATAAGATAAGAATGCCATTGATCAAGATCCAGTAACTGTTATGCAAGTATCATAGCATCAAACTTTCTGGTTTTTAATCCTGTAAAAAGAACAAAAACTCACCAGTTCCTGAACCAGAGAAACAGATATCTTTTGGCCAAGCAAACTCAGTTGTTCAAGAGTCATCTCAGCATCCCTCAACGATCCATCTGACCGTGATGCAATAAGTTTTAGGGCATCATTATCAATGTCTATATCCTCTTTGGATGCAATCCACTGCAAAGTATGAATAATATCCACATCTTTCAACTTTGGGAAAAAGAATTTCTGGCATCTAGATATAATTATGTGTGGCAACACGTCAAGGCTTGAGCAGACAAGGATAAAAACTACACGCCGAGGTGCCCGATCAATGACCTTCAATATTGCACCCCAGCAATCAGGAGATAGAGTATCACAATCATCAAAGATAAAGACTCTGTATAGTGGCGACAGCTGGGAAATAATCAGATTGTCAAATAGATCCATCACACTATCGAAGTCAAAATTACTGACCGGACCAATTTCCCTTATGTTTCGACTCTTTCCCATATCATGTGCAATACAAGAACTGCAAAAGCTACAAGGCTTGGAATGTTCCAAAGACTGACAATTCAAGGCTCTGGCAAAAACACGAGCACACGAGGTTTTCCCTGTACCATGAGGTCCATAAAACACATATAGTAGTCCAACCTTCTTTTTCATCACAGCATTAAACAGAGCTTGTGCCACCAAATTCTGTCCTACCACATCTTGGAAATTGATTGGCATGTATTTTTGTGTAAAATTTTGGTGCCTACCATTGTTGTTCCTTAACTTGTGCTGATGACCTGATCTAGCTTCAGAAGCAAGGTCAGTATCGTTGCCATTTTTCAGTAAATCATTAGCATATATACCAAGCTCTCCAGAATAATCTTGCACCCAACCAGCATTGTCAGCGCTTTCATGGGATCCCGATGCCTCAACTAAAAGGGGCAGTGCCTCTACATCAGATTTGGCAGACGAACTTGAAAAATCTGATTCTACAGGCATATCAGGGATCTCTCTCCCATGTGAAGCTGTGCTGGCTTTCCTTAACCTCGAGTCTGACAGACCACAAGAGAAACTCCTTCCAGCCTTGTCAAGGAATGTTCTCCCCCTGTGGTGAATTCTGGACCAATTCCATGGAATTCCACATCCATTCCTAGGAGCACGCCCCACATTTTGCTCCCCATGGTTAACTTCTTCCTCTTCAATGTAATATCTTGGGTGTACTGAACCTTGAGCAAAGGAATTGGAAGCAACAGACATCTCACCATGATGACCAATATCCTTTATATCTGGGGCAGCTTGGGTTCTTCTGGCACTTCGGAACTTGCGCCTTCTTCCCCTTTTATGCCCATTATACCCACGAATGCTGGTACCAGGTTCATTACTAGCTTTTTCCAGCTGATGATGCCTCTTATGATGGTGGATATTGGAAGATGCTACGTCACTGTCCAATGGAACGTCCTTGAGTTGATCAGAGAGGGTCTTAATATGAAAATCATGACTATGCTTTCCGCGTTGTTTGCTTCTTCTGTCTATAGACTCTGATTTCCGAGAAACAACATCATGCATCAAACCCTTGTCATCATGAACTTGTAAAGGGTCCTCATCAGCCCCATTAGTCTTATGGCTAAGTTCTTCTCTCCTTATCCTCCTACCCTCTCTGTTTCTACTCTTGCTGCTGCGATCACTAACAGCAACCACCCAATCATTTCCCCCAGCAATGTCACCAGGAACAACCTTTGATGGTGCTAAGCTTGATAAATGAGGTGAGCTGACTGACAATCTCCTACCTTCCCTTCGACGTTCCATGCCCACCGACTTCTGACCACCCTGAACTGTGGCATCTTGATCACCTTTCTTAGTAAGCAAATCAATGACTGAAGGTGAGTGCCATGAAGGAGGGCTGGCAGAAGGGTCCCTCAATGAACGAGACCTTTGTAGGGCAATGAGCTCCCTCATTAGCGACCTGTCTGCCAGAATTGGGCTTTGCTTATGCATATGGTTTTTCAAGTGAATACAATTGGTTAAATGAATATGGTTGCGCAGATGCTCACTGATGTCACCATTTGCATCCTTGAGGATTCTATTACGAATAGCCTTGGTCATGATAAAATCATAAGTACGTATATAGTCGAATATTTGGTGTATTAACAAAAACTATCAATTTAAATTTCATTTTTTGGAACCTTCTGACTTTCCCAAATCTTCAGACTTGTTGCCTTAGGAAAAGCACCTGGTCATATAGAGCTAATTATTGATAAGAACCACAGAAGAAGGCAAAATTTCAGTAATTAAAGATGGTCCATGAAAAGGAAAACATAAAAGCCTGTCTCAGTGATAAGTGATAACAACATAAAACCCCAAAATTCCCTCCAATGACGGAAAATTGATCAAAATAGTCGTCATTCATCTTTAAAGGCATACATACAGAGCACCACGTACAGAAAAGAATTGCTACCCCAAACCCATGAAACCAAATTCAAAGTTTCAAGCCTTTTGTTGAAGCCCGAGACTGACTATTTCTCCATATAAGCTCCTCCAACTAACATCTTCTGCCTCAGTGGAAAAGACTGCAAACCTAAGCTACATAGCTCCAAGCATGCCAATCATGTAAACCAAGAAGCAGAAACCCAACCAAGAAGCAAAGCTTCAATCTTTTATACTGAAGCAAAGATTAAGATGAAGCAGAGAAGCTCAAGAATTAAAGGACTGGCGTTGAATCACGAAAAGGGGTTCCTAGTTCCTACAGAGAGAGAAGTTGGAGTAGCCAAAGCAAAATATATAGGTAAAACACTGCATTCACCTGAATACTCCCAAAAAGCAAAAATGACCCGCTTTGATCATTAATACCACCAGCTTAGATCTCAGACTCTCTCTCCCTCCAAGTTTCAGCCACCAACTTCACATGCACTTCACGAGGAACTGGGTTCCTTTTCATAGATAACGATAGTCCAAAAACCCACTAGGACACAGAGTCAGATCTACACACAAAGGTATGGAATGGAGATGGTACATAGAGAGAGACTACAAGCTTGTTTTACAAAAAAGGGGAGAGAAAGAGGGTTGCGATCTATTACTGAAGCGAGTGGCCTGGTCTGTGATAAACAGGACACAGTTTGCAAATAAAGCGGTGTGTCCGTTTGCTTAAACATGCAAATACATCAATTGGTTTAATATTCGAACTCCAATTACTTATTTACAAGCTCCTACTCAAACATCAAAAAAGAGAAAATGGAAGAAAATCCACAACTGGGATTTTGAAAGTGGGAGTGGGACCAGAAAGAGTCCGTTCTGTAGAAGTAGCCGTTTTCTAGTGTACTATACTTGCTGTGGGGTGTTCCCTGTGTAGAGAGAACAAAGTTGAAGACTTTTTGGTCAGTGAAATCAATAAAACAGCAGGTGGGGACCTGCACATTTTTAACTTAAACTTGCAGAAAATTACTGTCCTCCGTTTGCTCAGGTATAACTTTCTCTGTCTTTCATTAGCTTGTGCTTAGTGAATGTGACTTCAAACTAAGCCTGTTCTCCACTTTTTTGACCAAGTATTAGGCAATGGTCTGGTCAGGACAAAAAGTGACGTGGTGGGTTATCACTTATCAGTATCTGTTACTTGTTCAACTCGGGCATGTTCGCTGCTGCTGAGATTTGGAGTGATGTCCTGAACTTGATGCTCCAAGAATGCCAAACCAAAGAAGAAAGCCATCTAAAATGACATAATATGTGACCCTTTTTCAGAGATCTGGTTTATGTTGGTGTTGAAACCTTATTGGCCTCATCCGAGTGCTGATGTAAATTTTCGCTTGGAAAAGTTATATTCTCAACTACTTTCTCCGACATTTCAGGGAAGGAGGTATGACTTAAATGAAATAAGTATGGGCCTGAGCTTCAAAATTCACCTAAAACTCCATTGGAGATACGAGCTTGTTTATAAAATTAATGATGAGTAAATCAAACAATTTACTAATGGGTGACTGTGACACAGGATAGGGGGTGATGGTATCATTGACTCCATGTTAAAGGAAAGAATAAGGGGTGATGGTATCTGTCTCTACTCTCTAGCATCTAGGCCAGACCAGAGCTCGTGGCCACTAGTGTCACAGTCACATGCATCAGCTCAGATGACCCTTTTTCAATGGTATTCAGAATCCCATCACAAATGTTTATCGAAATTGGGTGTTTCCTCAACTTATCCTCAACACTGTCAATAGGCGGCAATAGCATGCATGATCCTTGTGTTTGCCTCTACCAATGTGAGGGAAAAAGAATCTTCATATATGAAAACAATATATAAAAAACAAGGCACTGACTGGACTGGTTAATCTCAGGACTGCTCAAAAACTGACCTCGGATGTCAAGCTGTTCATTGTTTTTCAGCGCATTAAATCATCTGTCGTAATTATTCTGTTTAAACTTTATTTTATTAAATCTCATTCGTACATTTATATAAGATATTGATTGGACTGGTTAATCTCAGGATTGCTCAAAAATTGACCTTGGATGTCAAGCTCTTCATTGTTTTTCAGCACATTAAATCATCTGTTTTAATTATTCTGTTTCAATTTTATTTTATTAAATCTCATATGTATGGATAAGATTTAATAAAATATAATAGAAATACCATAACTAAAACAGGAGATCTGATCCTGTTTTTCAGTAACAAATTAGAAATATTCTTTCTATTCATCACAAATAAACTTGCGTGTTTTTAGACTTCTCTAAATTTCACCTAAGATCTTGCTGTAAATTTTTAAATCTCATAACTATTTTCAGTTCCTTTTAACACAGTCATATATTTATGCCCAAATAATTATACTTGCACATGTTCTCTAAATTGGACCCCTTTGTAGCTCATCCCTCCAAATATATACAAGCAATGACCAATGAAAGGGACAACTTCCTATGGAATATAAAATGAATACCTTTTCTAATATGTCAAATGAAACACAACTTACCATTCATCAATGCAAGTACAATCATATATATAATTTTAAGTATTGTTTATTTCTATTTTTAAACTATTTATTTTAATAAAATATACTATAATAATTTATTAATAAATGTTATATAAGAAATCAAAATAAATTTAATTAATTAAAGATAATTTATTTTTAAGTTTTATCTAACATATAATTATTATCAATAATAAAAATATAACTATATTGATATTAATAATTAAACATAATTTTGTTTTTATTTAAAAGAATAACATAAATTAAAAAAATTAAAAAGACCACATCAAAAAAATAGAAATCCCTTAACAAATTATTAAATACAAAATTATCAATAACATTAATCAGGCTTAATTTATGGTTAAAAGTATATATCATTTGTCCATTTCTAATTTACCTAAAATTCATAATTTATAAATTATTTTACATATTAAAATATTTATGTATGATACACTTATTTTTTTGTCATTATTATTATTATCATTATTATTATTATTTCATTCTTTTTGAAAGAATGGTATGGAAATTAATAATAGTTATAAATTTAATTTGGACCAGAAAATCCCTAATTACGATGAAATAATTACTCAATCAAATAAAAAGAATGGTAAGGCTCATAAATGATAAATCTCGTAAGATATTAAAGAGCCGCATCTTTCTATGCTGTCTTCAGTTACCAAACAAGAAGCCACTAACCACTGTTTTGAAACCGTTTTTAGTTTTTACAGTTTGGCTGTTAAGTACCGTTTGTGGTAGTTTGGAAGTTTGTTTGCCCCTTAGTAGATTCAACCCGAGAAGTTAGGTAAATTACATTATAATCATTAGAAAGAATAAAAATTTCCCTGTAAACTTATATTCCTAATATGAGAAATTCAAAAGCCCTCTCTTTAGAAACTTAACGCAACTCAGTAAAAATCTCGCTGTATTCAGAGTTTGAAAAGGTTCAATAATACGCAACTTTATTCTTAATTAGAGATGATATTTTCAAATTGCCAAAAAAATAAAATAAACAATAAATAATAAAAGAAGTAAATGATAAGTAATAAGTAATAAATAATAAATAAATTAAAAATAAAATCGGTAATAAATTAAATAATACGATAAAGAATAATAATAATAATAATAAGGTTAAGGTTAAGTAGAAAAAAGCTTAGGCTAAATCTAAGAGCTAAGTACTACATATTTACAAATTTAGGATAAATATAAGAGAGAAATACTAAAAGACCTATGAGAAATCTTTTAATCATATCTTAGTATGTTAAAAGTTTCTATTACGGGTCATATTTTCGATAAACTCTAGCGATGTCATATTATCCTTGATAATCTCTCATAAATTTTCTTCTTGGTAAGGTCCTACCTCCGATTAAACTTTAATTATTAACTTACGAAAGAATATATTATATAGTGTTTCGAACAAGCTCGAATCTTTTGTTCTGATTATGATATTCTTATCATATTTTATTAAATCTTATTTATATATTTATATAAATTTTATATAAATATATAAATAAAATTTAATAAAACATAATTGAAACAAAATAAAAATTTAATGTCATCTCGAGCTAGGCATGTCATGTGGTCGATATGGTTGAGACAAAAGTGAAAAAGGACAGAATCCTGCCCTTATCTTCTAATAATCGTAAAAAATCGAACTTTTACTAAATAGTGACAATGAAGACACTTTTACTTTTACTTGTGCAAAGTATCTCTTTTTTGTTTTTTTAACTGTCAGTCACTTTAATAGCTAGCGAGTACATTCATCATCAATATGTTCTCTGTCCTTTCCTTAGCTTTTTTTTTTTTTCATGATGGGATTTCTCTTCTAAAACGAAGAAGGTTCAACGATAATTTTCTGTCAAATAATTTCCTTTCGAGGTGCGTTGCACTTTTGGGGTCAAATAGACGAGTTCAATTTTTCTGTTTAATTTTATAGTGTCTTATTCTGTTTAATAAATCTTAATTATTTATATATGTGAACTTCGCATGAGTCTCGCAAAAATAAACATGAGACTCGCATAAGTAAATAGTTGAATTCATTAGACAGAATAAGACACTATAAAATTGGATAGAAAATCTTGTCTCCAAATAGACACTCCATGCTCCATTAAATTGGTGGACTAGGGGCCAAATGCACTTGTGAATTAGAAGGACATTCATGCACATAATGCCATCCCAATTTGATATGCTAATCCTGGAAACATTACAACCAAGCAAGCTAACCAGGTTTCGATGATTGACTGATATAGAATTTGGACCTCATTAATCAACAAGTCAGTTATCAAGGTTCACGCGCTTCACAACTACAATGGTGCCATCTTCAAGAATACTTTTGTAAACCTCGTCATAGTTGCCGGTGCCTAGCAGGTGGTCTTTGAAGAAGTTGTTGGTGGCTTTCCGTATGTCCCTGCCGGAAAATATTTTGGCGGCTCTGCTACTACCAAAGTTCAGGATGTTAAAACATCGCTTGCCTGCCCGAGTTTGTTGTCGCTGCTTCAGATGTTCCAGCCACCACTCATGTCAACAACAGCCTCTTCACCGCCGATAGCACCAAGATGCGTCTCGCGTGCTCCTGTTCTAGTTTACTGTAGCATAATTATTTGTAAACAAAATTATTGTAGCATCTCGATGGTTGCTGCCGAAAGATCCCAAAGCTTTTATGGTTGCTGCTCTCAATATGTTTTGGCATTATGAAGCTGCTGCTAGTGCTCCAACAAATGGTCCAACCTAAAAATTCCACTGGCCATATCAAAGTACAACAATTTTAATATCCAAAAAGAGAAAATATCACAAGTATTTTTACTTTGCTATCAAAATGATATAATACACTCACACACACATGCACGGAGAGAGGGAGAAACAGAAGAGGAGAAGAACTAACTCAATCACCAAAATACATTCAACTATATAGGCTCGGTCATAATGTTCCCTTTCATAGGAAACAAAAAGCAATAAAATAATAAAAACTTAACATAAAAGAAAGCTTCCTATTGAACCACAAATTGTTCAATTCAAAATGGAGTGATTAAGGTTAAAGAAAGTTGCACCTCTTATAGCTCCACTTGCCTCTCATAGCCCCACTTCCGAAGTATATCTCATCATTATTTCGGCTACTATTAATGTATTGCTTATCATCTTATTGCCAACTTTCATGCATGACTCAAGCTTGATTCATATATTTTTATTTTATTTTCTTAACATTGCTTCCCTTAAATCAAGTTAGTAGAAATTTATAATCACAAAATTTTCTTCAGTTTGTAAAACAACTCGAACTTCAATGACTTAGTAAAAATATCTGCAACTTGTTCTTTAGTATAGCAATAATTAACCACTACTTCCTTTTCAATTATTAGCTTGTGAATTTTATGAAATCGAATGTCTATGTGCTTGGATTACTTATGGAAAATTAGATTTTTGTACAATACTATTGCGGACTTATTGTCACAGAATAATTCTATTGGAGTATTTTATTTTTGATGTAGTACTTTAAGCGTTCTTCTTAACCAAACTGCCTGTCTAGTACAACTAGTTGCTGCAATGTATTCTACTTCAACTGTAGATAATGCAACGACGACTTGTTTCCTTGAAGACCATGATATTGTGCCAGTGCTAAGATGAAAAGCATACCTTGATGTGCTTTTTCTTATTTCTACATCTTCACCCTAATCACTATTTGTGTAACCTATAAGATTCACATAATTGATACTTATATAAAAAAAATTCCTTCATTCAAAGTACCTTTGATATATCAGACAAATTCTCTTTGCTTATTCAAAATGACAAGTACGAGGCTCCTCCACAAATTTACTAAGTAATCCAACTCCAAAAACTATATCTAATCTAATTGCAGTTAAAGACCTAAGATTTTCAATTAAACTTTTGTAGTAAGTTGAATTTATAGGTCTCCTTTTATCTTCTTTTATTTGTTTCAGTTTCACTTCAACTAGGATGGGAATTGGTTTTGAATTCTTCATCTTGAATTTCTTCAAAATATCATTTGCATACTTCCTTTGGAAAATAAAAATTCCATCATGCTATTGAATTACCTATATTTCAAGAAAATAAGACATTAGACTCAAAGTTGCCATGTCAAATGATTTTACCATTGCCTCCCTAAATTCTTCAATCATCTTTGAGTTGTTTTCAGTAAAAATTGAATCATCAATATAAAGATACATAATTAGAATATCACCAGGCTCAACAAATTTAACATATAAAGTATGCTCAAAAGGACATTTCAAAATCATACTTCATGAAGTATAAATCAATTCTTTTGTATCATGCTCTTGGTGTTTGTTTCAATCCATACAGTGCTTTCTTCAACTTGTAAAATTTATCTTCTTTTCCTCTAATTTCATAGTCTGTAAGTTGGTCAACATATACTTCCTCTTCCACAGTGTCATTTAAAAAAGCAGATTTTACATTTATTTGATAAATCTTCCGGTTACTTTAATTAAGAAGGAGATAAATCATGTAAATAGCATCCAATCTCGCAATAGGAGCAAGTACTTCAAAGTAACCAATACCTAGTTTTTGCTTATATCATATCCTTTTCCAACCAATCTAACTTTAAAACGGTCAATCTCACCATTAGGCTTGTACTTTGTCTTGTACACCTTCTATAGGCTCTTTATCAATGGGCAAATATATGTTAATTCCCACGTGTCATTCTTTTTAATTGCATGTATTTCTTCATCCATAACTTTTCTCCATTTAGGAAATTGTTTAAATCTCAGCATGCATCTTAGTATGTCCACAGTAATTTTGTTCTTCCTTTCTACTACTATATTATGTTGAGGTGTGTATCTAGTGGTCAATTAATGTTGAATTCCATACAGCTAAAAGACCTCTGCATATGCAGGATACTCTTGACCTCTATCTGTTCTTTATGCTTTAATTCTGCAGCCACTTTGCTTTTCCACAAATGCCTTAAATAATTTGAACGCATCAGAAGCTTCTGATTTCTATTTTAGAAAATACACCCAGGCCTTTCTACTAAAATCATTAATAAAAGTAACAAAATACATATTACCTCCATTCGGTGGAACTTTAATAGTACATAGATTCGAATGAATAATCTCCCATGGCTTCTTTTGCTCTATAGGACTTTCTAACTGAAAATACATCTCTATTCTTTTACCCCAACTCACATGTCTCACATATATGATTAGGAATATTCACAACAGATAAGCCAAACACAAGCTCTTTCTTTAACAGATGCCATAGCCAATTTGCATCTAAGTATCATAGAAATCAAGCAAGCAAATTTTTTATGATAAATTTTTAGTGGGAATAGAAGGTTAGAAGACATCTTTACTTTTGCAATAAATCTTCCACTCCTGTTTATCAAGGTACAAAAGCCATGATGAATCTGCATGTTATAACCTTTCTGCAATAATTGACCCATGCTTACTAAATTATAATGAAGACCAGGAATATAGAAAAGATCGCAAATAAAACTTTTAAAACCATCCTTCAACCTAATGGATACTTGACCTTTTCCCAAATTAGAAATATTTAAATTATTCCTAAATTTAACTATTGACTGAACATTTTCATCTAAAGAAAAAAATAACTCTTTATTCCCACACATATGATTACTACAACCATAATTCAAATACCATATATTTTCATCTTTCACAAAAGAGTTGCTTTTTAGAAATAAACTTTCTACAATATTAGAATTCTCACCAAAATGTTGATATTGATTTTCTGCAACATTAGTTTGAATGTTATTCTAAGATCTGAATCTATCTTCAGTAGCTTTATGTCCGTACCTTCTACAGTTAAAATAATTAAAATTACATGTCTTTGATACTGATTATCTCATCCTCTTCCTCGACTGGTAGGCCTAAAATTATTTTCTGCTCTTCTTTGTTTGAATGTTCTGTTGTTTCTCCTCTCCACTTGCATCTCGCCAAATGCTGCGCAAGTGAGTCGATGCTCTTCCATGGTGTCGCTTGCATGCTTGCTTTTGTTGCCGCCATTCACGTCGTTAGTAGCCCCCTTCACCACAGGTAACATCATCATGCATCTCGCCTGCTCCTCCTCCAATTTACTGTAGCATAATTATTTGTAAAATACGTCTAAAAATATCAGTAAAATTTATAATTTAACTAGGTGGGTCTCACATAGCCACCCACTTAACTATTAAAATATATATATATATTTTTTTTGGTTTTAGACCAGGGTATCTACCGGCGGGCCCAGTAACTAATCCCTTCGCTGGTTTGTAGGCACCTCACAGGGTGGAACAGCCGGTAGAAAATTGACAACCTCATATTTTTTTTGGTCTTAGACCAAGGTATCTACAGGCGGGCCCAGTAACTAATCCCTTCGCTGGTTTGTAGGCACCTCACAAGATGGAACAGCCGGTAGAAAATTGACGACCTCATATTACGTCAAATTACTATTAATATAGGGTTACATTTTAACGTTTGACAAATATTAGGGTTAAATTTGTACTTACAAAAAAAAACTTCCGAGCACGAGTCCTCCATCCGTCGGCGTTAACTAAGCAATAGCAGTGTCATCTGCAGTCAGGTGACGTCTTACAGTACACACTTAAGACAAATTTTGGTATTTGCAGTTATTGATAGAAGTCAGTATGTGACATAATTAAAGGACTCTATGCACGGAACTCTTCAACAGAAACGTTAGTGATATTCCAACACTATTGGATACTTCCTGTCGTCCATTTTTCTTACTCTGCAAATTCCTCACACAAAGCACACTAAATAGTCATTTCCAATGACGTGTACAAGCAACAGGACTCCACAGATGCCAACCCCTTTCTTGTCTGTTTGTCTGTGGATCGTGCAATGCGTCCATCGACGTGGATCTTCTCGGATTCTTATCAGTAGAACTCTGTATATGTAAACAGATGGAATAGACCACATTCTTGATACCCCACTTTGTCATTTAGGAGATTTTTAATCAGTTTAAGTCGCGAAAATATATAATTCTGATATGTCATATGCCAATACTTTCTTTTTAGAAAAAGAGTTTTTAACTCAGAAACACCTAATGTTGTGAATATCAATGCGAGTTGCGACCACTAGCCCAATAATTGAAACACAATACTCCTTCCAATAGGAACTTGACCGTAGGCATGAGAGAAGCAGGATTATGGAGTGTTAGCTAGGCTACCTTGACTGCACTTTTAAACTATAATTCAATTCAGTCTCATCATATTTTATGAGATTGCAGGCTCAAAAGTCCTGCCCTATAGTCTGAAACTATTTAAATGTCATGACAATAATGATTCGCTACTGTTAGTCTGCCATCATAACCATGGCCAGTTCAGCTGTATTTGTATCCTACTGCTCAAGATGCTATAGCCAATTTGTTTCTTTAAATTTACTGTATTAAATATCTTGTGCGGCGGTACATGGCCAGTCACGGATTCACCAGCTGACCTTTTCTTCCAAAAGGATGGCTTATAATCAAATGTCACATGTGGCTTATCCTTATATTACCTTCAATCATGTGAATGACACCAATAGAAGAAGTTACTTCAGGTTTGAGATATGGGCACTTTGCCTCCACCCAGAAGTGCATTCTCTCTTTTTGCTTTTAGATGCACATGAAAATCAATTGTAGTTGGAACCAGCTTGGGAGCAAGTACACGCCACATGAAGTTAGACTTTTGAGGCCAAGACATGGAAAAAGGAAAAACGAGCTGCTTAATTTTATAGGACAAGATGACAGAGTCAGGAAACCAAGTCAAAGACAAAGAAGAAAAGAGTCCGTGGTGGTAACCTACTACTTGCAAATGATTAGGGTAACCTGATTACTGAAAAGGAACCATAAATTACCACTGTAGGAAACTAGAACATAGGAATGGTTTAAGGTTGGAGACTGAAAAGGTATAGAGATCTTCTGCATTTACATTTTCTTCATCAAGTTGAATGGTTTCGATAATTGGGTTATGTTAGTAGCATGGATAGAGTAGGTGTGGATGGTATGATTTGAATTCATTGGGAGCTTTCCTTCATGTCTAGTTCGGAAGGGACAAAAGTTTGATTGTGCCCTCTTTTAAACTTTCATCTTGTTTAATGTAATAGTTTAGGCGCTTGAGCTACTCGAGTGCCTGTGTGCTTCCACTTTGCGGCGATAACCCGAGCTCTTTTGGCTATTTCGTAGGTTTAGGACCACGCGGGTCTAATTTAAGGTCCTTAGTGTAATTTTAAGTTTTTATTATTTAGAATAAAAATAAAAATTTATTCAGTTGTTAATATTAATATAGTTATATTTTTATCATTATTAATAATTACATATTAGATAAAACTTAAAGATGTATTATTTTTAATTAAATAAATTTATTTTACTCTCTTATATAATATTTATTAATAAATTATTTTCTTTTATTAAAATAAATAATTTATATATTTTGAAGATAATTTTATATTTAATTATATTTATAAATTAATTAATTAAATTAAAATTATTAAGTAAAATAAAACTATTTATAATTAATTAAATATATAATATTAAATTAAGTTATTCATAATTTTTATTAAAAATTATTATATTAAGTAATTAAATAAAATATGTTTAGTTGATAGAAAATTAAATTATAAAAAACAAAAACAAAAAATACAAACTAAACTTCATATTTTTCTATCTTAAGTAAGAACACATCAATTTTAACGATACTAATCATCAACAAATGTCAGAAAATTCTTGAAATTGCACAAAGCAATTATATAAAGTCTACTTATATTTATATATATCATACCCAAAAAGTCGAGAAGCACAGCGGAAGAAACCGAAACTAAAAATAAAAACTAAAATAATTTTTTTACTTAATTTAAAAACAAATACAGAAAATTAAAAACATAAAGACCCTACGGTTGCTCCTTGAGCCTCAGGAGAAAGGAGAGTTGTGGAAATCATTTAATTTGATTTTAACAAAATATGCACCCTTCAACTAAACTTTAAGTTTGGATCTGCCCCTTATTTATAGGACAGCTAATTGAGAGAGCTCAGAAGCTGAAGTATAATACAAAATCTTCACTTGTAATCCTGTTCTAAAAATTCAAAGGGTGTGATTGAGTGGACAAGACTCATTCATCCATAACCAAAGGTCAAGAATTCAATCCTTAATTTTAAGTATGGGGCAACCTTATAAACCAGCGAAGGAATTAATAACTGAATCCGCCTGTAAATACCCTGAGCTCAACCAACAAAAAAGAAAACCCTATTCCAAAAACTACTCTGTAATGTTGTATTGTTCGTGAAACATGGTAATGGCAAACTAGGGCCCGGTTTTGTAATCTTTAGCATTTGGGATTGGAATGCGCCCAAATTTAGATTTTGCAATTGTATGATGGGCTCCGTTCTCCGCCAAGCCACGCAGCTGTGTTCGTCATATTTCAACACATAAAGACGACCTTTACACTTGGAACACGGCCATTGGAAGAATTACTGGATAATCTATTATCTATATATAATTCATCAGAATTTGACCTATGATCAGATAAAAGTAATTCTAATTCTAAGAATATATAGTAAATTAACTAATATTGATTTTAAGATAATAAATGTCTAATAATAAAGTTAAAATTAAGTCAAAATATCAAAAATATTTATTTATTAATAAATTTTAATTATTTCGAGCTATTTGTCAAATACCTTCAATATTAAAATTATGCATTTAGTTAAAAAATTAAATATTTTTAGTTTTTAATTTATTTTATTCATTTTCAAATTTGAGTGCATTAAATATTAGATAATAAATTTTTATTTATAGCAAAATAAAGAGGTGGTTAATTTAGTAAATTTTAATTATTTTGAAATATGTCATATTAAGTATCTACAATATTAAAACGATACATTTAGTTATTCTAAATTTTAGTCCCTAATGATACCGAAGAGGGGAGATGAATCGGATTTTTATAAAATTTAATAAATTTTCTAACTAAAGTACTCAGTTATCAACAATTAACGTAAATAAAAGAGAGGAAATTGTTTAATATAAATTAATCAAACAATTGAGTAATACTTTAAAGAGGATATAGAAAAAGAATGGAAGCAAACTTATAATGGTTTAACAAATGACCTTTGCCTATGTTCACTTCTAAGATTTTTTTAAAAAATTTCACTATAATTTTTCTTTCAAAGTGAAGGATAACCTTTGTACATCTATTATCTATATATAATTCAATAATTTCAGGATTAAGATAAAGCTAACCTAGTTTGTAAATTGAGAGAATCTATATATGGTTTGAAACAAGCTTCCAAATAATGGTACCTAAACTTTGATGAGATTGTTACCTCATTTGACTTTATAGAAAATAAAGTTGAAAGATGTTTGTATTATAAGTTTAAGGGGAGCAAGGTCATCTTTCTAGTTTTATTTGTGGATGATATCTTGCTCGCATCAAATGATTTAACCATGCAACATGAGGTTAAACAACTTTTGGTCATGCATTTTGATATGAAGGACCTCGGTAAGGCATCTTTTGTCCTAAGTATTCAGATACACTGGAACACGTCTCAACACTTGTTAGGTCTCTTATAGAGAGCATACATTGAGCGAGTACTGCAAATGTTTAATATGACTAATAATCAGCCTGCTGCAGCACCTAGCTCTTATAGTGAAAGATTATATTTAGCATACTGTCCAAAAATGATATAGAGAGAGGTTACGAAGAATGTACCTTATTCTACTGTAGTTGGCAGCTTGATGTGTGTTTATGTGTGCACTAAATTGGACATTACATTTGTTGTTGGGTTGCTAGGTAGGTATTTGGTTAACCCAGGAATAGACTACTAGAATGCAGTTAAACGAGTTTTAAGATATCTCAAAGTAATTAAAGATTATAAGTTGAAATTCCAAAAAATCAACATTCTATACCTCATAGGTTATACAGATTAATATTTTGATATGTGCCCAGATGATAGGAATTCAACGTCGAGGTACACTTTTATGTTAACAAATGGTACAATATTGTAGAAAAGTTATAAGCAAACCTTCGTAATTTCTTAGACTATTCATGCAGAGGTTGTGGCATGCTGTGGGGCTGCTTCATAGGCAGTTTGGATCAGAAATTTGATTATATTATTATCGTATCCTTCAAACTATTTCCGAAATCAATCCATCTTAACCACCGTAGTAGCATATGTGTTCAGCCTTTTAAGGTATCCACAAAATGAGTTAAGAGAACTCTATAACTCTTACAAAGAGGGTTAAGTAAGAAGTGCTAGCTCTATAAAGCTTAAGATTATTTATAATAAGTTTTGGACATTTTAGAAATTTAATTGAAATTAAATTCTAATTTCAATTAAACTTGAATTAGAGTTACAAATAATTCTAATTAAATACTAATTATGCATAAATAAAATCCAAAATCCAAAATCTCATATTGTTCCTTATTTATTAAATATCTCATATTTAATCTTAAAGTTTATCAAACTTTACAATCAAGTCCAACAATTTAATTTCAATTAAACTTGAATTAGAGTTAAAAATAATTCTAATTAAATACCAATCATGCATAAATAAAATCCAACATCTCATATTGATCCTTATTTATTAAATATCTCATATTTAATCTTAACGTTTTTCAAACTTTACAATCAAGTATAACTTAATTAAAATATCTTTACTCTCTTCAACATATCTTTTATATGAGACCCATTAGGTTCTCGAATATGTTGACAATGATTATAAATTATAATTATAGTTTATAATTAGAATTAGAATTAGATAAATTTAAACTTCTTTTAATTTATCTTTAATTCTCCAATTAAACAATTTATAATCATAGATCAAGATTGACGTCTAGTCACTTATCATAACCCACCATATATTTAGAATATCAAAGTGGTTTTGACTAACCTTTCCGTGCATAATTTTTTCTGTATAATTCAATTCTTTCATCATACAATATTTTGATTAGACATAAAGTATAGAATTAATATCTACTCTGTTTTGACTTAAATCATATTTGTTCTCTGCTATTAGCTATCGATTCAATTAATGACATTTGTAAACTATTTATAAAACATTATTTCACCTTGGTCAAGAATTTTCGAATTAATATTAATCGAGAACAACAGAACATTCTCTCTAATTACTTTAAGGCAATGAATCCTATCTTGATCACACAACTACCTCCATATAGTTCATGCTGCATCTAATAACTACCAATTGAATAACCCATGATTAAATAGGTTGTAAGTGGTATCAAAACATAGCAATCCTTATATAAGATAACTTTGGAGATCTCAAGTCAAATGATTACTTATACAATCATCACAATAGAATTCCATAGACATACAAGTAATGTTTCAAATGCATTTTTCATATCGAGTTTGTTCAGTGAATATTTTCTCTAACAAGCACTCATATGTTTGTTTAAGTATCTTCATACTTTAATCTATTAGATCAATTACTTCCTTTATAAGAAAAAAATATAAAGTGTGTTAGTCTTTTTACGTTCAATTAATGCCCAATCTTAATAGAACAATGATTATGAACATTTAAAAATAATATATAAATACAATATAAATCTTATAATTATAACCTCATTATAGTTTTATTTGCAATGTATAATTATCTCATTGACTTTATCATATACATCTAAACATGTATAAGATAAAAAATGCCTTTAAATATTTTATTACTAAACTACAATTAAAGGGATTGACTGTAAGACATAAACCAAGCCCGATATGTGGCTAAGCAGCTATTAGATTCAGTGTTGTTTCTTTCTTTTTACTGGTGCAAAATTTTTGCTTTTTCAGTACATGCTCGTCTGCTGTTTTGATTTCTTTTCACTGTTGGTTACAGCGAAACTTTTTTGTAGGGTAATTGGTTGCAAGTTGCTAATGCTCCTTGATATTAGATTTATCCATGTCCTTCTGATTCTCTCATAGTTTGCTGATACGAGTCAAAAGGTGTATAGCTTGATGGCGAAATAGTCTTGGTTGCAAAAATTCAATGCCCGTGATTCAAACCTGCGGAAGGAATTGAATCGTTACATACCAACAGCTGCTGCATTTGGAGGCATGCGCATTGGTGCTTTGAAGGTTTTTTCAGATCTTTTGGGAGCAATTGTCTCGGGTATTGGGATCTTACTTGCTGTAACCATTATATATCAGTACTTTGAGACATTTTTTTTCAAATGTAACCATTATATATCAGTACTTTGAGACTTTTTTTTCAAATGTCACGACTGATCTGATCACTTTATAAGATCTTCCATGGCTTGGCCTTGGCCCACTAATCTTTTTTCTTTTCTTTTTCATCTGTTTGCAGAGTAATGATGTTTAGGCAGATTTTAATCTTTTCTTTTCAACCCATTCTTTTTTTTTAAGACAGAAGGAAAAATAACAAATAAGATTACATTGGGAGGCTCGGAACAGACATCCCAGACTTACTCTTCAATAGAAGTAAATGGCACTTAATGAGTGTAGTAGGTAAATAATAGACACCTACATCAAAATATGCTGCAAAAGTCGTGAATCAGTCGACACATCTGTTACTCTTTCAGTAGATATGACGATGAGCAACAGTTCAATTACGAGCAAACAGCTCGTAAATGCCCATGACTATTTTCAACCCATTCCTTGATATATGAAAGAGATATAAAGTTATTACTTTTTCATTGAAACACAATGTCCCTATTTTGCGAGGTTACAGGAGTATTAGTTATAAGCAAAGTTATTTTTTCGATTCGAAACTTTACCAGTTATTATAAGACTCACCTTCAATATTTTGCAGTAGTCGTCAAAATCCTACCGTCCCTCAATATTTCACACATGTAATTTCTCTGCAATTACAGAGAAAATGTCTGTCTTTTCAAGACTTGCCGTAGGTACCAACGGCGTAGTGTAAGAGATCGCAAGTTACGAAGTTCTGTTTAGTCAATGTACAAACAATTAATGTACCGAAGCAACCGTAATCCCTTCCGCAATCATAGCAAGACATGTGATTCACATTCTTAACCTGTTTTCTTCTTAATTATTTAATGCCTATACAGGAATACGTTTATTTTTTTCTGGAGAACTTGATGAATTATTAAATGATATCAATGCTTGCCGGAATCTCCCTTCTCCCCTCAGCCTTTACTCTCTCTAGCCTCGGCAAATTGCAGAGCCTCAGTGTGCTTTAATTTGCATTTTCTTTCCAACTTCATCATACTCGTGTAGTCAAAAACACTTCACCCCTTGTGTGAGGGATCAAATAATGTGTCCCACATATTTGTGTAGATGAGATCATCTGGAACTAAGTTAGCACAGAGTTATGGGTACAGAAGATCTTGTTCTCTTGTGTGACTTTACATTTTGAAGCTTAATATTTTGAAGTGTTTAAATTAAATATAACATTTTTTAAACATTCAAAACAAAACTTTGAATGAAAAATTTAACAGGACTAACTATTCGTCAATTAAATGTTAAGTCAATTGATGTACCAAAGCAACCACAATCCCTTCCACAATTAGAGTAAGACATGTGATTCACATTCTTAACCTGTTTTTTTCTTACTTATTTAATGCTTGTACAGGAATACGTTTAATTTTTTTTGGAGAATTTGATGAATTATTAAATGATACCAATATTAGTTTATGCCATTGCAGCCAATTTTTGGTTGTATATTTAGTTGTATAAATATTTTATTTATTCAATAAAAGACATTCTTTATCGTTATGTATTTGTTAATTATTTAATTATTAATCATAAAGATAAAATCCTTGGAATAATTGTTATGCAATTAAAAATTATAATGTGATTATAATTACGAGATTTGAATTGCATTTTGTATTATTCCTAAGATGTTCATAGTCATTGTTTCATCATGGCGGGATATTGATGAAATGGTAAGACTAGCACATATTTATTTCTTTCTTATGAAGTAAGTAATCGATCTCATAGATTAAAGTGTGGAGACACTTAAACAAACATGTGGGTGCTTATTAGATAATAAGTTCACTGAACTGACCCAATCATGAGAATCCCAAATGGAACATTACTTGTGTGTCTGTAGATTATCTCATTATGATGGTTGTATAATTGATCCTTAGACTTGAGATTACCAAAGTTATCTTATGTAGGAATTACTATGTTTTGATGCTACTTATGTTCTATTCTTGAAGTAGTACAATTCGGTAGTTATTGGATATAGTATGAACTATGCGGAGATAGTTGAGTATATCAATAAAGAATTCGTTCTCCTAAAGTAATTAGGGAGAATATCCTGCTGTTCTTGATTAGTAATGATTTTGAGAGTCTCTGACCAGAGTAAATTGAAATTTGAAAAAGTTGTTTTCAAATATCAATTATAAATCATTTACTAATTAGCAAGAACGAATATGATTGGATTATTTAGAGTAGACATGAATTTCATACTCTAATTCAATTGGAACATTAGATGACGAAGGGATTAATTTATATAAGATAACCATTCATAGACAGGTTAAGTCAAATCACTTTGATATTCCTAATATTTGGGTGGTCATGACATACTGCTAGACGTCAATCATGATCTATGATTATAAATTATTTAATTAGGAAATTAGAGATAAATTAAAAGGAGTTTTAATTTATCTTATTCTAATTATGAATTAGAATTAGAATTTATAATCATGGCCTACATGTTAGAAACCTAATTGGTCACACATAAAAGGTCTATAAAGGAGAAAGTGAAATTTGAATTAAGCTGGACTTAATTAAGAAGTTTTAGAAACTTTAAGGGTCAATATGTTATATTTGATTTTATAAGGATTAATTTATAATTATAATTAAAGTTTGACTTTAGTTGTAATTTTAATAAAATCCAATAATATAAAAAATAAGATTTTTCATATAAAAGAAAAATTAGAAACTTGGTAGCTAGCACTTCATACAATTTTTCCTCTCAAATTCGATTTGAGTTTTCTCTGAATAGATCTGTGAATACCGTTAGAGGCCGGAAGATTGAACGGCTTGTGGATTGACATATTCAAAGAAACAGGAAATTGTAACACGTAATTGAAACAGGTTAGTAGAGTTTTGTCAATTTCTTGTTTTATGTTTCTAATTTAATTCTGTTAAAGTTGATTTAATGAAAAAAATTTATAATATTTTCGCTGCGGTAAGATTTGATCTTGCGTTATTTTTTCAACAACCAATGCTTGCCGGAATCTCCCTTCTCGCCTCAGGCTTTACCTCTCTAGCTTCGGCAAATTGCAGAGTCTCGGTGTGCTTTAATTTGCATTTTCTTTCCAACTTCATTGTACTCGTGTGGTCAAAAACAGTTCACCCCTTGTGTGAGGGATCAAATAATGTGTCCCACATATTTGTGTAGACGGGATTGTCTAGAATAAGGTTAGCACAGAGTTATGGGTACAGAGGATCTTGTCCTCTTGTGTGACTTTACATTTTGAAGCTTAAAATTTTGAAGCATTTAAATTAAATATAACATTTTTTAAACATTCAAAACAGAACTTGAATGAAAAATTTAACGGGATTAACTATTCGTCAATTAAACGCTACATCAAGATTAATGTGATATTATTTTTTATTTTTTAAATACAAGTAAATCTCAATGTCACATGATAAATGAAGTCTATTGTCTAAAATATGTAAATGTGGACCTCATTACTATGTGGCAAGTGACATCTACTACGAGATTGTAGGATCTACTTTCTAATTAGTTTTAAAATAATAATTATGTGACAGTGAGATCTACTTTTATTTAAAAATATAAAATTAATGTTATGTTAGCATTGACTAGTGATTAAAAAATCAACTAATTTGGTTGGTTCAACTGTAAAAATTTTGAACTATCCAAATTTTTAGTTCAGATTTCAACTTTCCAGTTAGATTCACTTTAATAACTTTTATTGTTAAAAATCGATCAATTTATTAATTAATTAGTCAATTTTATTAATTAATAAGTTCTTATAAATCAAAATAAATAAATTAATTTTCATTTAACATTCTCTTTTTAATTAAAATTTAAAATTTTGAGGTAAAGATAATCTCTTTCAATCATATTTCAAATTCTTTAATTTTATTCATTCTTTAGCTGCTTTTATGACAGTCTAATATTGGTTGAACCTTTTAAACCTTATACCTCTTATCTCATCGGTTTAACTTTTGGTTTGATTTTTATAACATTAGTATTAACATGACATTTCACTTACAGAAAGTTAACCCGTCAAATTTTTTATTCATTTAAAGTCTGTTCTAAATGTTTTGAAAATGTTATGATTTAATTTAAACTCTTTAAAAAATAAGAATTTAAGTTATATTTTTTTTCGTAAACCTCGAAGTCTAAAATGTTCTTCTACGCCTAAAATATTTCCTATTTTGTAATGCCCATAGCCCCATAATCTCCCACCGACCCATCTAGTTCACACCTCTGCATCTTATTCATTGGGCCCAACTTGATATTATTTTTGTAATTGATGTCATTTTAAATTCACTGCAAAATAACTTATGACTAAACACATATAATATAGCTAAGGAATACTACATTATCTTATCCGAAGAAAGTAAAGGCCATGATCAATTAGCTTATACCGAGAAATATAAAAGAACTAAAGGAGTTCTTAGGACTCTCCAGATATTATCGATGATTTGTGAAAGATTACAAAATATCATTGCAGTCAAGCTCTAACTTGTAGGGCTCGATTCAAAAGTGATGGGTGTCGAATCCACCAAAAATAAATCCCAAACACCAAACGAAAATAAATTGCGCACAGTGGTAAATGGGGTCGATCCACAGAGAATGGAATAACTGATTCTATT
>JAOSBP010000002.1:30828531-30847511 GCA_027563825.1 Erythroxylum mucronatum | reverse complement strand
TTGGTGGAGTATCTTTGTGTATTAAGTCAGTAGCACCTTTTTGACATCCAGTAAAAAGATTGAAGCCAAAGCTGGAGAATCCTTGAGGTTTATTTCTTATTTTTTGCTGTGGCTTGTACAGTTGTACTTAACACAGTAACCTCAGCTAATGAGAGTTACAGTTTTTCCAAGACGAATGGATTGAGTTCTCATTTACAATAACAAATGAGAGTTGCGTTTGAGGTCAATATACTGAAAAGAACGCATTAACATAACTTACGAAAGATTATCTGGTGAAGGTGACAGATACTTTCACAACTGATCCTTTGTTAGGGGTGTACTAGAAGGGTGGAATGGGGATGGAATGAAAAATAAAGTTTAATAAAATGTTATGATTTAGTTACTTATACTTTTATTCTTAATTTTTGGATATTGATTTATTCCTCTATGTTACAAGAGGAATGATTTTCATTCCTTCAATATTCTTTTTTTTTTGTTTTAGATAAGGGTATTTATCTGTAGATTCAATGACCAATCTTCTCGCTGATTTGTAGACACCTCGCAGGATGAGACAGTTGGCTCAAGAATTTTGAGGCTGCTCTCCCTGACCTTTTGTTAAAGATGGATGAGTCCCTTCCACTTAACCATACCCCTTGACTTTGTTTTTCAATATAGTTGCTTTGTTATCATTATTTATTCCTACCCTACGACTTAAAGCAATGCTTGATTTTTTCTAATTTAGCAAGGTTTGATATTCTTTAACTAATATTGTAATTCATCATCATCAGCATGATGCGATGAATTACAATATTTTAATTAATTAATAAAATTACAATATAATTAATTAATTAATTACCCTATTTTAATTAATTAGTGTAAATAATTAATTATAATTAATTTCTCAACATTTTTTACAAACCAATTATTATCTATGGCAATGGTAATCATTCCTTTCTCTTAACCAACTATCATAATTATATTGTTAATATTCATTCCTATTTTTCACTATATTCATTTTCATTCCTACTATTATTCTCTTATACGAACCATTCGTCCCCTAGATCATTTTTAAAACTTTGTAGTTTAATTTAAATACATTAAGATTCCAATTATACTATCTCGTTAAAGTTTAAAATGTATCTTTATGCCTAAAATATTTCCTATTCTTTAATGCTCGTAGCGGGATGTGATTCTCTGGTTCACCAACCCTGTACTAACTTTGTGCCAACTCATCTCAACCATCCATTTATACCTATACCAACTCTGTGTCAATCCATTTCAACCATCTATTTATATGAGTCATATAAATAAATGGTTGAGATGAGTTGGCACAGAATTGTTACCAAGTTGGTGGTGGACCAGAGAATTTGAGAAGGGCTGTAGCCCCGTAGCATCCCACCGACCCATCTCAATTCACACCCGTGCATCTTTTTCACTGGCTCCAAACTTATGATATTCGGCTCTATGCCTAATCATGTAGTCAAATATTCAGACATTTGCTCCAAACTTGGTGGGTCCACGTTTGATGGCTAACTGTGGAGGAGCCCACAGGATATCTGACAGCACTTTGAACGTAGCATTACAAATCAACGTTCAATGCCTCTAGATTTCTTTAAATCATCTAAAATTATATTAAAGAGAAATAAACACTTTTTCTTCTTTTGCTTTTTTTTTCTTTTTTTCCGGCGCTTTAAATGCACTTTTCCTTCATTGTGCCAAGTGCCAACCCTTATCTCCTGCTCAATTCTCAAAGCTGTTGGTCAAATTTTGTGTCTGCCCACGTAACGATCACTTTATATCTCCATAAACCCTTTTCTTCTCTTGGATCTACTGCCTCTAATTTTATGACAAAGGTCCACACTTCTCTCACAGTCTTCATTTTCATCTCAGCTCTCTTACAATGGAAACGGTCAAATATAGATCAATGCCCAACAGCAAGAGCAAGATAGCGAGAACATTCCGAAAAGTGATCAACCTGAAGCCTGCAACAAGAATTGCTTCAAATAATGGGATTGGGATATGTGAGCTCACCCCAAGAAACAAGTTTGAGGGTCGTGATCATCCAAGCACAACTTGTAAGTTTCATCAGAGTGCTGAAAAGAGCAAGATTGACAGAGATAAGAGGAGGGCAGTTCTGGAGGCATTAATGGCAAAGCTCTTTGCAGGTGTCTCCACAACTAAAGCAGCTTATGCTCAGTTGCAAATGGCTCAAAATCCTTACAACAGTGATAATATACGAGCCGCCGATCAAGCAATTGTTGATGAGTTGAAACAATTATCCGAACTCAAGCGTAAATACTTCAAGAACGATCTTGATCATGTCTCACCTCAAGTCACTATCATGCTTGCAGAGATTCAAGAACAGCAGAGCTTGATGAAGACTTATGAGGTAACAATCAAGAAACTTGAAGCCGAAGTTGAGGTTAAAGATTCAGATTTTTGTTCCCTCAAGAAACAGCTTGATGAGTATATTGCATACAACAAGTCTCTTGAGAAACGGCTAAGTTTTAGTGGGCCTATACCCTTGTTGGATGATATAAAGCTCTCATCTTTAAATCCAAGACATTTTGTTCAATTCCTTCACTTTACTTTAAGATCTATGAGAAGTTTTGTGAAACTTATGGTTCGTGAAATGGAAATGGCTTGCTGGGACCTTGACGCAGCAGTTAGAGCCATTGAACCTAAAGCCACTCTTGCAAAACCCAGCCACCGATGTTTTGTGTTCGAATCTTTTGTGTCCAAGACATTGCTCGAAGGTTTTAATCGACCACAGTTTACAACCCAAAACGAGCCCGCAGCTACAAAGAAGAGCTCCCACGAACAGCATTACTTCAACAAGTTCAAAAAGATCAAATCTTTAAACCTGAAACTCTTCTTAACCCAGAATCCAAACTCGGCCCTTGCAAGATTCACGAGAACCAAGTACATCCAGCTAGTTCATCCTAAGATGGAATGGTCTCTGTTTGGGAACTTAAATCAAAGGGAGCTAGTGAACGCTGGTGGGTTTCCAGATTCTGCTTTCTTCAACGCATTCGCTGAGATGGCTAGGAGAGTTTGGTCCTTGAACCTGCTGGCTTTTTCGTTAGGTGAACAAGTTAGCATTTTTCAAATCGGTAAAAATTGCAGATTCTCGGAAGTGTACATGGAGAGTATCACCGACGAGTCACTGCTAGATAGCGCTGGTGATGATACGGATCTTCGGGTGGAATTTACGGTGGTTCCTGGGTTCAAGATTGACAAGACGGTGATACAGAGTCAAGTGTATTTATCGCCGGTGGTATGATCAGTGATTTTATGCTTTTTGGTTGGCTTATTTCTTTCTAGGAGGAATTTAATCCGCCTTTTGTAAATTTTTTGTAATATGTTATTATTCAATGAAACGAAGTTATGTGGTTATAATCTTTCGGTCCTGTTCTTTATATACTATAATCATGGGACGCTACACTTTGATGGTGAAAAACTCTGTCGATAGTGCAACTTTTAGGCATTTCAGTAGCGCAGCTGCAACATTTTTACAGTCCTTTTAAACAAAAAACACAAGACACAAAATGCCATTTCACAGTCACAAAATGCCATTTTCTGTCAATTCAATAGGGTTAGGGTGGTGACTGGTGGGTACAACTCTTTTTCTATGGCAGGGTTCACGAGCTTATATGAAATAAGTATGCCTGCAAGCAATCCTTCTGAAATTTTAGCTGAAAAAGCACTGTCAAGGCTCCTGTCATACAACTGTGGCCTTGACACGCACAGGTCCATCCTCTTTTCCCTGCTTCAAATTTCGAGCCATTTAGTTTGAGCATCCTATGAGTTGAGAAGGTGTATTTTACTGTATTCGGTAAGGACATTCTTTTAATCCTGTAGTTCTGCTGCATTGCAAGTGGTATTCTGTCAGACAAAAATTAAAGTCCATGGGCTCGCAATTAAGAACATGAATTCGACAAGCTTCCGATCTTCCTTCATATAAATGCCGAACAATAATTAGAAGGCGAATAGATGTTAAGACACCCATGTGAAGAAATGAACACGGCAGGAGAAATGAATGCAGGTACTGTTTGGAACGAAGACAGACTCAACTCTAAAGAAAGTCAGGGGTCAACATCTAAATGAAGAGAAGAGAAGATAGAGATTTTTTTTAAAGAGAAGCCACTTATATTTTTAATTTTAAAAATTTTAATTATATAAATAATTTAAAAAAAATATTTAAAAGGGGGGCCATGGTCTCCTTTCTTATAACATGGCTCCGACCCTGGTACTGTGATGAGCATCAAAGTTTAGTTTGACTCAAAGGTCTAGGGTTGATAGCTAGGAACAGCTCATTGTTTCAATTTGGAAAGCAAGTCAACAAGAATTGAATAGGATGGCATTCCAACTCCGTTATATAGATCATCAACTTGGAGAGACACTGCATCTAACAGACTATTCCATTTGGTGCACCTCCTATATCAAGTTGCAGAACCTGGTGGCTCATGGCTGAATTGCGTCCGTTGCCATTTGTCATTCTCCCATGTTCGCTTCTCCCTTCCTTCCATTGCTCTGTTTCTTGCTCTCACAAATTTAGAGCTGTACATCAGGGAGTGTTAGAATTTTAAAATTTCTATAAGACAATTATTAATTTTAGATTTTATAAAATTAAGGTTAAAAAGATGGAATTTGATTCGTATTAAAGATAATAAATAAGCATAATAAAAGATTTAGTTAAATAGATTGAAGTCTACGAAGAAAAATAAGTTCTTATCAATGTGAACCAATTATTTATTAGGTTTGTGATAAGGAGGCTTAATAAGGCTACTAGAAATAGTTATTAAGGTCTTTTGGTGCCTACTTAAGAGGAACAGATCACCTGTTCCATAATTGCTGTGCCAGTGTTGTTCTATTGCATCTGGTCCATACATTTATATAGGACCCACAAAAATATATGGACCAGATGCAATGGAACAACATTGGCACAGCAATTATGGAACAGGTGATTTCATTTGCTACTTAAGTAAGTTCTTGATCGTTCAATTTCTTTAACCCCTTTAAAGGCATATACATAATGAAAAGGCGTAAAAAGATGTTAACGATATAAATTTATATAACTTTTGTAAAGGTTGATTGAAAGTTTTAAAAATATGTTCTTGAGAAATAGATAGCAAAATAATAATTGAGAGTTTATGGCTTATCATTACTTAGGAGTTTCACCTATAATTTATTAAAAACACGGGATACCTGTGATCAAAGGGTATATGAGGATAACATCACCAACGTATCTGATGTTATTTATACCAGTGAATTGAGAAAGGCTCTTCTCGTTGTAATTCCTAGGTTCGTGAAATATTTCACTAAGAAGTCTCAACAGAGTTGCATCACGGGTCTTCAGCATATGTGTCATTTAAGTGGTTTATAGAACAAATTATCCATTAGAGATCAAAGATAAACAAAGATTAACTACAGTATAGTTTTTAAGTATGCTAGCCGAGATACAAGCGCTTGGTCTCTATTTAGGCATCAATTCTCAAGACATGCCTCTTAAGAATCTACACTGTCCAATCTTTCCCCATTTAACAAAAAACTCATACATGATATATAATCTAAGACTTTCTGATATACAGCATCTTCATAAAGAGGCAAGTGTAAAACATACTTAACTTCTTTGTGTATGACTCTGGTGACATTATCCAAGAATCAAGTTTTTAGGAGAGAGAGAACTTAGAAAGAAGCCATAGGATGAAAATTACACACAATCTTTTTATTGTTTTTTTTTCTTCTGAGTAGAATGGAGAAGCCTTGCTTTTATAGACTAAGCAAGGGGGACAGAGACAAACAACTTTAAGGGAAAGATTCCCTTAGTACAATAATATACACTAACATACAAAAGCAAAAGTGAAAAGAAGAATTATTGGAAGACACAGAGTCCCAAAAATGCTCCTAAAAGATAAGAATATGCTTAAAAAAACAAGAAATCTTTCTAGCAATGAGGTACAGATACAAAGAGAGTGTGGGCCATTGCGATCATCATTGGAGCCTATCATGTCTATGTCTTCATCGTATTTTTCCACGGCTTGGATAAAATTATCAATTTTCGTATCAGTTCAAACATTCTTTTGGACTCAAATCCAGAAGCCTTTCTGGGTTCAAAGCCAGGAGGATATAAAACTTCACCAGTCATGATGTTGAAACCCATAGTAGCAGATTGGTCCATGAAGGTCCAATATCCGTCAATAGGAGAAATGGGTTTTGTTAGGGTAAAATCATCTGAGTATGGTCCCAGAGAGGTACATGTTTTAGGGTTGGCAGTCTTTAGGTAATGGTTCAAATGATCTAAAAAGTAGTAAAGATTTTGTAGTAGATTTTTATGTTATTTGGGCCAATCTATGATGGTACACTATTGCTGGAAATGGTTGATAATGCAGATATAACCATAATCAGTAAGAATATAGGGATGAAGAATGATAAAAATAGAACGAGCCTTCTGTTTAGAGAGAGGAATAGCCTATAACTAATGCTTGTTCAGAATTTTCCCAAATTGGAGACGTCATTTTTACAATGGTTGAAATCATTCTAAAAATGTCCAAAGAAGTGAGTCGACATTGGTTAGATTTAGAAGGTGCTGATAAACATGTAGTGGTGAAATAGAAATTAAGCAAGTGTAGAGAGCAGATAAAACCCAAAGATGCCACATGCTGACTTTAGATAGAGAATTGTAGAGATGATAGGGGGTGTCAGTATCAAAATAATGAGGATGTGGAGGGATATTAAGAATGGTGAGGACAATATGGAGGTAGTAAGCTTTTTTGGAGAATAAAAGCAATGTCATCCAAGGTTTTAGGAGTTTTTATTATGGGTGGAAAGGACTTTTGATTTTTGCATATAAAGGACACTCTATAATAGGAAGGAGGAAAGGTATGAATTTCTGGAGTTAGGAAGAGAAGAACATAATTGGTTTACAAGGTCGAGAAAAGAAGTCTACAAGAATGTTGTGGTGAAAAGTTAAAATTTTCGATGCCCTTTTTTACCGCCAAAATCTTTTTGTAGCTGGCACGATAATGCTTTTTTATTCTTTAAATTGGCCATCAGTATGATAGCAGTAGTGTCTTTTCCCATCAATCTCTTCAATTAGGACAACACCCTAATAATGGTCACTAGCATCTGTCTGTAGTATGCGCTGACCTTTGTCAAGAATCTTTAAAACAGGTAGAATCTGACAAGCTTGCTTTAACTGTTATATGACTCTGGTTTGATCTTTACTCCATGTTGGTGGATTCTTCCTCAATAACTTTGATAAGGGAGATGTATAATCAGCCACATAGGGGATGAAATCTCTGATATAGTTAACAATTCTAAGGAATTGTTGAATTTGTTTATTGTTGAGTCATCTCAATGCCTTTTTTTGGCTGAGAGCATAATCCAATATTGTTTTGTAGGATCCAAAAAAAATTGGAGTAGGGCCTTATGTTCTTCATGGGTTTTGGAGTAAAGAAGTATGTCATCAATATAGACCAAGGAGCAAGAAAGAATGGGCTCATAGATCTTTGTCATGACTCGTTGAAATAATAAAGGGGCAACTTTGAGTTCAAATGACATTACTCTCTATTGATATTAGGCATTGGGAATACAAAAGAATGTCTTGTATCTTTTCTAAGGGTCAATTCCCAATTTCCAAAAGCCTGCTTTTAAATCAAACTTGAAGAAAATTGTAGCCCGTGTGGTATAAGAGCCATGAGTGTTATTGACTATGGTTACATTATCCTAGATGAGAGTAAGTAAGGAGTTTCCTTTAGCTATGAGTGACTTTTTACCTAGTGACCCTGTCCATCTCTCTTCAACTCTTTCTATTGTCAATTTTTCTTCTCATGTTAAACGTACTCTTTCAAATAAATTGAAAACCTTGTAGAAATTACTCATCTTCCTGCTGAGAGTCGTATTTCTGATACTTTATTACCTTTACTTAATACCTACAGTATATACTCCCATGACTATTCATAGACAAGAAGTATAAGAACTATTCTCTCTACCCATCGTTCAAAGGTTAAAGAAATCATCCAAAGTTCCCGTTTAGAGCAGTGTGGTTTAAAAGTTTCCACAGTAAACAATATGTGAAATTAGAGATTCCTAAAGAGCTCATCTCTTTAGAAGAAACATAATCATACACATCTTCATATTGGTGTTATTCGCCTTATTCTCACTCTCCATAGTAGAAAAGGAATTCCAACTATAACCCATATCTCTCTTCTTGACACTACCTATACTACCTACCAAAATGCCTTAATTGGTACTATGTTGACGACCCTTTATAATGAAAGTGTCATCCTTACAATTGCCCTTGATTTTAATATCAGGTTGGATGATCCCACCTTGTCTATGTAGCTCCAAATCCAGATTCAAATCGTTGGAGTAGAATAAGATCCTACTGCCATTATGGCCACTCTTCACCACCAAAAGATCTACCATTTGTAAAGTCATGCAGTAGATCTTAATTTTCCAAATTCCACTTCAGATGTTTTGTATATGGTAGCTAACAAAGCTCATGGTCAAACCACGATCATACAAATTCCGAAGCAGTTTCCACCATTGAAACTTGAAACTTAATGTCAACTGAATGGATCATTAATTACCGAAAAGTATTACATGCTTCTCATAGGCATTCTTTCCACACCACCACTCCTTCTATTCTCAGGACTCTACGAGATGGATCAGTAAAATCCATATATGCCAGGCCCAATGAAGATCAGTCTGGACCTTCAAATACATCTGGCCCTATTTTGATGCTTCAACCAGTGTTCTCATGGAAAAAAAAGAAAAAGATGGACCGCCAATCCATTACTTTAAACCTGATAGAGAACATGTTTATGTTAGCTATCATCGTGAACATTTTGTCTGGGATGTAGATTCATCCAGGTGCGAAGCAGACTGTGAAATATGTCTGAATTCTAAATCAGAAAGTGATGATGATGAACTTTATAATTGCCAGAAGAAGAAGAAACGGGGAAGAAAACAACAAAAAGAATTACTTAAAGTCGTTGAGAAGGAACATTTGTTCCATTCAGAGTCAATTTCCAACAACCTTCAACTAGTTATTTCTTCCATTCCTATTATTCCTACACCCACTCTGATTCCTTGTGTGATGGTCAAACCATATGAAGAGGAATTTTCACCATTGGAGAGACGTACTGATGAACATAACAGGGTTATTTCTAGCCCTTATGTGCGTGCTATAGGAATTAGTTCTCAAGGAACTATTCTCTCAAATCCTACTAATGAAGTGTACAACTAACAAACTAATAATGCAATGACCCAAAGTCAAGCCCTCCAAAGAATTGACTCCAAGCTTAATGGTCTTAATCAATAGAGTCAAGCTACTCAGACACAAGTTGAAGATGTGTCTTCCCAAGTTCAAAAATTATACAAATCTTTAAAAGATCATATGGGCTAACTTGATGTTGATCTTCGAAGATACATTGACACCTAATATTTTGGACCTGACTTTACCAATACGGAACAAGATCTCCGAAAAGTAAAGGAGGTACTCCAAAGAATGGAGGCTGATATGCAAATAGAACAACCTCCACGAAAAATGTGTGTAGGTTTGGATTTTGGAGATTTGGTTGACTTGGGTTTAGTAGTGGTAGTGGTAGGATGAATATATTGTCTAATCAAGGGATGATTCATTTTGAATACTTTCTTATAGTCAGCAGTTTCAGGATAAGTTGGAGAGGAATAGATAGGCTGAATGACTGGAAAAGTTATGGGATAAGATCCATAAACAGTCTAAACTGTTGACTATGAGAAAGTATTCAAAATGAATTATCCCTTGATTAGATAACATATCCTTCCTAACACTACCACTGCTAAACCCAAGTCAACCAAATCCCCAAAATCTAAACCTACACACACTTTTGATCCATCACCTTCATATACTAAACTAACTAATCCTTGGAAAAAGTCTTTACAAATTAAAACTCCACCTTCTTCTCCACTTAAAACTCAACCATCTACTGGAAAAGACAAAGCTCCTCAATTAGAGTTTATAGCAACTCTAGCACCCGCATCTATTCTATCTGAAGAATGCCCATTTGAGCATTTTAACATATCTGAGCAATGTTTTGAGATATCTTAACCATCTTTAAAAGAGTCTAAATAATTTGTTGATTTATCTGATCTCCCTTAGATTATGAAGATTATGCCTAAATCAACTAAAGTTAAACTAGATATTAGTGAGCTGAATCAACAGGAACTAAATCATTCAGAACCTCACCACCACCAGCACAAGTACCACCAACCAGACCTACTTTCAGGTCTATGGTTTAACCTTGACGATCTTCTGCCAAAAAAGTGGAGAGAAAGTCTCTATGAATTTAGAGCATGGATTGATTTGCAAATTACTCAATCAAATAATCCATTAAGAGATATTTTGTCTAAGTTTACTTCTTGTTTTATTGACACTTTACAAGAATGGTGGCAAAGTTTAAACGAATATCGTAGACTTCAATACATACAAGTCACATATGCTGGACTACTTCTTGGGGTGATTCATAAAGAATTCATTGGTGATTTTCAGCTCATTGACAAACATATAAGGCAGGAGTACTTTGAGATGAAATGTTATTCTCTAGACAGAGGAGATTTACAAAATTATTTTCAACATATGACGGAACACCATTATCTACTTAATGACTTCAATGATGTCAACCTTCGTTATACATTCAACTCTTCATTACCAGAAGGACTACAACCTGAATTACAACGAACCATTGCCGCACTTCGAAGAGATATGAGGGATATATCTTTTGGGGAAGTATATCAACTCGCCTTCGCTTCACTTGACAAGCTATGTGATCAACAAATGTTTTTTCAAAAACATGACTAAAGGCGGTCCCCTGTTAAAAAAGGCTTGCAGAAAGCCTTATTTGAAGATCGAGTGTAAGGTGAAAAATAATTGTGAATGTCACAGAAAAAAGAAGTATCATCACAGAAAGTTCTCTTAGAAGCAGTCTTACAGATCCTACACTTCCTATGAAGGAAATTATAAGCCCTTTAGACGAAAGAAATGACGTCGATTTGTCAGATTCGTCAAATGAAGAAATCCTCAAGCAAAGAAGGCAGATAAATGTTTTATCTGTGACAAGTCAGGACATTATGCTCGTCAATTTCCTAATAAGAAGAAAAGGGATATCAAAATATTGGATTTCGTTGAGGCTATCATGTGTATCCATGATAATGGAAATAATGAAGATTTCATTGAAGAACAATCCATCTAAGATGAAGAGATGCTCTTCCACTCAACTTTTCTGAAGACGAGTATAAATCCTCTTATTCTTAAATTTCTAACAACACTGAAGATGATATGTTATACATGGTACAACAAAAATGTTTGAAGGTAAACTCTAGGCCTTTCACTATTCCTAGAACTGATATCCATATCCAATTACTATAACAAGACAAATATGATAAACCGATCAAGGCTATCGGGTATATAGACACAGGATCATGTGGTAGTCTTATGAAGCCTAGCATTTTACCATCTAAAGCATGGATATCGTATGACGAATATTTTGTTGTTGCTAATGGAAATTCTTTTAAGATTAAGTTTATCATTAACAAGAAAATAGGGATCCGTTTCTTCCCTGATTGTATGGTTTGGACTAAAGTTCTTGGAAGTCATCTACCTAGCCCAGATATTATGATTGGCATGTATGTTTATTGTAAGGCATCTCCCTTACATATCCTACCTACAGGGATTAAATTTCATGCCAATTTTAGTGCTTATACTGATATCAAAAATATGTTTGAACTCACACAAGTGTCACCTCCATATCAAGTCCTATAGCACCAATTTTTAGAATACTATCCTGAGAACCATGTCCAGTTCTCAAATCCCCATCCTCTATGTAAAAACCCACTTATTCATCCATCTACCATTTAAAAAGAATGAATACATCAATCCTACCAAGGCTACTCATCCAAGTGTAAACCCTGATGACCTGAAATTAGCCCAAGAAGAATGTGTGATTCTCCTCCAACAAGGATTGATAGAGCCTATAAAATCTGACTGGATTTATCATGCTTTTTATGTGAATAAGAGGTATGAACAGAAGCGAGGGAAAAAGAGGTTGGTAATTAATTACAAACATCTCATTTCTTTCCTACAAGATGATAAGTTCTCACTGCCAAAGATTAGTACTCAAGTACTCTTTCTCAAAGAAGCTACAATTTTCTCCAAGTTTAATTTAAAAGCAGGATTTTGGCAATTGGGAGTTGACCCCCAGGAAAGATATAAGACAACCTTTTGTATTCCTAATGCCCAATATCAATAAACAGTAATGTCATTTGGACTCAAGGTTGCCTCTTCATTATTTCAACGAGCCTTAACAAAGATCTATAAGCCTATTCTTTCCAATACCTTGGTCTATATTGATGACATATTTCTCTAGTCCAAAACCCATGAAGAACACAAGGCCCAACTCCAATCTTTTTTGGATCTTACAAAACAATATAGAATTATGCTCTCAACCAAAAAGAGTCATATTGGGATGATCCAAATAGAATTTTTGGGTATGAATTTCCATAATGGGTTCTATCAACCCTGTTTACACATAGCCAATGAATTATTACATTTCTCGGATGAAAATCTCAACAATAAACAAATTCAACAATTCCCTGGACTTGTTAACTACATTAAAGATGTCATCCCCTACGTAACTGATTATACATCTCTCTTACAAATTTGCTACGGAAGAATCCACCATCATGGAGTAAAGATCAAACTAGAGTCATGCAACACTTAAAGCAAGCCTATCAAAATATACCTGCTTTAAAGATTCCTGACAAATTCCAACGTATACTACAAACAGATGTAAGTGACCATTATTCGGGTGTTGTCCTAATTGAAGAGATTGATGGGAAAATACACAACTGCAGCCATGCCAGTGGTCAGTTTAAAAAACAGGAAAGGATTATCATGCCAGCTACAAAGAGAGTTAGGCTATAAAAAAGGGCATCGAAAAATTCAATATTTATCTCAGCCCTTACCACTTTTTGATTGAAATGGAAAATACAGCTTTTCCCAAGATTCTCGAGCCTAAAAAGAAGACACTACCAAATAGTTGGTTGCTTCGATGGCAAGAATGGTTTGCTCGTTATAAATTCACCATTCACCATATCAAAGGTCACCACAATATTCTTATAGACTTCCTCTCTCGCCCTTGCAAACCAAGTCAGTTCCTCTGTTCCTTAGTCCAGAAATGCATACCTTTCCTCCTTCCTATCATGGAGAATTAATAAGTGTAAATTGCATTGTATTTGTATAGGTAATTTGATATGTGCTTAGTGGTTAATTTGATTGTTTAGTATATGTTTAGGTTAAGAATTGTATTAGTTCATAAATATTTGTGTTTTAAGCGTTTTTTAGGTGAGAACATGTTTTTGAGCTTCAATTATATATATATGAGGTATCGTGATGAGTTTGTTAGTATTTTAAGGCATTCAGAAGAGTTTCGGAGGAAACCCAAACCAAACACAGTACAAGCAGGCCACGATCGTGACAGAAGCACCAACATAGGCCCACGATCGTGATAGAAGCTCGAGCATAGGGCCACAATCATGGGGAATCTGCCACAATTGCGGCAGAGAGCAGATAAACCAGTCACGATCGTGCACTAAGCATTACTTTCAGATTTGAGTTTTTAAGGGACATTTCGGATGCCAGAAAGACACTAGGGTTACCTTAATTGAAAAAGACTATAAAAGTATTATGATGTAACCCTAGAAATAAGTCTACATTCAACCTACATTTGGAAACCCAAATGAGAGAGAGAAAGAAAAGAGAGAGAAAAGAAGAAGAGGAAGAAGAGAATGGTTCTAGCACCGAAGCTTCCCGAAATAGGTAATCTCCCGACGCTGGTGCTTTCCTGAATCACCTAACCTAAGTTTCATTTTCTCCCTATTTACCTTTTTTATTCATTTAATTTGTAAGATTGAGATGGGTTGTATGGTTATTGATTTTGAGCTGTTAATGTTGTTTTAACTTTTCCTTTGAGATTTTGCTTATATTTAATGTTAATCTAGATGAATTATGTTTACTTGATTTGGGTGTTGTGATTGATTAATGTATTTGCATGTTTTAGTAACAAGCTGAGAGGATGAACCAGATAAAAATGATTATATTGGATTAACGATAGTTAGGCGATCTAATTGACCACTTAATCAATCTAGTTGGCAATTTTATAGAGAGAGATCTCATGCGAGACCCGTTTGTTTATTAGAGAGCTTTAGAACTAATTAAAATTGTGGGTAATTTGTTAATTGAGAGATTGCAACTCCATAATTCGATTAGGGTTTACAATTTAGGGAATGATTATAACTCAAGAGAGAGTAATCAACCCTACAATCGTCTAGAACCAACACCTCATAAATGTAAAAATGGCTATATTAGCATTAATGATAGGTCAAATCCCCTCTTTCAAACTTGATTAATTCATTTGACAGATTTCCATTGTTGCAATATTTGTTCGTTGCTAGTTTGTTTAATTTACTTTACTTTTCAGTTTATTATTTAAATTTGAGTCTTAAACAAAGCACAACCTGAACTAAATGGTGCCTAAGAACAATCTCTGTGGGACAATATACGCTTTTTATTACAAGTAATGACCCGTAAACATGCGGTTTTTAGCGTAAAATAAGTAGCTTGTTTTTGCAATTAACAAGTATCCTTTATATGCAAAGATCAACAAGTCCTTTCCACCCATCACAAAAACTCCTCCCAAAACCTTAGATGACATTACTCTTATTCTTTAAAAAAGCTTATTCTACTACCTCCATATTGTCCTCACCACTCTGAATATACGTCCACATCCTCATTATTTTGATACCAACACTCCCTATCGAATTGTCTACCATCTCTACGATTCTCTTTCTGAAACCAGCATGTGGCATCTCTGGGCTTTATCTGCCCTCTGTGCTTGCTCAATTTCTATTTCACCACTGTATGTCTATCAGAACCTTTCAAATCCAACCAATGTGACTCACTTCTCTGGACATTTTTAGAATAGTTCTAGCCACTGCAAAAATGGCATCTCTAACTTAGGCAGATCCTGAACAAGCATTAGTTATGGGTTATTCCTCTCTCTGAACAGACGACCCATTTTATTTTCATCATTCATCGTTCCTATAGTCTTACTAGTTATGGTTATATATGCACTATCAACCATTTCAAGCAATGGCGTATCATCATAGATTGGCTTAAGCAACATAAAGATCTACTGTGAGATGTTTACTTCTTTATAGACCATCTAAACTATTAACTAAAGACCACCAAGCCTACAACATATAACTCTTTGGGACCATACCCAGATGATTTTACCCTATCAGAACCCATTTCTTCTACTGACTGATATTGGACCTCAATGGACCAATTTGCCACTTTGGGTTTCAACATCATAGGTGGTGAAGTTTCATGTCCTCCTAGCTTTGAACCCAGTAGGCCTCTTTGATTTGAGTATAAAAGAACGTTTGAACTAGGATAAAGTTTTACAAAACCAAATCCCTAACACTAGCACTAGGCCTCAACTTCCTAATTATATCCAAGATGCCCAAGACCCATAGCCTCCTGTTTGGAATGATACAGAAATTGATAATTTTATCCAAACTATGGAAAAATATGAAGAAGACGTCGACATGATAGACACCGATGATGATTGTGATGTCCCACCCTCTCTTTCTACACCTCCTTGCTAGAAAGATTCCTTGTTATCTTTTTAGCATATTCTTATCTTTTAGGAATATTATTGGGACCTGGTGTGTCCCAATAAGTCTTCTTTTCTCTTTTGCTTTTGTATGTTAGTATGTATTATTGTACTAAAGGAATCTTTTCCTAAAAATTGTTTGTCTTTGCCCTTCTTGTTTAGTCTATAAAAGCAAGGATCCTTCTTCATTGTACTAAGAAGAAAAAAATCAATAAAAAGATTGTGTTTGTTTATTATCTTATGGCATCTTTCTAAGTTCTCTCTTTCTTGAAAGCTTGATTCTTGAATAATGTCGCCACAGTCATACAAAAAGACAAGTATGCTCTACACTTGTCTCTTTATGAGGATCATGTAGATCAAAAAGTCTTAGACTATAAATCCTATTTAAGGTCTTTGTTAAATGGGAAAAGATTGGATATTATAGATTCCTAAGAGGCAGGCCTTGAGAATTGATGCCCAAACAGAGACTAAGGGCTTGTATCTCGGCTAGCGTGCTTAGAATCTATACTGCAGTTAATCTTTGTTTATCTTTGATATCTACTAGATGATCTATTCTATAAGCCGCTTGAGTTGTATATAGGCTGGAAACCTGTGATGTAGCTCCATTGAGGCTTATCAGTGAAATATTTCATAAGTCTAGGAGTCATAATGAGAAGAGCCTTTCTTGATTCATTGGTGTAAGCAATGCCACATATCTTTAGTGATGTTATCTCCGTATGCCCTTTGACCTAGGGTAGCCCGTGTGGTATTCAATTATAATTTAACAATCATTTTATATTTGTAATCAGTAAATATACTTGTATTGGCCACATTGTAGTTGATAATGAAACTAAATTAGAACACTTTATGTTGATATGATATTATCAAATTAATTTTGATATATATGTATTTATTTTTATTGATAAATACAGGAAAGTTCAAGTACTCTTGATAATTCAATATCTTTAAAGATATTTGATAATATAACTTGGGCTCATGCTAGATTTGTTCTTAATATGAAGAATCATACTATTGTTTGTATTGCAACAAACATTTGAAAGGTGAGAGAATCTCCTTAACTCACAAATGGAGGCAAACAAAGATGCACATGGTGATTTTGGGATGCTCATTACAGTTTTTCAAAGAAACAAACTTAATTTATGTATATATTTCTTCACTTTTGTTACTTTTTTTAAGATTAATTCTCACTTTATTTTGTTTATAAAGTTACTTTTGTTGTCTTACTGTTGTTTGACAAGACCAATTCAAAAGTATTGTTTTAGAATTATAAAGATTTACAATTTGAATTCTAAATCAATGTACAAGTACAATTAGGCGTAAAAGGGATTGAATCATATTTGAATTCATCCATTATAAAAAAGAAATAGATTGGAACACAAAAAATTGAATGATTCGGTCCTTGATCAATACAACTTAAAACTTCAATAAAGATATGTTATTATCATTATTAAGCTGAATATAATTTCTTGTAATTCATTAATAATTGAATTTTATTTATTTAATAGGACTGTTAAGAAAACAAATAGTTTTATAAATCTAATTTGTCTTGACTATTTGATCTTCTAGTGGATTGAGCCTCTGAAGAATCAAGTTTCATATATGAGAGTGACTTGGAAGATAATCTTAGATGAGAAAGTATTGACACATCTTTTGATAATGAATTTAAATAATAGTAATGATGAGACTCCTCTTAATAATAAAAATTTTGTGTCAAACAAAAATTGAGGTTAGTACGATTTTAACGAATATTTTATTGAATAAAGTTTTAGGTTTTTCTTTTTTTCTTTATTCTTTTAACTTTACTTGTATTCGATATATATGTTAAATTTTATATATGCAATTTAAATATAAAATTTTTAACTGGAAATATTTTCGTTGCAAGTTTCACTTCTACTTTGTTATGTTCCTTAGCATAAACTTTCTTGTAATGCTTATGGAGTCATGAACCTGTATTGTTCCTCATGTATGATGTTTTGATATAATTATTCTTTATTGTATTATATAAATTGTAACATTTTTAACATTTTTATATTATTCTTAGTTTTAAACTTGCATAACAATTAAACGATCTTTTTATATTAATTATAGTTATTGTTTATATGTGAAATAAGTAAAATTTAATACTTTTAAAAATAAAAAGATAGTTTTTATTTCAATTTTATATTATTATGATTTTTTGGGACATAATTAATGTAAAATTAAAAATTATTTATCACAATATATTGAAGGACTATTTTGTAATTTATATTTTATAAAATCATTAAAAAAACTACTCGAAACTATACCTAGCATTGATCAGTATCTATACCGCATTGTATCAAAATTAAATTCGATACCAAGTTCAGCATGATATTCATAACATTGTGCATTACTTTTTACTTATTATTCAATAATTGATTATAAGCATCATTATAAAATAGCAAGTAGAATATAATATTTATCAATTTTTGAAATTAATAAAAGTTATAAGATAAGCAATAAAATGATGTTCAATAATACCCATCTAACCCTACCATATATCTCTTCACGTCAAACAGCCCCTCCTATCTCAAACAGCTCCTCCCACCAAGAAATGAAACAACAACACCTTATCCACGAATCAACACCTCCCACCATATCCAGGTTTTCCCTTTTCCTTGTTCACTGGGGCCTTTTCCTTTTTCATTTTTTTGTCTATGATCATCGTTCTCTTTTAGATCCATCGTTCGATTTAGCTTCTCCTTTTATTTTCCCATCCTATCTGCATTCTTTTGCATTTCCCAAATTTTTTGTATATATCTAGATTTTTTTGTTTATTGTTTTCGGCTACATTTTAAGTGAATCTTGTTCCATTTGGGATCTTGAGGGAGAAATATGTTGCACTAAGAAGGTTTATAGATTTATATGCATCAATCACCTAGGAAGCTTGTTTATGTTTGTTTATGTAATTGTCTTTAAAAATGTTATGTTTGTTTATGTTGTTCAGAAAAGTAAGATTAATAACAGTATAAGATGGTTTGTGTTGGATTGTTTTGAAAAAAATAGGTGACACAGTGGACGTAGAGGTGAATTATGATGAAAAAAAGCTGATGGATATTATAGGTGGAATTATGAAATGGATAAGTGCATGCTTCAAGTTCTTATGGAGCAAAAAAATAAAGGTCAAAAGGAGGATATTAATGAAAAGTTTGGGGTTAAGATTAATCGAAGCAAAATTGTAAATCACTTGAGAACTTTAAGGGAAGAAATGCATTTGGCAATATTTCTTGATGGCAAAAGTGGAATTGGATGGAATGATGTTAC
>JAOSBP010000002.1:30814731-30828062 GCA_027563825.1 Erythroxylum mucronatum | reverse complement strand
ATGCTGATGGGCTGTGGATGTGGGTTAAGCCCAAGTTAGTCTATGGGGTGAGACTGATCGATCGGCCTGTGAGGTTGAACTTGGGCCCGAAATATTCGACCCATCCAATGTTTATAATTTGCCCTATGTAAGTGTGAATGTTTATTATTTAATAAGATTATTTTTACATAATTGAATTCATTTTGATTGTGTTCCAAAAATTCGATCCTAATATTACTGAGTTTATTTTCAACAGTGTAAATTAAATTAAATTCAATCTCATTAATATAATTAAATCCAATTCGTAAATAAACGAATTCAAAAATTTCTAAACAGTTCGTTAATCTATAGACAGAGCAGATTGGACAAAATATCCAAACTCGACATTGCACACTTGATCTTTCTGATTTCAACGGCTACATCGCTAGATAAGGTCCGTTAAAAGAGAACCGACGTACACTGATATTGCTAACAAAAGTTGCAATCTGACACCCCAGCAAAGGAAGGCACATGCACAACAGGCACCTTTATCCCTTGGAAAGAACTCATACACACACTCACACGTGCCGTGGCTCCTCCTTTGGAGTTCTCTTCGATTGTGACTGACTTTTTTTTTTTGGGTACCTTTTGTCCTTGTCAACTTTCAGTCATACATCAACAACATAACTACGTAAGCCCTACTACTTACTAGGATAATAACAGCCAGAATCCGAATTATAAAGAAGCTGGAGAATTTAGATCACAAATCACTGTTCAATACACTGGCCGCAAAATAACTAATTTCCCAATTTGGCTATGATTTACAGGTTGTACAACCGAACAAAGATGATTTAAGAGACGGCCTTTGAAAATGGAAAAGATACCAAAAATAAAAAAGAAGGAACCTGTATAACTATGCTCAACAGAGCGACTAAAACCAACTCATACCATCTTATGCTACCTACAGGAACATGACTTCCAGACAAGAAGCAAGTGAAGTTGCAAATGGCCGCCTACCGGACCTAAATAGGTTGCGGCACCTGCATTCGTGTATTATTCCTTTTAATTCTCTTCCAATTCCATGTCAGTCTCCATTTATAGATATCCCCAGAAGGGTTCTTCAAACGAGGAAATTTTCATCCTCCTGAAGCAAAACTCTTCCTGTCCAAGCAGTTCAGCTCACTGTTTTCTTCATCCGTAAAATCCAAGTATTTGAGATTGGCCGTGACAAAAGTAGTCAATTATATGGTCATTTACAGTGATTCATCCAGCAAGTCACTCACAAATAGAGCAGAAAATGAGTACTATCTTCTCTCAAGAGGACAGCGTGATATTCATCATCGATTGGCTCAAAGAATTAAGGAAGCCACGAGGAAGATCTCAAGGTGAGGATGGTCGAGATGAAGCCTTCGCAAGAGCTTCAAGCATGTTTATGACCTCGGTGGTGTCATCCAAGTAGTACTTGGCTTTGCTTGGTTTCTGCTCGACAGTGCAGGCAAAAACAGATGTGCTTGATGATAAGGTACCACCATTTATTGCACTTGCAATCATCTCAAACATGTCCTCATCCGATCTGTCATCACCTATACACAGCACGAAATCAGCCTGCTTACGGCTTTCAGCCATTGATGTAAAGATCTTTTCAGCAACCACGCCTTTGCTGATTCCCTAAAACCATAGAATAAAATGGAGTCACATATCATTTGCAACTGTAATCACCCATCTGAAAACAAAACACCAAAACAGTACTGAAAAGATGCAGCATTCTAGTTTTTGCTGTAACCTGTAATAGCAAGGCTCAATTGACAAATCAGACAAGTAATTAACATTAGAAGTGCTACTTTATCAACACAACATGCATCATCTTATCATACACAATAAAGTCGTCACCAATATCAACTTTACTTTATCCTTGATACTAGAATGTGCCTGATAGATTTTAAAAGCCAATAGTAAAACTAAACTCCTTATAAAGGCACTAAACAGAAAAAAAAATTACTGTAAGCAGACAAATCTACCTGTGGCTTCACTTCCACAATAAACTGACCACTTTTCACTGCAACAGGTTCGTTTGCTAGCACACTTTCAAGATGGTCCAGCATCTCCTTGGCTTGGCTGGCTCCAAAGCCTGGATCTGCATCCCTATGGTGCCAAACCAAAGCACTCTCTTTTGTCTCAATAGAAGAACCATCAGTGGATTCTGTATATAGTTTCATAACGGGCTCTGCTATTTGAATCCATCCAAAATCAGTACCTTGCCCACAGATTTCCCAATCCTGATTTGTCGACCACCTGTACATCATGACGTTAGAAAAATTAGAAGTAATATTTTAAGGAAGTAATAGCAATAGAGAATGGCATTACCTTATCAAGTAACCATGTTCAGCTGCAATTCCTAATTTTTCGCACGGAGAAAACCACTTGCCTAAACTATCCCTTCCTCTTCCACTTACAACAAATACAGTGTTCTTAATGTCGTCACATAGAGTGTTTATAATTGATATCACCTCTTTGCTTGGGGACTTGTTGATGGATGTTTGAGGCATAATTGTTCCATCGTAATCCAACAGGATAGCCCTGTTTTTGGACCTTAAATAAGCACTCACAATAGCATCAATAGACAACTTTTTGAAATTAGGATCAAGAGCAACTACTCTAAAACCAAAGCCCAAACCAATGCCCCAACATCTTCTTCTGAAATGATCTTTGCAAGTCCTCTCCATGTCTTGAAAGAAGCTCCTTGACCAGTATGCCACATCATGCGTGCTGACATATCTATAGTGCTTCTCATGGCGCAATTGTTTTTCGGAATCAACCATTGAAATTGCCTCATTCATGGCCTCTGCTGTACTTTCAATGTTCCATGGATTAACCCGAATTGCACCACTAAGAGAAGGAGAACAACCAATGAATTCTGAAACAACTAGCATGCTTTTCTTGGGCCCAGCTGATTCCGAACTTGATTCAGAGGAGACCCCCTGTCTACAAACAATGTACTCATAAGGTGTTAGGTTCATGCCATCCCTCACAGCTGCAACCACAACACACTCAGCAACTGTGTAGTATGCAGCTCTTTCACTGATGGACACTGGCCTATCAATAAAAACAACTGGTTCGTAGCCAGGTCGACCAAATGTTTCATTTATCCTCTTGCAACTTGCCTTGATTTCATCCTGCACTTCCTCAAGGTCCTTTCCTCTTCCCCTAGCAGGATTTGCAATCTGTACCAGAACAGCCCGGCCTTGCCACTTCCGATGCTGTTTTAGAAGATGTTCCATTGCCAAAAGCTTTAAATTGACCCCTTTAAAGATGTCCATATCATCAACGCCAAGTAAAACAGTTTTCCCCTCAAACTGCTGTTTAAGCTCTTCTACCCTCCATTCTTTATCTGCTTGACTCAACACTGACTCAATCTGCCCCATGTGTATCCCAACTGGCATGATTTTTATACCAACCGTTCTACCATAATAATCTAGCCCGATGTAGCCTCTTTTTGACTGATACTCCAAACCCAACATTCGACTGCAACAAGATAGAAAATGGCGTGCATAGTCAAAGGTGTGAAAACCAATTAGGTCTGAGTTCAGAAGTGCTTTAAGAATCTCCTCCCTCACAGGTAAAGTTCGATAAATCTCAGATGAAGGAAATGGACTATGGAGAAAGAACCCCATTCGCAATCTATTGAACCTTCTCCGCAGAAAGGTAGGAAGCACCATCAAATGATAGTCATGAATCCAAACATAGTCATCTTCTGGGTTTATAACTTCAATCACCCTTTGCGAGAAGATATTGTTTGCAGCAACATATGCCTCCCATAAAGAACGATCAAATCTTCCACCATGGCTCGCCGAAAATGGAAGCATGTAATGGAAAAGTGGCCACAAATGCTGCTTACAGAACCCATGATAAAACTTGGTCAAAATGTCAGGAGGCAGAAACGCAGGAACACACTTGAACCTATCCAAAAGAATCTGGGATACATCATCCTGTTCGCTCGAATCAACTTCAACCCGCAAAGAACCTACGTATATCACCTCCATATCTTCAGGCAAACCATCTTTCAACTGTAACAACAATGAGTCGTCATCCCAGCTAAAACTCCAGCTTTTATTATCAGGACGACGCTTAGCTTTTACTGGTAGTTGATTGGCCACAATAATCATCCGATCCTGAACAATCGAGGACGGTACATCTGAAGACACACTATTTGCCTGATCATCATCAAGTTCAGAAATGACCCCTGGAACCGTCATTACCCGGGGCAACCGCTTCTTTTCCCGGGGTTGACCCATTGCTGGAAAGTTACCAGAAGCTAGATCTAAAAGATTGGTATACGATCTAGACATCATTTTCACCTTACTCCTGCTAAAACTCTTAACCGTAGAAACAACCTAGACAAGATCTCAAAGCTCGCAAAACCAACCCGAGCTCGATTGCCCTCAGAAATGAAGATAATTTCTCAGGATCTGAAATGGGTATCAATTAAACATCATCAACACAAGGCAACCAAACAGCAACCATACAAAAATAAATGCATAAATTTACAAAAATCGTTAGTCTGTATCAAGAAATGAGATCCAAAAGTGGAAACTAAATGGTGCATACACAAACCAAAAACAACATGAAACAAAACTTAACACGGAAACTAAGCCGGAATCGAAGCTCAATACCTAAAGTCACGAACTTTACATGTATGGCGTCAAATGCGAGAGAGCATCAAGATTAAAATTGTGAAAAGAGCAGGAGAACATAAACAACTAACCTCAGCTTTGAAAAGGAACAAAGTTTATATCTTTCTCTTTGGATCTGTATATGAAGTCAAAAAGAAAAAAAATTGAATGGAGATGGGAATTTTATTGGCTGAAGCAAGAAATCTAGGGTTTGGCTTTTGGTTTCGGTCCTCCTCCTCTCTTTTCTCGCTAAAGCAATATAAGATTTGGATTTTAACTAAATGAGAAATAAAAAAACAGAAAAAGTGGAAGAGGATAAGGTCGGACAGTGGACTACCCGGTAATGCCAGCTGGAATTGTTGAGTTTGGTAGTCTCACGCGCTCTTATCCCCAAAGCTAAGGCACGTGTGCGCGTGTCTCTCTCTGGATGACGACACGTGTTTCTTAGGAGGTCTCCTAGTGGCCCACTAGCTCATTAGGAAAACCGTCACATGTTTCATTTGTAGCTTTAGCGCATTCATTGCCAATCAGTCATGTGTTTATCAAATATCACTTTATTCCGGATTGTCGTTTCGGCTATATTTAGTCGGAAATTTATTAACAAAATACAATAAAACTTAATATTATTACACCAAAGGTTAATGATATAATAAAAATGAGATGAGACGGAAAATGAGATTTTTATATTATACCATATATTATTTTAAGCAGTAGAAATAAAAAATATTTAATTTAAAAAGATTAAGATAAAATGTAAAATTATAAATAAAATTTTACTATATTAATTAAAAAAAATTATAAACAATATTTTATTATATTATATTATTAACTTTTCTATTTTTCAAATAGTATTTTTTTTCATATTACACCTATTTATTTATTATCAATAATTATTAATATAAGAATGAAAATATAAGCTTCATTTTTTAACAATTATCAATTTTTATTAAAATATTGTTATCATTATACTAAATTTAAGTTTCGTAATATAGCGGAGTTTGGAAAGATCTGATAATACACAACCTTATTTTTATATAATAAAAAGAATATTTCTAATAGGCCTACGTGTAACGAGATAGTATAAGAGTGATGTGTCCGCAAGGATAGCCCAATTGGTTATTGGGAAGGAAAATGAGTCTAAGGTCTTGGGTTTGAGCCTCGGCAGCGGTAATGTGGGAGTTCATCCAATGTGGTGACTCTTTGTGCGCACCGAGCACTGGGTCACCTTTTCAAGAAGCTGGCTGGGATTAGACCATGATTTACCTCCCTCACATAATATCGGGCAGGTGTATGGGGGGCTTAGGGTGAGCGTTCTACCTTTTGAGTCCAAAGTATAAGAGTGATGTAAGTTAGGGGGAAAAAAAGAGATATTATTAAATTATTATTAAAATATTATGATTCTTATCCAAATTTCATGAAATAGTGTTTCTTTGGTTTAAATTATGGACAGCAGGCGGCGACGGTGACGGAGGGAGATAGGTCAGTAAACCAAAAAGTAGGCATAGAAATGGATGAGATAGAATAGGCTTTTTATCCGAAAATATTTTGATATAAAGCGGAAAAAGAAGACAAAATTACATACTGTGGTCCAGAGAGTACCTGAATATAGCCAAGTGGGGCCACAAGTACTACTTGCCCTCCATGATGTCGCCACGTGGAAGATCAAGAATGTGAAAGTGTTTGCGGATAAGGTGATGAACAAGAGCATGATAACGCAATGCATGACGTCATTTAGATGACGCGGCAACCACCGATTGGTTTTTCAAACTTTGTGGGTTTGATTCCAAGTTGGTGGGCGCGTTGTCTTCCAAAATTGTAAGTGGAAAACTTTCCTGGTTGGGGCGTAACCAGTTCAGAGCTAGTAAATGTCTGTTTTCCCCTTGAGAAGCTTTGGGTGTTCCGTTGGAATTCGATGGGCAAACATGGAAGAGAAAAAGACGATACGGGATCGGCCCTGATGTCAACAGTTGTTTGGTCACATTGAGGAAGGTGAGGTGATGTTTGGTCTGGTGCGTCTTTGACGGCAGATCCCGAGACCCCTTTTTAAAATAACAGATGCATCTCTCCTACCTATACTATTCAATATTTTATAAACATAGACTTATGCAATTTTAATTTTCTGAATTATTTTTATGATTTAATATATACTAAAATTTAATAGTTAACATGAAATTCCAACCAAAACGTTTTTCATTCGGTTCTCTATTCTCTACTCCTATATTTAAATTTGATTGAATTAGTTTGGTAGCAGTTGTAATCATAATCAAAGCAAAAGACTTTTAGAGTATTTTATATTGACCAAACATGAAAATATTAAATAGTTTATAAATAGTAAGAGTGAACTACTTAAATAATTAGTTCTAGCTATTTTGGCAATGGTTAACCCAGGCTTAATTCTTCTTAATGAGTTCTACGCTCTGTCATATTAAAAATTCTAATATGGTATCAAAACAGATTTAGTACGTATTATTAATTTCTCGGTTGTCTGTCTGGATGTCCAGTCCTAGCGGCCCAATCTGATTATCATTGTGTTTATTTCAAGTGATAACTAGATGTCCAGTCCTAGTTGCACTTGAAGGGGAATGTTAAAGTATCTTATATTGACTAAACATGAAAATGTTAAAGGATTAATAAGTGGTAAAGATCAACTATCTAAATAACTAGTTCTAATTATTTTGACAATGGTTGATCCAAGCTTAATTCTTATTAATGAACTGTACACTCTATTTATATTAAAAATTCTAAAAAAGACAAGGAATATAGAATTAGTCATAGCCACTAGTAGTTGATTAGAGAAATTGAGGAAGAATAAGAGATACATTAGGTGAGGCTCTAGAAGAACGGATTTAATTGTTAAAACACAACAATCAAAGTGTACCATAATTGTAATGCATGCAATAATATAGAGTCGAACATAAAATCTTACACATTGACTCTTGGATATATAATTATCCTTTTCCTTGCTTCGAAGGAATGAGGTCATGTAATGGGGTATACCTTCTATCATTCTCAACGTCCTCGTGCCAAATGTGGGCAAATTTTGATTTGAAAGGGCTTGTTTTAACAGTTAACCTTACATACAAATACAAATGGATGAAACCAAACCAGCTACGATGTTCCCAACCTTCCTTTTCGATTATTTTCATGTATTGTTTTTGTGTTTACCGGGCTTAAGTGGGCATTGGCAGGAGGTATGCCCGACGCCTATGTCATTTAATCCTTATCTAATCTATGCTTCATAAACATGGAAATGTTAGTCCTCCGAGTTCCTGGCTTTGTGATGTTCAAGAAGCTCTTGCCACACAAAGCATAGGTCCCAAGACATTGCCACATCTACGTGGTTACTAAAACGTGCAAACTCTATCCTTGTTATGACAAGGATCTAGTTCAGGCGACAGTATCTCTTCCAGAGTATACAACTTGATGGACATAATTGCAGAATTCCTTGGATAATTAATAATTGATCAATCACGATAGTCATCTACCTTTCTTTCTTTTTTTCTTGCCAGGAGTATAATCTATATGATAAAAAATATTTCTAAATTATTATGTCGTTGGACTACAACTAATTGACTAGCTTTATGAAATAAAGTTCTATATTAGGATATATGTATCATTTTAATTATAAATCATATGAAACTTATTAAGCTAAAGAAAAACTAAATCAACCTTTAGTGTAAGGATGATGAAGGTATTGAATTGTTAAATCAATATATGTAATGCATTAAATGGAATAATAATTTACAAAAGAATGATTCTTATATTTCATAAAATATACGAATTACTTTATGTGATATAGTTATATGTATTAAACGAAATATTGACCTAAAACTTTGAAAAGTTCAACTTATTAAAGTCTAAGTAGAAATTAAGCATTAAGAATACTGAAGCACTTGCGATAGATGTAATAAGTTTTAAATTTTTTGTTATCTATAGGGAATGAGATTCACTAGTGAATACCATTTTACAACAAAATTCTAGAAGAGTATGGATTTATGTAAAGAGGATAATACAATATTAGATATTGTATTATGCAATATTTATTATAGCCATGCCTGGTATAACAACTTGCATTTAGTAGTTTCGTTCCAATCAATTAGTATGAAACGCTAAATCTTTGAAAGAGTCAAAGTTAATGATTTAAGGATGTGATGCTTAGTTGAAGCATATATTATCTACTAAGTTTAAAAGTGAATTAGATAATAAAAGGTTATGAGATACTCAAAAAAAGTCAGATATAATTGTAGACTCATTAAACAAATTGTTTGTTTTAATGCACACTTATAGGAGAATAGTTGTCAAGATAAGTAGCAGGAATAAGATAAAATTTGAAATGTTTAAATCTCATGATAATATATCAAATTGGAACTAGTACTTTTTTTGATACATTTAATGTATACTTAAAAGGCTACAAGATATTGAAAGATTCACTTTTATAATGAATTCAAAGAGTTTGTTTAGGAGATGGTTGTGAATATATCATGTCTATAAGAAAGTTCGTGGAAGTATAATTGTCATATTTAGCGGAACAATACTTTATATTTTCAATTGTTGAAAAAATAACTGTCCAAGAATAATTCATATTGAATATAAAAAGGTAACAACTTAATTATAGGAATTAGATCTATAAAAAGAGATATAGAAGTTGGTTACCTATTTTAAGTCAAAGTACATAGATATTGTACTAAAAATGTTTAGTATTTAAGATATCTGATACTTAGGAAGTATTAAATATATCCATTAATCTATGTATGAGCTTATATTTGAGTTCAAGGTTATAAGAATATTAACTTTAGAAATAAATCCTAATTATGGTATATTTTACTTTTAAAAATATTATTTTAAAATTGGAAAGGTTCTAATGTAGTAGTGGTTGTGAATTAAGTCATAATATGTATTATGACTTAATTAGCAACCCCTACTATATATTTAATTGTTAATATATAATAATTTAATTGTTAATATATAATAAAATCTTACACATTGACTCTTGGATATATAATTATCCTTTTCCTTGCTTCGAAGGAATGAGGTCATGTAATGGGGTATACCTTCTATCATTCTCAACGTCCTCGTGCCAAATGTGGGCAAATTTTGATTTGAAAGGGCTTGTTTTAACAGTTAACCTTACATACAAATACAAATGGATGAAACCAAACCAGCTACGATGTTCCCAACCTTCCTTTTCGATTATTTTCATGTATTGTTTTTGTGTTTACCGGGTTTAAGTGGGCATTGCCACCAGGAATTATCCGTTTGGTTTTTAATTTTCATTTTGTCATTGCCCGACGCCAATGTCATTTAACCCTGTTTTGTACTCTAAATCCAGTCTATGCTTCATAAACATGGAAATGTTAGTCCTCCGAGTTCCTGCCTTTGTGATGTTCAAGAAGCTCTTGCCACACAAAGCATAGGTCCCAAGACATTTCCACATCTACGTGGTTACTAAAACGTGCAAACTCTATCCTTGTTATGATAAGGATCTAGTTCAGGTGACAGTATCTCTTCCAGGGTATACAACTTGATGGACATAATTGCAGAATTCCTTTGATAATTGTCCTATTTAGTGGAAAAATAATTTATATCTTCAATTGTTAAAAATATAATTGTCCAAGAACAATTTATATTGAATATGAAAAGGTAACAATTTAATTTTAGGAATTAAATCTATAGAGAGAGATTTGGAAGTTGTTTACCTATTTTAAGTCAAAGTACATTGATATTGTACTAAAAATGTTCTATGTATGAGCTGATATTTGACTTCAAGGTTATAAGATTATTAACTTTAGAAATAAATCCTAATTATGGTATATTTTACTTTTAAAAATATTATGTTAAGATTGGAAAGGTTCTAATGTAGTAGTAGTGGTTGCTAATTAAGTTATAATACATTTTTCATTTAGTGAAAATGTATTTGGATCAATAAATTCTTTAATAAACTTGATATAGTTCTTCGCATTATTTAAGACGTTAATGTACTGTAGAACATTAGAGCTTTTTAGGCATGCAAAATTAGCTAAGGTCTCATTAAAGATCCAAGTATGTATTTAGGTAGTTTATTTTAATTATGATGATAATTAAGATGAAAATGGTGAGATTTAAGCAAGTATTCACTATAGAGAATCTTGTATAATCCTTTTACTAAACCACTGTCCCAGTAGTAGTATAATCATTATAGGGAGATATGGTATAAAAAACTTAAATGATTGGCTTAGTACAAGTGAGAGATTGTTAGTTTATACCCTGCAACCAATCAGTTGGTTATAATCTAGTGACATAATATTTTAAAGGCATTTTTATCTTATACATATTCAGATGTATATGATAAAGTCCGCGTTATAAATATATATTGCAAACGAAATTAAGATGAGATTATAATTGTGAGATTCATATAGTATTTATATATTATTGCTAAACTTTTTTTAATCAATGTTTTATTGAGACTGAACATCAATAGAATGTAAAAAAAAACTAACACACATTATGTTTTTACTTATAAAGGAAGTAGTCGATTCTATAGGCTAAAGTATAAAGATACTTAAACAAATGTGTAGGTGCGTGTTAGAGAACAAGTTCACTGAACTGACCCTATATGATAAATCTATTTAGAGCAATACTTGTACTTTTATGGAAATTCTCATTGTGATAATTGTATAAGTAATCATTGACTTTAGATCTCCAAAATTATCTTATATTGGGATTGCTATGTTTTGATACTACATATGACCTATTATAGTTAAGGATAACTTAGTCGGTAGTCATTGGATGTAATGTGAATTATATAGAGGTAATTGAGTGATCAATATAGGATTTATTACCTTAAAGTAATTAAGGAGAATATTTTGTTATTCCCGATTAATATTGATCTGAGAAATTCATGGCCAAGATAAAAATGAGTCTTTATAAATAGTTTACAAATGTCATTGATACGATCAATTACTAGTGGTGAAGAATTAATATGATTGGACTTAAATATGGTAGACATTAATTTTATACTTTATGTCTAATTGAAACAGCATATGATGAAATGATTAAATTATATGAAAAATAATGCACAAAAAGGTTAGTCGAAATCATTTTAACATTCCTAAATATTTAGGTAGTCATGATGTACTGCGAGACACCAATCTTGATTTAAAAATATAAATTATTTAATTAGATAATTAATGATGAATTAAAGGAGTTTAATTTATTTATTCATAAATATGATTTAGGGTTATAATTTATATCCATTACCAACAAATTTGGTAATCTAGCGAGTCATACATACAGAATGGGTTGAAAAAAAGATATTGTAATCAAGTTTGCCTTAATTGTAAAGTTTGAGAAATTTATGATTAAATATGAAATATTTAATAAATAATAATCAATATGAGAAATTGGATCTTATTCGGACATAATTAGTATTAAATAATTCTAATTAAAGTTTAATTAAAATTAGAATTTTATTTTAATTAAATTACTAAAATGTCCAACCCATATTATAAATAGGTTTAAGCTCTAACGGAGCTAGTACTTGTTGCCTAACCCTTTTTACAACAGTTACATGGTTATCTCAACACGTTATGTGAATACCGTTAGAGACTGAAAACTTGTGCGACAACAGTGATTAAGACGAGCACGGTTCTAAGGATATGACAAGAAAATAATTAAGCTTTAGAATAAGGTATGAATTAAGATCAACACGTTAATAATTTTTATATAATTTAAAGTGATCTTAGCTTTTGAGAAATAAAAACGAATAAGTTTCATGATTGAAACATAAATGTAGTGAAATAAACAAATTCTTTTGTGATTTTTCATCAACAGTTTATATTATATGATTGATAGATAAATATAATAAAATATAAATCATAAATCTTACTTTGTTATAAAATGCAAATTTTATTTTTTAGGCTATGTTTAGTTGGGGGTTTATTAATAAAATGTAATGAAATATAATATTATTCCATTGTTTAAGAGGAGGGTTTATAATAAAATGGAATGGAATGAGATGGAGGAGGAGAGTTTCATAGTACATCTCATTTCATCCTAAACAGTAAAAATGAAAAACCTTTGATTTGGAGGGTTTAGGATGGAATGTAAGATGATAAACAACTTTACACTATATTACATTATAAACCCTTCATCCAAACAACATTTTTCTATATTACATTATGAACCCTTCCTTCCCTCCCAAACAATAATTTTCTAATATTACATCCATATATATTTCATTCCATTATAAACATTCCACTCCATTCCATTAAAAACCTTACGTAACCAAACATATGTTGGTTTATGCCCAATAGCCAATCGCTTTGGTTGTAGTTTAGTGACAAATTATTTAAAGACATTCTTTACCTTATACATGTTTAGATGTGTATGATAAAATCCATGGGATAATTGTACATTGCAAATGAAATTATAATGAGATTATAATTATGAGGTTCATGTTACATTTATGTATTATTCGTAAAATGTTCCTAGTCATTGTTTTATTAAGATTGGACATTAATAGAAAGTAAAAAGACTAGCACACGTTTTGTTTTTCCTTATGAAGGAAGTAGTTGATCTCATAGGCTAAAGTATAGAAATACTTAAACAAACGTGTGGGTTCTTGTTAGAAAATAAGTTCACTGAACAAACCCGATATGAGAAATCCATTTGGAACATTACTTGTATGTCTATGGAATTCTCATTGTGATGATTGTATAAGTGATC
>JAOSBP010000002.1:30799365-30814631 GCA_027563825.1 Erythroxylum mucronatum | reverse complement strand
ATAATGTACAAAATAAAAATTATTCTATAAATTAATAAATATTAATTTATCGATAAATTAATAAAATATTCATTTATTGATAAATTAATAACTCCGTATAAAATAATAATTTTTCAGGTCCCAAAATTATTCATTTATAGAGGTTTTATTGTACTTTAGAGATCTCTAGTCAAAAGATCACTTATACAATTATGGATAATGTAATAATTGTATAAGTGATAAGTGATTATATATATATACACACACACACAAATGTATAATATATAATAGTATTTCATATGGAATTATCAAGTTCATAGTAAACTTATTCCCTAATAAGCACCTAAATATTTGTTTAAATTTATCATATTCTAGTGTATAAGATAAGCTACTTTGTAAGAAAGAAACATATCATGTGGTATTCTTTTCACTATATTACTATCAATATTAATAGATCAATGAATATAAAAATTTAGGGAAATATCTAAATACAATATGAATATTATAATTATTATCTTACTATAATTTTATTCATAAAATATATTTATCGTATAGACTTAATTATGGGTTTGTTTAGTTTAATTTATATATTTTATTTTTTATATTCAATAAAAAAACGTTTCGTGGGGTATTTGATTTTTGATTTGTTCATGTTTTCATAACTCACGAAGACTACAAAACTATTTTTGGTTTTTTATTCTATTAATCTTATTTTATTATTAACTAGTATATACTATTTAGTTGTTTAATATCAATTACTAATAAGATTTAAGATTAATATAATATAATTTTATAGATAATTTTTAATAAATATATTTTAAATTTAAAATATTTATTTATGAATAGAAATGATAAAATATCAAGCACTTAATCCTAAATAATTAGTTTATCTCTAATTTTTATTTGATAAATAAAGAAAGCAAAAGGTATATCACCGTAAGTAGGCATGTCTGAATTTCGTTATATGTGTAATAAGTTTCAAGTGTTATCTAGTAACTTCGATATCCATTGCTTACTCCATTTATTTCTTGCATCAACTCTACCATGAATTCATATTTGTTAATGACTGAAAAGGATAAACAAGTTTGTAAGGAAATGTTTGTTTTTATTTTTAATTTTTAATTTTTAATTTATGTTTTTAATTTTAAATTCAATAATTTTTTTTGTTTTTTGTTTTATTTTAGTTTTTAAAGATTATGAAAATCCTGTTTATGTTTTTTTGATAATCTAATTTTCTATCAAATAAATATATAGTATTTAATTATTTAATATATTAATTATTGATAAAATTATGAATAATTTAATTTATTAGTATGTATTTAGTTATTATAATTACTTATTAATAAAATTATGAATAATTTATTTTATTTAATAATTTATTTAATGTTTGTAATTACATTAAATTAAATTAAATTAATAATTAATAATAAATATTCGAAAAGATTATCTATATTAGATGCGAGTAAGACTGTGTATTATTATATCTCCTTAGACCACACGTCTCAGCAGGACTTTCACTGGTTTTTTCGTTGTTGTAATAAATATAATTAATAAAAATATTTCCAAAATATATAAATTTTAAATAAATTTTAATTTAATAATTAAACGGTCGATTAGACACTTATAAGTCTTCCTATTTTTAACTAAATAATAAGTCGATCTGATTATTAAATAAAATGCAAATGAAACACTTAAAGCAAGGAAGCAGACGCAGTGCCCGCCTATTAAATCAGTCAACTCTAATTCTACTTTTCTATCAAATAGAATAAGAAATCAAAGCCAAAAGACATTTTCTTATGTGTTTTGTTTTTACCCTTAGGATAAGAAATCTTGTACCATAGTTTTGGAAGAAACAAAAAATTTCTGTCCTTACCTCTGAAGACGAAACAAAAATGGGTGAGGACTGCAAGTAAACACTATGAGGCACAAATTTATGTCTTTGTCATCCGTCACCACTCATAAAGACACTAACAAAGGTTGTTTTCACTAAAAAAAACCCTAACCGCGCCACTGTTTAACTAAGAATCACTCTTTGCCACATAAGCCCCCAAAGGCTTTAACATATTCAAACATTCATCAGGTCTAAGCTATGCTTAAAAATTTTCTGCAAGTAATAACTTTGTCAACATATATATTGGGAACTCAGATGTGGTTATCCTTTGTATGGAAGACACCTTATCCTTAATGACATCTTGGATAATGTTTAACCTGACATTAATATGCTTTGATCTTTTATGATATATAGGATTTTTAACTAGGCTCAATGCACTCTATCATAGTAAAGAACAAAGTTTTGCACATCCACACTTCTAACTATCATCTAGACGACGTAACTGATACCTTCTTTAACCCCTTTTATCAATGAAATATAGTTTGCTTCTGTAATAGACAAGCAAATGTTGAATGAAGTGTTGTTTTCTAACTAACTGCATATTTAAACATGGTAAAGATATAACATATTAAGGATCTTGTTCTTAAGAGATCTACACTATCATTTTAATCTGTATAGCCAATAATGCTACTAACTAGAATCATGCACTAAGAAATTATTGCTTGTAACTTTTAAGTATCACAAAATTCATTTAGCAACTTCCTAATGAGGTTTCTCAGGATTACTTAAAAACTTACTTATCAAACTAGAAATATTTGTTAAATATGATTTTATGCATACCAGGACATACCTCAAACTTCTAATTATGCTTAAGTAAGGAACTTGCTTCATTTCTCTATGTCTAAATTAGGTAATGCATTAGCATCAATTTAAAAATGTGTTGTCTAGGGGAGTACAAACTAACTTTGATTGATCCATTTCAAAATCATGTAACACTTTTTCAATGTGCCTTTATTATGACAAGCAGAATAGGCTAACTCTCGTATTTGTTCAAATCTATATCTCTAACATTTTCTTAGTTGCACCTAGATCCATCATCTCAAACTCACCGCTCAACAATATTTTTAAACTATTAATTCAATTTTATTATTCGTTGTAATTAACATATCATTAACTTATAGTAATATACAGATTCATGAACGATCTGACATTTTTCTAGAATAAACACAATTGTCAAACTGATTACAAATAAAATAATAAGAGAATATAAATGTATCAAAACTTATTATACCTCTGCCTCGGTGATTGTTTCAACCTATATAAGAATGTCTTCAACAAATATACATGGTCATTCTTCTCAAAGTGAAGAAATCCCTCTAGCTTTGAAATATAAAATTGTTCTTCTAGCCTCCAATGCAAAAACAGAGTTTTGACATCAAATTGTTTTAATATTAAATTAGACGTGTGTACCATAGCTAAAAGAACTCTTATAGTTATGTTTCACTATTGGTGTGAATGACTAATGCAATGAATTCCCTCCTTCTATGAGAAGTCTTGTACCACTAGTAATGCTTTGCACCTAGTTGGCTCAACTCTAGTGATATCTTTTTTATTCTTAAAGATCCATTTGCATCCTATTGACTTTACACCTTTTAGTAAAAGGTACAAGTTCCTATATCTCATTCTTGGAAGGAAATCAACCATTCTAATCTTTCTTTACTAATTATTGCCTCTCTATAAGTCCTAGGTTCATAACCATCTATATTCTCAGCTATTGCCAAGGCTTACGCCACATGATTAGTTTCACCAATATCAATAAAGGCTAGATAATGTCTTCCTTGCTACTATACTTTGTGGTTGTTCTTCCTACATATTTATAGAAAGACTTTGTACTATCTTGCTTGAAGTTTTGATTTCAAACTTTATATTGGGGTCTATAACCTAATCTTTATTATTTGTAAGATCATCAAGCTCCTTTCTCTAGCTAAACATAAATGATTCATCAAAAGTAACATCTCTACTAATCATAAATCCTGCTTATTTCCTTTTGAGTACACTATAATCATTATCCTTTAACTCTAGCATTATAATCTAGAAATATCCACTTTATTACCCTAGGCTCTAGTTTACTATAATTAATATGAGCATAAGCAATTGAAATAAATACCCACATGCTAGAATAATCAAAGGGAATACTATATTATACCTTTTGAGGAGTCCTAAAATTTACTATAGTCAATGGCGATCTATTCTCTAAATAAGCATTAGTATTAATTACTTCAACCCATAATTGATTTAAGAGTCCAAATCAATGATTAAAAAACTCAACTGGTTCAGCTAGTTAAACCATAAAAAACTTGAAACATTTTTGGTTCAATTTTTAGCTTTGTGGTTTAGTAATTCTTGTTAAAAACTAATTAATTTATTAATTAATCAGTCAAGTTTTGTAATTAATAAGTTCTTATAAACCAAAACAAATCAATTAATATTCATTTAATAATCTCTTTTTTCAATTATACTTAAATTCTTAAGATAATATCTTTTAATCATATTTCAAATTCTTTAATTTTATTTAATCTTTAGTCAATTTTATGACGGTCTAATACTGATTCAATCTTTTAAATCTTAAACTTATTGTCTTACCAGTTTAACTTTCGGTCTGATTTTTAAAACATTATGTTTAACTGTATGAAACAAGCATGCTAAGTGAGGATTTGGTTCATCCTCCTTGCAACTCTATTTTGTTATAATGTATGATATAGTGCAGTGTCTTACTATACCTTATTGTAAAACTTATCAAATGTCTTATTATAAAATTCCAATCCACGATCTACCCTGAGTGTTTTGACTTGTCTTTTAGTAAGTTGTTTAGCCATTATCTTACACTCCATGAAGTTTCTAAACATGTTATCCTTTAATTTCAGAAAATATACCCACATCTTTCTCGAATGATGGTTAATGAAAATAAAAAAGTAACTGTATTCTCTATACATAAATTTGAATACAAATAATTAAGGATGTTAGTGAAAGTTTGTAAACTAGAATCGAATTTGACCCTACATTACTTACCAAGAACATTAGACTCATATAACTTTATCTACCTAGTCCAACTACTCATTATCTCAAGTCCCTGCTCACTCATGTGTCCCATTCTGTGATGCCATAATTTTGTACTGTCATCATTCTATCTTAATGATTATAATACAATCACTAATCTCATTTCTATCTTGCCCATTAAAACATAAATTTCATGCTAGAAATATATTTTAATTATACTCATGCCTCTTGACACTTTTAGTTGCCCATCACTATCATAAAAATTATACTCTTGACTATCAAGAGTATCCATAAAAATCATATTCTTCTAAAACTCAGGAGCATACTAGACATATAATGTTTTGCCAATTTTATCATGCATTGGATTTGTACTAAACTAATGACAATCTTTAAAAGAACATAACCAGTCTTTATTGAAGGATATACGATAAGATGCACTAATATCTATTACCCACCCATTTGTAGAATTAAAATTGCTAACAATAAAAAATTACTGCTTCTTTCATTCTCTTCTTCAAAACTATCTTGGACTACAATACTACTTACCTTTTTATCTACTTCCTTTTGTTTGTTCCTCTTCTTTCATTGTGGATAGTCCCTCTTAAAATGCCTTTCTGTTTATAGGTAAAGCATCAAATGACTTTACCCTTTAATTTGGTTCGTGACTTTCTCATTTTTCAGTAGTCTTTTCCTTCATCCTACCTCTGCTAATAACCAATCCCACTTCTGATCCATCTTCATAGGTGGTAAAGATGTTTTCTTTAATTTTTTGGACTATAGGGTATCCTTCACATTATTAACAAAAATAGTCTCTCTCCCTTACAATATGGTATCAACAAAGTTTTCCTGCGAATTATGCAAGAACCACAAAAGGATTATGACTTGATTCTCATCCTTAATTTTAAACTCAACACCATGTAACTTTAAAATAATCATATTAAAATTATTAATGTGATCTTTTTTCATGTACTTTTTGTCATCATAAAGGTATACAAAGGTTTTTTTATATCAATGATCTATATGTAATTTCTTCTAATATTTACGTTTAAGTTATTTTCATAACGAAGCAATGGTTGTTTCGTCAACTACCTCTCTTAAGACCTCGTATCCCAAAATCAACAATATTGTATTGTGCACCTTGACAAAATCTCTTCCTTCTCTAACCCCCCCTCAACATTGCTGTGCATCCTTGTTCAACAAGAACCAACCTCATCTTCATGTTCCATAGAGTGAAACCAGTCGATCCATTACATTTTTTAGTATTGAACTTGTGAAGAGACAACTTAATAGCAAAAATTTATATTTGATACCAATTTTCACATTGAAAAAAATAAAATAGAAATAAAATAAGGAAGCAAAAAACACATAATTTACATAGTTCAACTAATATGCAACCTACATCCACGGGTAAGAAGATATACTTCTTTTATTATTATGAGAAAGACAATACAAGAAGTTTGATACAACCTTGACCTTATACAACACTTATCAAGGTATCTATAAACTAGAATTATATGTAAGTAGTTTAAGGACATTGTAACTCTATTTCCATAGTTGTCTAATGTTAGTATAATTCTATTTCAACAAAGGTTGGTATAATTCTATTTCAACAAAGGTCCAAAGACAATGAAATTCTATTTCAACAAAGGTCTAAAGACAATGAACTTATATTTTCGTAGAATTTGGACTCTTTACCACAATTTAAGGTGTATCTCTAATTCCAAATCACATTGACCAATTAAAATTAAATTCAAAGTGTGAGAGGTTTTTCAAAAACCATAAAGTATAAGGATTGTAAAATAACTAGCCTTAAAAAAGAGTAAACGTGAGTTAGTTTTACCAAAACTCTTAACTTTTTAAGGATTAGTCACTTGCCCAAAAAAAGTAATTTGTTATTGATTATCAATTAGATATTAAATTAAAAACAATTTATGTTTGACATTGTAGTTCAAACTAATTTTCGAAAACGTTTCATAATTCAATCTAATTTCTAACTTTTAACTTTGTAAATAATACAAGCATGCCAAATAATATTTAAATATTACTTAGTAAGTTAGTATTATGAATTTTACTTATATTGTTTCTGAAATAGATATACTACTTCAAAATCAAATTTGGCCAATAGCAAAACTTCTAATATCTGGTTATTTTCTATAAATTGTTTTACACAATTAAAAAAGAATTATAAATGAATTTCAAAAAACTTAATTGAATCGTTTAGCAAGATTTACCCTTTGATATTTAAAAAAAAAGATTTATCCTTTGATAATTTGCATGTATGCGATCAAATTATTTGTATGGATATTCTTAGTAAAAACAAAGATTCCATACATGAAATAGGAAATTAGGTTACCTCTCCATTCAATAAATTTACATTGATAAGTTTTGCAAACCTTTGGATTTGTTGAAATGCCTAGGTACTTATTGCTGCCAGAGGAAAATGCCATATGCTAGGCTAGCATATGACCTGTAACATGACAAACAAATAGTTGAATGTGCTCCTTTTCAAAATAATGTACATTAATGCAACATATAATATTGTCCATTAATTGAGAAACCTTGATTTGTTCAGTAATTGGTGCTCGTGGGCGGCATCCAGGCTTTGCAATGTGGAGAGATACGTATTGTACATCAACAAACAACGATGATTCTAAAGTACACGCGGTGAAATCAATGGCTTAATTGATTAGCCTTTGTTTAATTATTAAGCAATACAACATGACAAGGTAGGAATTAACAGAGACGAAAACTCCTGTACGCGTTGGATATAAAAAAACTATCAATTTTTATGTTGCTTGATTTTCTTCTTCTTCTTCTTCTTCTATTCTCTCATTCTCTGCCTCGTATATTGTACCTGTATAATTTTTTATGAAGGACCAAGTAGTTTATGCATAGCAGATAATAACATGTCTTCGTCGAACGCTGGAAAAGTGCACGTCGATTTCTCAAGTGCAATGGTGGAGCAATGGGACAATGCATACCAGTGGATACCAGTCTTCGGAGCTTTTGCAGCTTTTGCAGTTTCATTCACCGCCGGTGCCAATAATCTCGCTGCTCCGGTATGTGTTTCTGTTTTGATCTTCTTGATGATCCCAAGTAGCAAACATGCTAGGTAGACATCATGGAAAAAGCTGTAGAAATGTTTCTCTGTGGTTGAATTGGCAGTTCTCGACTCTGATAGGATCAGGAGTTTTGTCTATCTTTAAGGCCTCAATCATTGCTTGCTTTATATACTTTCCTGGAGCGGGCTTTGCAAGCAGGAGTACTACAGTGGCTGATTTATTTAGTCATGTAAGGAGATGAACATATGTTAGTTCGTAATTTCAAGTACTTTATTTTATCCAACATGTCGGATTTCATTTATGCACAAACATATACTATGTATATTTATAAATGTCTGTGTGTGTATGTATATGTATAGATACACAGACGATATAGTCTCACTTTAAAGTTTAAAACCATAATTAACTACCACAAACGGTCATGCCGGCATTGCAGTTTCTCAAAGAAAATCAACCAAATGAAGGTTTTCTGATGTGGAGCATGGTAGTTGCTCTCCTCACTGCAGGTACTCCTTGAACAAATCTATGTTGTCTAACAAATATTGGTTTTGCTAATACATGTTGGTAAGTAATTAAGTGATACTTGGTAATTGTGATTGTTAAAAACCATATTGTCATTGTGTTTAGAGTATTTTCCAATGATTATTAAATTTCTCTAATCTTGGTTGCGAGTAGCAATCTGGCTTTCAATAGCAACATATATGGAGTTACCAGTGTCCCCAGAACAGTCAATACAGGGTGCTCTTTTAGGAATCATCCTTTGCACCGAAGGATTTGGCTACATACACATGTCGAGTAAGGTAACCAATTTATGTTATCCGTCCTAATTATGACATCCCATATTTTCATTTTCCGATACGAAGTTTCCATGATTATGTACATGTTTAGAATGTGGAATCACTGCTTAAATAATCATGCAATGTTCCACAGTTCGAACTTATTCTCAACTGATAGTTTGATGCAGAAAGAAAAGCATCACTTTAATGGCGGACTCTTTTGGATATTCCTTGAATGGACTATTGCACCATTCGTCGCTTGTGTATGTGCGTGCTTGCTCTTCCTTCTGTTCAAGGTCCTTCTACTTCGCCATGAAAATGCCAGGAAAAGGATTCTAGCGTTCCTTGCTATCGACTTTGGAATATCCGCAGGATTGCTTTGCCTCTTTGTCGTATTTCAGGTTGATGTTTGTCAGTAGAGTTGGACACGTAAAATGTTTAGTTTACAACCTCTAGAATTCCTTATTTTGTCTTCAAATTTCAGTATTGTTGGACACGTAAAGTCATATTTTTTGACAGCTCAATTCTTTCTGTTGATTACGTTATTGCAGATCGTTAGAGGCTTAGTACCTGTGAATAGATGGATCACAATGATTGCTGTAGCAGCAGCTACATTAATTGGGGCAATACTTTCTCTGGTAAAATTCCTATGTACATTAAGAGCCTTGAAACTTGTATATCTCTTAAGAAATCATTCCCTGACACCAGTTTCTGTTTTTCCATCTTTGGCATTGGACCAGGCAGTGGCAATTCCAATTGTTATAAAGAAGTTCAAGCGGCCAGATCATAATAAGTCCAACACAAATGACAAATTTGGGAATCTGGAGTGCGAAACAAGTCAGGAACAAACAGAAGATGAAGGTAAGAATGATGGTGATGTTGAAGACATAATAAGAGACTTTATGCATTCCAGAGTGCTTGAGACTGTCTATGAAGAAGAGGAGAGGAGCTGGACCTCCCCTGACAGACCTCAACATGGTGAGCAGATGCAACCTGTTTCGTCAACGACAATATCTACAGATCAATCAGCAATTTTTGGACAATGGGTTGAGCCTACAACTGCCCAGTTGTTTCAGATAAGGAGTTTTCAAAGGATTGATAAAACGAAATCACCAGCCAATGCCACCTACACATACATCAGAAACCTTGCAAAATCCGCTATAAACCCAGTAAGTTTGCTGATTTCGTATCATAGTTGACAATCGAGGACGAGAACTTGAAGGTAGTTCTTAGTTACACGTAAAGATTTCACGTGTGAACTGATGCAGGCTATCGAGTATGACAAAAGCACCCTCTTTCGACATTCTTTAGCTGAAAAATACAGCGATATGGAGAAGTTCTTCAAATTTCCACATCTCGTGGCTTCGTTTATCTTCGCGTATGTTCATTTTTGTACCTGAAAGCCAAGAACAAGCTTATGTCGTTGCTTGTAGTACTCTCTCTCTAATATATTCACATGCAGGCTTATTCAGTCCGCCAGCGAGATAGCTGCTCTTACAAGTCCATTTGCTGCCGTTGTTGATGTGTACAGAAACAGACCTAGATACTCCGGAAACTGGGAACAATTGGTAAGTTTGGAAAAGATAATCCATGCAAATTATAAATTGCTAAACACTTCACGAGCAAGACTTGGTTCTGTCAAATTCAGAACAGCAAGTCAACTGCATGAGCACCTGCACAGGCCTAGACATATTTCATATTGTTTTCTTATAGTGAAACTTGTTCAATTTAAGAAAAGTTACACTCAATGAGTCTTGGATTAACCAAGTTCTTTTTTACTTTGACTAAATCATCAGAAGTCTGTACATGTGACTTGGTGGTGCCGATCAATAGGTGGCCTTGCTGCTGCAATTGGGTTTTTTCTATGTGGGTGGCGTATGACTCGATCTCTAGGAGGCAAACTAACGTACATAAGCAACTCAAGAGGATTGGCATCACAACTCTCTTCAGTTATAGCAGTGATAATTGTGGGTAGATTGCATGTTCCTGTTTCACCTGTATATGCTTTTGTTGGATCGTTAGTAGGAGTTGGTATAGCTGACAACTTGTGGGTATGTTCTCGTCAATTTTCTTCAAGACTTTCAAAATTGATTATAACACTCACTAATCTTTCATCTTTGTACCTTGACTTGGTTTTGTGGTGGTTGCAGAATGTGAACTGGAAACTTTTCGTGAAGTTCCTGTGTGGGTGGTTCCTGACCATTGCATTTTGCTGTGGGATCGGTTATGTGATCTTCTGTGCTTCAACACGCTCACCATCTTACATCGTGCCTTGATCTTCCAAACTCCGCACCATTCTTTGACGTTCCACCACATTTTATGATGTAAAATGCTATATACCCAGACGACAAATCATTATATATACATGTATATGAGAGTCATATATATCCACATGTACCGAAGGCCAATCCTTCTTCCAATGTTGGAGAAACAAGTAACTTTATCATGAATCTCAATTTTTTATTTCTGGGTAAAACTTGGAAGACAGAGTTGGGATTCACTGATCTAAACTTGTGGTGCATGCAACTCTGCTCGAGAAACAGAATGAGATAGGGACTCTTGTGGTTTAGCAGGATTATTAATGTTAAGTTACAAGAACAACCCTGTTCCAGGAAGTAGAAAATAAAAGACACAAATAAAGGAGGCATGGAGGGTGTATATATTATTTTTCATTGGTGGTGAGAGCAGCTCCTTAAGTCGGAAGAAAACTGAAGAGATTCGGTTTCCCACATCGGAAGGAGGAAGAGTGAGACAAAGGAGTAGTGCGTTCAAATAGAAGGCCCATGGCAACTTTACAACATACTTACCTGGACGGGGTCAATGGGTGATCAAAAAGGCCCATGGCCTAGGGTGGTGACCTCCATTGCACTTAGGAGGGGTGCCTCTCTAAGGTCTCCCCAAAGTGGGAGAGCCTACGTCAAAATTTGTGGTAGAGGGGGCCTGCGTTCGCGCGGCCCCTGCCAGATAAGTTTTGAAATTTTAGTAACATTATTATTATTTTAAAAATAGAACTTACAATAATTAAAAATAGAAATAAATAAAATAATTAATAAAAGATTTTGGGAGGAGAATTGTAAAATTTTATAAAAAAGGTTTTTTTTAAATTTTTGGTATTGGTTAGTATTTAAATATTAACTGTTAGGTCTGATTGATTATTAGATTCGGTATATTTGATTTTTACGCCTAAACCAAACCATCAAAATAAGTACGGTAAGAAACGAAGGAATTATGAGCAGAGGTTATTACTTGAATAGTCCATTATATCATGAATATGATTACGAGAATAGGAATTTGGTCTAAAGAAATCATTAAACCAAGTTGGTTAACGGGGCAGAATAATGTACTTATCATGTCTGTGAAGCAGTAGGTAGACATGGATTGCTGTTTCCTGAATTCTAAGTTTACAAAATCAAAAATTAAATGCTGGAAATCGTGTCAAAATGCTCCCTTAATTACGAGGAATGATGCATAATATAACATGCATGGCATCGTCAAAATTTCCATCTCAAAATTTTCATTGCCATCTTTTGCTTCTAAATGTACTGGCGAAGCTAGATGGGATTGAAGTTGAAGAATCAACTTTTTACCCTTAATTTTTGTGCATTAAATGTAAGGGCGAAGCTAAATGTTCTTATCTTATTGTTAGTTTATACCTTGGAGTCATATTTAGGATAATCAATGAACCATATTAGGTTGTCAATGTTAGTTTATGCACTAGTCATTCAATTGATTATAGTTTAGTGATAAAATAATTTAAAGACATTGTATATTTTGTACATATTTAGATGTATATGATAAAGTTTCATTGAGGTAATTATACATTATAATTGAAATTATAATTATGAGATTCATATTATATTTATATATTATCCCTAAATTATTCCTAATTAGTATTTTATTAATACGAGACATTTATAGAACGTAAAAAGATTAACATATATTATGCTTTCCTTTATTAAAGAAGTAGTTGATCTCATAGACTAAAGTATAGATATACTTAAACAAATGTGTGGATGCTTGTTAGAGATCAAATTCATAAACTGACCCGATATAAGAAATTCATTTAGAACAAAATTCTCATTTTTGATGATTGTGTAAGTGATCCTTTGACTTAAGGTCTTTAAAGTTATCTTGTATAGGGATTGATATGTTTTGATACTACTTACAACATATTTTAATTATAGATAGCTCATTCAGCAGTCATTGGATGTAGAATAAGCTATATGAAAGTATTTGAGTGATCAAAGATAAGATCCTTTACCCTAAAACAATTAGGGAGAAAGTTATGTTGTGCTCGATTAGTATTGATTCAATAAATCCTTGGCCAAAGTGGAATGACATTTTGCAAATAGTTTACAAATATCATTAGTTGAAACAATAGCTAATGACAAAGAAATAATATAATTGGACTCAAAATAGAGTAGGTATTAATTCCATGCTTTATGTTTAATTGGTACATTGTATTATGAAATAATTGAATTGCATAAAAAATAATGTATGGAAAGGTTAATTAAATTCACTTTGATATTTTTAAATATTTGGGTAGTTATGACGTGTTGATAGACGCCAATCTTAATCTATAGATATAAATCGCTTAATTAGAGAATTAAAGATAAATTAAAAGAGTTTAATTTATCTAATCCTAAACATGATTTAGGGTTATAATTTGTGTATCTATTACCAACATATTTGGGAACCTAATGAGTCCCACATAAAGAACGAGTTGAAGAGAGTAAAGATAATTTAATTAAATTGGACATGATTGTAAAGTTTGAGAAAATTTATGATTAAATATGAGATATTTAATAAATAAGGATCAATATGAGATATTGGATCTTATTTGGGCATCATTGGTATTTAATTAGAATTATTTGTAATTTTAATTAAAGCTTAATTGAAATTAGAATTTAATTTCAATTAAATTATTAAAATGTCCAAAACTGATTATAAATAGGCTTAAGATTTAATGAAGCTAACACTTATTGCTTAACACTCTCTATAAGAGTTTAGATACTGCTAAAGGCTAGACACTTGTGCTACTACGGTGGTTAAGATGAACTAGTCTTGAAGATAGTTCGAGGATACAACAAGAAAATAATCAATCTTTAGAATAAAGTATGAATTATGATGTACACTTTATTATGATTTATGTGTTACTCATTTTATAGAATTAAAGTGATCTTGATTTTAAGGAAATTAAAATACGAAAAAGTTTCGTATTTATGTCACTGCAGTCAAGATCAGATCTATCTCAATTTCTCAACAATTACAACTAATTACATAAGATATGAATTGATCCTTAGTTAAGTCCCTATTTGATGCTCATAGTGTTGGAGACACTATCATTATAGAAGCTTAATATTAAAAGCTCTCTAATCTTTGCTAAGGCATTAACATCGGAATCCCTAATGTCAGAAAAGTTTTCCTTTGAACCTTCCTATCTTTCCAAGCCTTGTAAACTATGGGGGATCGTGAAAGCTTTCCAATTTTCTTATGCTCTTATTTAAGATACATGCATAAGCAATACAAAAAAAAAAGTGATTGATATTTAGTCTCTTTCTACTTCATGTTTTTTCTGGTGTCATATTCTAAACTACTAAATTTGGACTCCTATTTAGAATGTGAATATTATACTCTATAGCTTATGGCCAGATATTCTTTAAAACTTTGCCTCATTGTAGTAGACTTCTCCCTATGTTCATAACTGTGTGATTCTTTCTTTCACACACACCATTTTGTTATGGCATGTAAGCTGTGGGCAATTATCTTTTCATGTCACGCTCTTTGTAGAAATTTGCAAATTCATGCAAATTATATTCCCATCTAAGATAAGTCTTTAATACTTGTAGTAGATTTCTTCTTTTCAACCGCTTATTTATAACTTTTAAAAGATAACAAAGCTTTAAACTTTCGTTATAGTAAATAAATCTAAGTTTTCCTACTTAATTCATAAATGAAGGTGATAATATATCATTTACCTCCATTAGAAACAAGATTCATTAGCCTGCAAATATTCAAATGTAGAATAGTTAACAACTTTCTTGCTATTCAACTTTTTCCTTTCGGAAATGGATCTTGATGTTGTTTACTAACTATACACTGCTCACACATATTTGAGGTGTTGTTAATTGTAGGAGACCAATAACTATATTTTTATATTGAAGTGTTTGTAAATCTCGAAAATTGAGATGACATAGTGAAATTGCCACATCCAAGCTTGATAAGCTAATTTAACTATAAAACATAAACGATTAATGTTGTTGAGGTAGATAAGCAACACTATGTTTTCTTTCATTACAAATTGAGCAATTAATCCAAATTTATCATCTTAAATTCAACACACTCCATATTTTATGGAAATCTCACAACCCTTCTTTTACAATTGATCAATACTTAACATATTGGTCTTTAGATTTGGTACAAAGGACATTAGTAATGGTTTGATCAACATTACCTTTAGTTTAAATGATTACTTATCTTTTTCCCATCAAGACTTTAGAGTTGTTTCCAATTTTATTGTATATCATAATAATTCATCTAGAGTGGACAATACTAACTTAT
>JAOSBP010000002.1:30764085-30778790 GCA_027563825.1 Erythroxylum mucronatum | reverse complement strand
TTAAAATTCTAACCAATTAACTCAGGCTCGCAACTTCAACACATAGGACAAAATCATTAACATTTAATTAACATTAAACAACAAGGGACTCAATCATACTCTCGACTCCTTTAAAACAATCCACCATTACCTGAGGCACAACAATTCATCAAGCAAAATGGAGCAACTAACCCTATTTTACGTCATTCCAAAGAGCCATCATACTTGTATTTTATTTTAAACACCCACTTGAAGCCAATAGGTGTTTTTCCACAAGGAAGTCTTGTTAATTGCCAATTGCTATTAACTTGAAGTACCTCTAATTTAAGAGCCATGACATGTCTCCAAAAAGAATATTTAGTTGCCTATTAATATATTTTGGGTTCAATAAGGTTGTTAACTTGCAGGGTAAAGTGGTAATGAGAAGGGGATAAAAAGTGATAAGTTAAAACATAGTTTATATAGTAAGGTGAAGTATGAGATTTGGTGGTAAAAAGATGACAAACATAATCTTTGAGGTAAATAGGTTTATGAATGTTTATAGTGAATTGCCTTAGTTACAGTTATGGTTAAATGAAGGTAAGAGCAATGGTAGTAGCTGTGGATGTAGTAGTGGAAGGTGAAGGGGAAGGTGATGACATAGGTGATGTGGTAGGTTGAGAAGAATATGGTTTAGATGAAGAAAAGAAGGGTATTAACAAAAAAAGATCATCATAATATGTAGATTGTGAGATGTGTTAAAAAAATTAGAAGGATGTTCATTAAGTGAAGAAATTTGAAAAGGAATTTTTTTTTGTAAAAAATTACATCATGAGAAATAAAAACATGTTTATTGTCAATGTCCTTAACTATATATCCTTTAATGTTTGAAGGCAAAACAATAAAAAATACATTTGTGATCTCTGCTATCAAATTTAGTTCTTGAATGCTCTAAAGTAGAAGTAAAGGAAAGAGATCCAAAAGTTTTGAGTATGGTAAAATCTAAATTTTGTGAAAAAGAAGTTACTAAAGATTTTTGTAATTAATGATAAGCGATGGTGTACAATTGATTAAGAAAACATGGGAAATGCAATCAAAACAAAAACGAATTGGAATAGTAGATTGGAAATGTAAAGCTATATAAAACTGGTTTAGTGAACTATGCCTTTAGAATAAAAGAAAGTAGGCATATGAAACTCAAGAGCATTACCTAATCGATACATTTGCTTTAGGTTAAGAATTGTGTCCTAGCATATGTAACAAAAGTAGGAAAATTTTATTTGACTTCAGTTTTAAGTTTAAGTAAATGACCCTATATATATCGAGTTTTGTCATCTACAATTGTAAGGAAGTATTTATTCTCATAGAATGAACTTGATGAAAGGGGCCCCAAATATCAATATGGAGTAAGACAAAAGCTTTATTAACAAAAGAAATGCTTAAATGAAAAGGTAATCATTTATATCATTCCATAAAGCATACATCACAATAGTCATTAGAAGGTAAAATAATACTAGAATTTATATTTTGTAAAAGCTTTAATCTTGACTTTGAGAGATGACTATATTTGTAATGCCAAAGATCTGCTTTCAAACAAAATTTACAGAAGTGCAAGGAGGGAAAATTTGAATAGAAGACTAAGACGGCGAGAACTGAGGGTCAAGAAGATACTAAAGGTCATGAAATTTTCAAGCTAACCCAATCATCGTCAACATGATGATATCGTAAATGAACAATTGTAATTTTGAAAAATAGATAATATTTTGACTGGCTGAGATTAAATTGAATGAAAAAACATGAACAAATAAAGCATTTTCTAAAGCAAGATTGGAAGAGAATTGAACTATCCATTTGTCAGTAACTTGAACTTTATTTTGGATAGGCAAACTAACAAACAAGAAATAGGTCGATAAGAAGAAAATGAATTTCATAATCAATTTTTTTCCATAACATATATATCAACAGTCCAAGCACATTTTTATTGATGCAAAATTGAATTAGTAAAGGGTGATTTTGGAATATCAATAAAGGTAGAATTAGTAGAGTTTGTTAATTTTGTAGTTTATATATGTGGTGTTGATCTAGGTGATTGGGAATTGTGGCTTGATATCAGTTGATGACAATTATTAAAAAAGGGCTATTAACTTTGTATCTTGATCTGATGATAGCTATAAGTTAGTCATTATTAAAAAAACCTTATTAAAAGTTGATGAATTTGAAACCTCTTCTTTTTGATTATCTTCTTGGCAATAGCCATTAACTTGATTAATAAAAATTTTGATTTTAAATTTATACCCTAATGGATATCCATGTTTTTTATAACATTGTCTATAAAGTGACCAGAACTATAGAATATACATGTAGGCACTAAAATATTAGGAACAAATCTCCTAGAACTTTAAGTTTAAGTAAAACCATTCCTTACAACATAGTTAAATTTCTCTAAAAATTAGGAGTGTTATTATTTTTTTTGTAGAAAATAGTAGGCTCCATTGATTTTGAAACATTACCTTCTAACTGTCTTTCATGCTGAATGACTAAGGCAAAAAAATTGTTCAAAGTAAGTAGAAGACCCATCAAAAGAATTTGAGACTTAATTATACCAAAATTCTTACTGAGACCTTTTAAGAAATGAACAACATGATCTTGTTGTTAATACTCTTTGGTGGCCTCAAAAGCATTATAATTATATTGAAGATCATAAAAACAATTGAATATTGGTTTGAAATTTAACAACACATCCTAAAGAATTTTGAAATGGGTAAAGTATTTAGTTACAAATAAGGTATTTTAATGAAAAGCATAGATCTCTTCTTGAAGATTAGAAATGCAAATTGTATTACCTTTTGAAAATCTATCTCTTAAATCATTTTATACCTTATATGCACTATTTAATTATTTGACACTTTGATAAATTATACGTGAAATAGATTTATAGAGCTAATAAATAACACATTCCTCTTAGATTGCATATGTAGGATCATCTTTTTTCTGGTATTGGAATGCCTCCATCAACAAACTTCAACTTGTTATTTGCTAACAAATCTACTTTCATTCCACAAACCTAAGAATGGTAATTCTCTCTAATTAAAATTAGTGTGATAAAAACCAAAGACGGATTTTCATTGGGATGTAGATAATATGGACTTGTTAGATTTTCTTCCTCACACTTTAAGTAATACCATGTGATGACCTTGTTAAGAAAGAAAAAAATAAAGAAAAACTCAAGAATCTTTGTTTGGAAGCTAAAAAAATGAATGAAAAACATTAGAAAATAATACCGATAAAATTTGATATCATATAACGAAAAAAGAAAATATTTATCCTAAACATTTAATATATAGTACCTCCTGCTTAGTTATTTAGTTTAAACATTTTCTAATAATGAATTGCTGATTTATTTATTTGCTTATCTTCTTCCTTGTTTGTGTATTTATTTACCTATTTTATCTTTTATCCTTATTCTTAACCTTGTTCTATATGTATTCTAATATTTATTTTAGTTCTTATTTCTATATTTTTATTTATAAGTATTTATTCGTATTTTTATTATTATCTTTTATATTTAATTATTATTAATTTATTATTTTAATATGTATATGTATATTATATATATATATATATATATTTCATGTAGGTCTATCTGAAATAACTTATCTACTAATTATGGGTAAGGTTGTGTACTTTTGGACCTTCTTAGACTCTGCGTATCAATGGAACCTTCACCGGGTTGTTGTTATTGTTGTTTTACATATAACTACTATCGCTGATAATTATAACTAACTACAACAATTATAACTAACTTAAATTTTTTTATTTTTGTTAATCCAATTATTACTAACTAATGCACTAACCATTAACAACACATCATGAAGTAGTAGGTCATAAACACAAACTAAAGCTAGAAGAGATTATATTATAACACATAAAAGTTCAAATTACTTTATAACAGAATCATTATAAAGGAATATGGTGTGCTAATAACATTAAGATCTAAAGCCTATAAATTATCCTCACAAAGATGTTACTGTATGCATTTTCCTTCTTAAACTGAAATAGTTAAATAAATAAATGAACATTTATATCAAATGACTTACAACATTGCTATATAACTTGATTAGGACCTTTTGGTTCTTAAATTGTTGTGTTACAATTTTAAACTTCATATGGAGTTTGTAACTGGATTTGATTTGGAGAAGGAGATTTTAATTGTATCACCTAACTGATTTCTCACACATAGGTGGGTGATTAGTAGTAATTTGTTACTAAGAATGCATTTGCAAGTTATACGCTAATCTCAATGTTCAAAAAAATATATTATCTCAAGGTCATGGTAAAAGTCTATGATTAAGACCTTCTACCTTTCTTCTTCACTACCTATCGTTGCTGCACTTACTTACACTTAATTTATTGAAAGCTATAAAGTCACTCTAATGCATGTAGATATTTGCTTACATGTCAGGGAAGCACGATTCCTAGCTAAATAAAACATACAGTAACTAGAAGAGAAATGACATGCTTAAGGAAGCAAGTCGAAGCTATTTATGCATTATGAGTGGCTATGAAGTGATGAATTTCACATGAAGACTTGAAAGATGAGAAAAAGAAGAAATAAACACTTATGTTCTAATTCTTTTCTCCGAAATGTACTAATTATAATATAAAATAAGGAAAGAATTTTTGAAAGAATTACTATAATCCTACAACCAGAAATTAAGAGCCTAAGAATATATTTATAGCTATAATTATGGAGAAAAATCTTAACAATCCTGCTCATGTTGGTGCATAAATGTCATGCATGCCTAACTTGCTAAGAAATTTTGAGAACATAAGATTTGAAACTGTTATAATAAGAATGTCAACCAATTGATCCTTAAGACCGAATCTTAGGCAACTCTACAATTTTCCCTTCTAACTTCTCCTTAATAAAGAACCTGTCAACCTTAACATACTTTGTTTGATCATGTTAGACAAGATTGTGAGCAATATCATAAGAAACTTTTTTTTTCACAATATAGAATAATTTATTACTTCGGTGGATAGCCTAAATCTTATAAAAGTAGCATTAGTCACAAAGCTTTACAGGACCAAGTGTCATACCTCTGAATTTAGCTTTCGCACTTGAGCGATTGACCACTTTTTGATTTTTACTCTCCATGTGACTAGGTTACCACCTACAAATATGAAGTAGCCAGAAGTTGATCATCTATCTTCTATTGATCCAGCCCAATTAGCCCTATATACAAATTTACAATTTGCCAATTTGTATATTCGGTAAACAAAATTCCTTTACCAAAAGCAGATTTCAAATACCTTAAAATTCTCATAACTGTCCTCATATGTTGTTCTCTAGGATTATGCATAAACTAATTAACAACACTCAAAGCATAAGCAAGGTCGATTCCTATATGAGCCAAGTATATCACCCTTCTTATAAGCCTTTGGTATCTTCCTTTATCAACTGGTACTTGGTTCATTTCTATACATAACTTCAAGCCTTCCTCAGTTGGCGTATCAATTGCTTGACATGTTAACATACCAAGTTCATATAATAAGTCTAATTCATATTTTTTTTAAGTGAAAAATTCCTTTATTCGATCTAGAAACTTCAATCCAAAGAAAATATTTCAAGCAACAAAGATGTTTCATTTTAAATTCTCTAGACAAATATTCTTGTAGTTCCTACCTCTCTTTTAGATCATCTCTTCACACTATCATGTCATCCATATATAGAATAAAAACATTTATTTTACCTTGCCTTCTTTTCAAGAGTATAGTATTGTTAGAATTGCTTTGATATTATCCGAAAGTTATCATACCTTCTAGGCCATGCTTTTGAAGATTGTTTTAGCCCATACAATGATTTTTTCCCCAATCTATAGACCTTTTTACTTTGCCTTTCTACTACCATACAAGCTAGTGGAAGCTTTATATAAATTTCTTAAAAAAAGTCACCATATACAAAAGCATTCTTTAAATCAAATTGTTATAGCAAAGACTAATCCAAGTTTGCAGCTAGGGACAATAATACTTTAACAGTATTGATTTTAGCTACAGGAGCAAATTTCTATGTGTAATCAATCTCATAGGTTTAGGTATATCTTTTTTTTTACCAATCTTATTTTAAACCTTTCAATTGTGCCATTTGCATTATCCTCTATAGTGTAAACCCACAACATCCAACTGCCTTCTTTCATGTTAGGCATTCAACAATCTCCCAAGTTTATTCTTTTGTAAAGAGTTCATTTCCTCATTCATTACATCTCTCCACCTTGGATCATCTAGAGCTTCCTGCACACTGTTAGGAATAGCTACAACAAATAATTGATCTACAAATGACTTATTTGATTTTGACAGACCATTATTTGACACATCATGACTCATGATATGTTTAACTCAATTTGAAATTTCATGTGTATATGTAGGCTTAGGAATACCTCTAGTAAAAGGCTCTAGTAGCGATTTTCTAGGTGGCTCAAGATAAAGAGTAGTAACATTCTCAGTACATGATTGGTGTGGTATATTAGTGAGAGTCTTAACTTCTACGCTTGATGGACTAACATCCTCCTCTTTAGTAGTTTTTTCTTGTTCAATATACTCTAGTTCAATAGCGCTTTCTTGCTCCATTTCATGTTTCAACCAATCATTAGTACCATCACTAACATCATTACCATTTGAAAAATAACAGTCACCTTCATACTCCCCTTAAAGTTTAAAATCAAGAGTCTTAATTTCCTTCTTATACTTCATCTAAAGTTCAAACTTTGAGAAATACATCGTGTCTTTACGAAAGACTATATATTTATGAAGCGCTTTTTAAAAGTTTCATGTGATTTTTCCTAATTAACATGAAATGAAAGTGATTTTGTAGACGAGGAAGGTAGTGCACTACGGTGCTTTTTACTAAAACAATCAAAAAGAGAAGACAAGAAAATCATAGATTGCAAAATATGGAAAAAGAGTAAAGGTTGAAAGGACAGAAATGGAGCATCTATGTCAGATTGAGCGATATAAACGTAGAGGTCCATGAGTGCCATGTCCTTCAAATAGGTGCACTCTGTAACGCTGCATGTGCTAAAAAAGACCCTTGATGGGCTTATAAAATTGACTCTAAAAGAAAAGGTGCAATATTCCCGTGCAAGAATTGGAGTCAACAAAACAAGTTCTTTCTCCTCTCTTTTCAATTGGGATCGATCAATCCAAGGCATGGACAACATTGTGTTTGATTTTAAGTGGAGAACTATTGCAATAGCAGATAAGAGAAAATAAGAAGACAAAGAAGACTGATCTTATTACCTACGACCTGAAGAGCACGACTTGCCTATTTAAAGGCTTACAAATAACTAATTAGCATAAAAATAGGAACTAGCTGTTACATGCTTTGACTACAAACAGAAAAACAAATTGCAGATTTTGCTAACTAATCTTGAGATTCTGCAGTTAATTGCTGCAGTAAATTTTGGATCATATCTCCAACACTCCCCCTTGATCCAAAATCACATACACCAAGCAAGGTCCTAAGATAAGCATGTCTCTGACTTGTCAAAGCTTTTGTAAAGATATCTGCAACCTGAACTTCAGTATCACAGAACTTCATAACGATTTCTCCTTTGCTGACCAATTCTCGAATGAAATGAAATCTCAGTTCAATATGCTTTGTTCTGCCATGAAATGCAGGGTTCTTTGACATTGCAATTGTTGACTTATTATCACAATAAAGCTCAGTTCCCTTTGCTTGCTTTTGCTGCAAATCACACAACATTCTCCTAAGCCAAATGCACTGACATGCTGCTGTAGTAGCAGCTACATACTCTGCCTCAGCTGTTGACAGAGCTGCTGTTGCTTGTTTCTTGGAGCTCCATGTGATGGCACCTGATCCTAGCCCAAACACATTTCCAGAAGTGCTTTTCCTATCGTCTAATGAGCTTGCCCAGTCACTATCCGTAAAGCCAACCAATCTAAAATTTGAGACATGAGTATACCAAATTCCATAATTTAAAGTCCCTGCAATGTACCTCAAAATCCTTTTTGCTGCTCCATAGTGTTGCATTGATGGATTGCTCATAAATCTCGACACAACTCCAACCGAAAAAGAAATGTCTGGTCTGGTGTGTGTTAAGTATATCAGTCCACCGACGAGACGTCTAAATTGCTTCTGATTCGCTACTTCAACTCCATCTTCTTGCTGCAACTTTTGATTCATGTTCATTGGAGTAGCTACCAATTTGCAATTGGACATATTGAACTTCTTTAACAAATCTGCTGCATACTTCTTTTGGCGAATGAACACTCCAGCTTCATCTTGCAGTATCTCTAACCCAAGAAAGTAGTGCAGCAGACCCAAATCTGTCATTTCGAACTTGCCCATCATGCTAGACTTGAATTCTTCGACAAGTGTTGAATTTGACCCCATGTAGATAATATCATCTACATATAAGCAGACTATGATGAAATCAGTGATGTCTTGCTTCTTGTGATACAGTGTAGGCTCATTTTCACTTCTTGCAAAGCCATTTTGCCTAAAGTATGCGTCAATCTTGCTGTACCATGCCCGTGGGGCCTGCTTTAAGCCATAGAGAGCTTTCCTTAGCCTATAGACTTTCTTTTCCTTCCCACTAATCACAAAACCTTCTGGTTGGGAGACATAGACTTCTTCTTCAAGCTCACCGTTGAGAAACGCCGATTTTACATCAAATTGGTACACCTTCCATCTGAGTTGTGCCGCCAATGCCAAAAACATTCTCACTGTTTCGAACCGTGCCACTGGGGAAAACGTCTCTTCATAGTCCACCCCTTGTTGCTGAGAATATCCCTTCGCGACCAAACGGGCCTTATGCTTTTGAACAGTTCCATCTGCGTGGAATTTTGTCTTGAAAATCCACTTTAAGCCTACTGCATTCTTTCCATCGGGTAGGTCCGTTAGCTTCCAAGTTGAATTTTTTTGGATGGAGATAAGTTCCTCTCCCATTGCCTTCTTCCATTCCTCTTTTTCTGCTGCCTCCTCATAAGTTGTAGGGTCAGGAGCTAATAAAGCAAATTCATCTGCTTCGTAGATGTCCCTTAGTGATCTGAATCTTCTTGGTGGTGTCTCTTCTGAAGATTCACTTGTTGATCTTGAGGATGAACTTGGAGTTGTTGCTGGGCTTTGCACCACTGGAGTAGACGTTGGAGAATTAATTGAGGTTGAGTTCATTTCCTCAATTAATGGAATTTGCAATTCATCTTTGTCGTTGCCGCTGCTGTTATTCCAGTTCCAGCATGCATTCTCGTTAAACACTATATTTCTACTGACAAATATCTTACCAGTTACAGGATCATGTAACTTATATGCTTTGGACTCAGTACAATAACCAATGAAAATGCATTTAACTGATTTTTCATCTAATTTTTGTCGATTTTGTGAATTTACTAGAACATAAGCAATGCTACCAAAAATTTTTAAATGGCTTACAGCTGGTTTGCTCCCTTTCCACGCTTCATATGGAGTGCAGTCTTGGACTGCTTTTGTTGGGGAGATATTCAGCAAATACACTGCAGTTGCAACCGCCTCTGCCCAATATGAGTTTGGTAGCTCTTTCCCTTTCAACAAACTTCTCGCCATCTCCATCACCGTTCTATTCTTACGTTCTGCCACTCCATTCTGCTCCGGAGTATATGGTGCTGTTAGCTCATGACGAATTCCATTTTCTTCACAAAATTGATTGAATTCCTTTGAAAGAAATTCTCCACCTCTGTCCGTGCGAAGCACTTTTATACTGGTGCCACTTTGCTTCTCAACCATTGCTTTGAATTTCCTGAAATTCTCAAATGTTTCTGATTTGGATTTCAAGAAATAAACCCAACTTACTCGGCTGAAATCATCTATGAAGAGAAGGAAGTAATTACTGCCGCCAAGTGACTTTGTGTTCATGGGACCACATAGGTCTGAATGGATCAGTTCAAGACAAGCTTTGGCTCTTCGTGCCTTTCCAGTCGGAAATGACTTTCTGGTCTGCTTGCCGTAGATACATCCTTCACACATATCCAGCGTTTGAATTTTCGGTAAGCCATGAACCATTTCTTTTCTTTCTAGCAGCTGCAACCCTTTCACATTCAGGTGTCCATATCGAAGATGCCACAACTTTGACTCATTTTGTTCTCCAGCTACGAAGGCAAAATCTTCCACAGTGGAGACTTCAAGTGGAAACATTTTGTTCTTGGTCATTTGCACATTTACAATCACTTGCCCTGATTGTTTCTCTTTAATAATGCATTTTTCATCATCGAACGTAACCGAGTATCCGCTAGCCATTAACTGTCCAACACTTAACAGATTGTATGCCAAGTTAGGAACAAATTCAACATTGTGTAAAAGCTTAGTTTTACCTTGGCTAGTTTTGATGGCCACCGTTCCTTTTCCCTGAACTTGTATTGCTTGATCATCTCCCAATCTGACTTTCTTTTTCTGAGTTTCATCAAGTTGCTTAAAGATTTCCTTCTTCCCTGTCATATGATTGGAACACCCGCTGTCAACAAACCACTGTTCACCTTGTCCGTCAGCTGAATCACTATATGCCATAAACAATTTGCTTTCTTCCTCAACTTCTTCCGCAAAATTTGCTTGTTTATCTCTGAACCAACAATCAGCTTTCACATGTCCATATTTCTTACAATGATTACACTGAATACTGCCTTTATTGTTGTTATATCGCTGCTCAAATCCTCTTCCTCTGCCTCTGCCATGGCCAGAATTCTTTCCTCGAAATCCTCCTCTACCTCTTCCTCGACTTGCAGCTTTTTCTTGCTCCCTTGAGCCTTCTCCTTTTGCTTGAAATGCCTTGTCTTCATTCTTGTCTTCTGGTCGATTGATTCGAGCTTCATGAGACAGCAAGGAACCCATAAGCTCATCAAAAGAATAAGTGGACAGATCTTTGGACTCCTCAATAGCTGCAACCACATGATCAAATTTAGAAGGTAAACTCCTTAGAACTTTTGTCACAACTGTCTTCTCTGAGATTTCTTCTCCATAGGACCTCATTTGGTTGACAATTGCTTCAATTTTGGTTAAAAAATCCTGCACTAATTCTCCATTCTTCATGTGCAGATTTTGGAATTCACGATTAAGTGTCTGCAACTTAACCCTTACTACTGTGGATGAGCTATGATATGCTAGCTGCAAAGTTGTCCACGCCTCCTTTGCTGTTGAGGTTGTTGCAACTTTGGAGAAAATTGAGTCATGAACTGCTTGTTGAATGAAGAACAGGGCCTTTGAATCTTTCTTCTTGTTTTCTCTCAATCTGGTTTCATTGTCTCTATCATTTGTAGCCATTTTCCACCAAGTGCCACATCTCTTGTGACTTGAATAGTGTTTTCATTTTGATGCTCCAAAATTCGTAATTGTCTCCTTTGAAAATGGGCATGGAAGGTTGGGCAATATTTACTGCAGTGCCGTTGTTTGCCATGTCGATACGCCTAAGGTATGAAAGCAACAAGGCTCTGATACCAAATGTTCGAGTTTAAGTGGACAACTATTGCAGTAGCAGATTAAGAGAGAATAAGAAGATAAAGAAAACTGATCTTATTACATTAAACTAAAGAGTAAGGCTTGCCTATTTAAAGGCTTACAAATAACTAATTAGCATAAAAATAGGAAACTAGCCGTTACATGCTTTGACTAAAAACAGAAAAATAAATTCCAGATTTTGCTAACTAATCTTGAGAAGATTCTACAGATATTTGCTGCGTAAATTTTGGATCATATCTCCAACACTTTGCACAAGGGTAAATGTAGGCCTTTTGTTTAGGAAATAACCCACCAAAGGGCAGCCCCAATGTTTAGCACCATCTTGAAGTAGTCCAAAAGGAGGGGTGTCAATGCCATAAGATACTTTGAAGCTTTTCCAAACTACTATCGTCTCTCTTGGTATTTCAGTAGCAACCACGTTAATTTCTCAATGATTTTTTTGCTTCAGTTCAAAGCTTTCTACACTGTAAATCCCTAGTTCCTGAAGAGAGGATAAGTTGGGTACCTCATTTGTGGAAGAGGGGGTGCCTCATAAGGAGGCTTTCATTAAACCTTTACATACTGAAAAATTACCAAAATATCGCCCGAAGAGGAAAGTTATGGTAATTTAGAGAGAAAATGTTAGAGCGATGGAATAGGAGTAAAGAAATTACAACCGTCGATGGAAGTACAAAACATAACTCGTGAAACCCTAACCATTAAGCGATTCCCTAATCTTGATAGTCAATATTTTTTTCATGGTTTAATCCAAGCCTGTCATTTGATGTAGTAAAAAGTTTTTGAAAGCTTATTCGTCTCTTGCAATTCTTCTCTTCATCTGGAATTTCAATTTTCATTGGCTCGGAAATACTTTTTTGCAAGTGCATTTATTGTTATTATTTCTTATTAATTCAATTGGGTTAACTATCCAAGGCTTGTTTTGTCCATAGAGGCCCTAGTGTGTTAAACGCAAACTGAATAAATATCATGCGTAAAGGATAGCGTATAATGCCAAACAGCCAGACGTTTAACTAAATCGTCTGAAATATGCTTGGCATTTTTCATGAGTTTCAAGGTGTGTGACTTCGCACTTTGCAGTCCAGTTTAACACTATTAAGTTGTTTCACATTCAATTTGGTAGTGTTTTGCCTTAAATAAGAAGGGGTTTGCCTCTGGATCGTTGGGCTAAACGAGGTATTTTTGCGGTATGTCAACTCCACGAGGTTGCCATGTGCTAGTCCCGAGCTTGCGGAGGGCCGATCCTTGTAGCTCAACCATACTAAAGTTTTGTCTAGACTTATGTTTATGTTTATCCACGGCTTCGACAATTTCATTTATGAAAATGCTTGTTGACTAGGTTCTTTTATTTTCAGGGAAATCCCAATAATACCTTGCTGTTTGATCAACTGATTTCTAATGGTTTGATTTAATAAAATATCGTATCACTCTTTATTGTTAAACATGACTTGTACCTAACCCCAAGGCGGAGGTGAGTTAGTAAAGGGCTCTATTAACTTAAGAAAGGTCGTGAGTTCAAACCTCTCTCATATATGCAGTTGTTTAAAATTTGATATTAGAACTTTGCCTTCCGTAAAGGACCTACCCGGCTCGAGCGAGGATTAGTCTGAACATGAATAACTTAAAGGTGCCTTCTTATAACTGAGACCCTCATAAAATTCCTTGTGAGGGTATTTCTCAATATCATTCTACAACAGGCCCAAGTCCAGAAGGTCACTTAACTGAATCCAAAGGCAAAGCACCAGAGGCTCAAGTCCATAATCTCATTCTCAGGGAGGATATTCCGTTAGAATTTTGCCTATTCTTTCTAGATTTTGCCTTATTTATTTTCATTTCAAATTTTATATATCATCCTAGTTATTACATTTTTATTTTTAAAAAGTTTTAAGCAAGAATACAAACTCTTGAACGTTTAATTAAATATATTATTTTTCAATTTTTAACATTTTTAATTTACACTCAAATTATTTCAATTTCTAAAATTTTTTAAGAACTGAGTAACTATTTAAGAGACGTTGTTTCATAGGAGCAAACGTTGACCTCCTAAGGTTGTCTCGTGTGACGTGCCCTGGACCGTCGGATCGAGACTTTTTCTGTATGTATTCACCTCCTACGTGACAAGCTTTTATTGGTTGAATTCACTCTATTTTGGTTCACTAATTAAGGCCATATACCTCTATATAAATATAATGTGGCCCCTACCCCTAATTTTGCACTTATTTTCTTAACCATTGATCTTGATTCACAATTCAGGATTATCAAAAATTCAGAAAATTATAGAATTAGTTCAATCACTAATTTTCCTGAAATTAGAAATCGATCCTTAATTTTTTTCTATATATATGGCTTTTTCCTCCTAAAAAAGAAATAAAAAAGATAATACTTTTGCCTCGTTTTCTCCCAATCTTTGATTTCCTCACACTTTCCAAAATTTCTCACTTTTAAGTTAAATATTATTGTGATATTCAACCTCTTTTTTTAGAAACCACTTATGGTAGTTAATTTTTAATTTCAAGTTAAATACTTGTTAAAATCTATAAGTTTTATTTAGAAAATTTTTCTTAAAAATGACCCTCAATCTTAAGCTCCAAAAAACTTCATATATTAAAACACAGACCTAGATATTCAAACACAAGCCATATTTTTTAGAAACTTCTAAATATTTAATTTAATGAGCAATTTTTCTATTATCGAAGTGATGAGAGTTTTTTATTTTTATTTTTGGTTTTTTTCCAAAGTTTTGTTAAAAATAAAATTTCGTTTGTGCTTTATCTAGTTCTATGATCTCTATTGTTAAAGTATCAAAGAAACAAATATATCGAGGACATAACACAAGCAAGGATAAGGAAAAGTGTAAAACATTTAGGGGTCGTTTGGTTCTACTTCTGTTTTTCTGTTGTTGTTTTTGGTTTATGTTTCCTATTTTTGGTTTTTATTTTTTTTCCTAAAAAAACAAAAACCTGTTTGGTTGTGATTTGTAATATAAAAACTGAAAACAAAAACCTGTTTGGTTCAAATTTTTAACAAAAAAACTAAAAACAAGAACATGTTTGATTTTATTATCATGTCTTTATATTTTATAATTATACTATTATGTGTAATAATTATAATATAATACGTTATATTTTTAAATTAACTAATTATCATTATAACTAAAATTAAATATATGAAAATCAAATATTATTAAAAAATTACACATTAATTGTACATAATAAAACGACATAAAATTGAAATTATATTAAGTCGT
>JAOSBP010000002.1:30669349-30679913 GCA_027563825.1 Erythroxylum mucronatum | reverse complement strand
ATCTGCTTACCGCTACTACATTAATTTGTTTTAACGGAAGTGATTTCTTTTATATTTGGTTACAGGCGACAGCATCACCACTCATGACCAAGGAAAAACTCCTAACGAACCATCAACGTGTGGTATGACACATTGCGATCGATAGTAGCTGCCACGTTTGTGGGCAGGAAGAATCCACTTTCCATGTCCTTCGGGATTGCCCACGAGTATCCAAATTCTGGCGTAAATTTCCCCCCGAGGTAGTCAACACGAACTTCTTCCACCATCAAGTGGCAGGTTGGGTGCAATCCAATCTACTGAAGCACTCCCAGGGACAGGTAGGGGACTGGGTCACTATTTTTGGTACCACGTGCTGGATGCTTTAGACATGGCGAAACAAAAGCTTGTTCGACGAAGAGTTTACTTGGCCGGAGGATGGCACTAGGGTTGTCTTGGAGTATGTGGGGTAGATCAGTAGGACAAGGGCAGTGGAAAACTGTGTTCACCCACGCCAAGGCATATTAGGAGGCACTCGGGTGGGTTGGACGAAACCGCCAGAGAACTGGGTAAAAATCAACATGGACGGAGCTTTTAAACCTGGGACACGTCTCGCCACCGCTGGTGGCCTTATTAGAGACTATCACGGACAATGGTGTGGAGTATTTTTTTTTCAGCATATTGGCAGCAGCTCGCCAGTAACAGCCGAGCTGTGGAGAGTCCATTTGGGCCTCACGCTGGCATGGTCTCTCGGATATCACAGGGCCATATTAAAAGTGGACTCTCTAGAAGTAATTAACATTCTTTCATGTCCTAATACCGATTTTAATGTTCCTCACTTTTTGTTGACAGGTACCTGTGGACTTCTCATGCAGGATTGAGAGGTGCGAACCTCACACGTACACCGTGAAGAGAACCAGCGCGCGGATCATCTGGCCTAGCTTGCAGGGATGGCAAGCACAGGCACTCATATTTTTAAGGAACCCCCGATGCTCATTCTGGATTTACTGCACAGAGACCGGATTGGCACGGAGTACCGTCTAGTCGTGCGCTAATTAGTTTTTTTTCTTGTTGTAACTTTCCCTTGTATCAAAACAAAAAAACAAAAAGATCAAGAAGTTAATAGTAAGTACTACAACTAAGTATCTACCAAAGTATCCATTTCTAACAAAGTTAAGTTACAGTTTCTACAAAGAGAATCTATGCACGATAGCTGTGTACTACACTTTGTTGCCCTTCAGGTTCGAGTTAAGTTTTGTATACTAAGCTTTACGGTCTAAGAATCTCCTTTTACGCATGGCTTTAATTGATGCACCACTCACTCGTCCATCAATCCAGGCAACAGCTACAATTTTCTGCGTACGGAAGATCACTTGGGGTCCATTTGTTGACTTGTGATAACCATGTCGATGGTCTTTACCTCTAAATGATCACTTTACCTCTAAATGATCACAAAGGTTTGTAGAGCTTGCTCGGCATCTTCCATTATAAAGTATCTTTAATGTGCAAGAGACTCTCTTTTAAAAAAGCTGCACTCTTCTTTCTGAATTACATGCAAAGGAAAAGGGTTCCAGTTGTTCTTTGACGCCCACAATAAGTATAAGGTTGCCTGACGGCTACATGCTTTATTTTTTTCTAGCAAGAAGATTTTTATCCGTTGAAATACTTCATCACTTCTTCCATAATATATAGCGATAACAAAAAATGACCCTTCGACAGTAGTTAATGAACAAGTGAGATTGCAAAGACAAGCATCTAATTTTAGGAATTATCTGGATGTATACGCCCCTACTATAGTATATATATCTGTATGGTATGCCATTAACTCTGCGCCACAAATTAAGTGCTTCCTTGAGAAATAGACCATGTCATTCTAAGTATATATGGTACGTTTGATGCATCGCATATAATAGTTTCATTCTTAGATGAGGCATCTAAATGCTGTTTCTCGGTTCTTTCATATTCAAAGCGACTCTTCACACTGTTCACTCCAGTTGGCGACCCTTGGCAAACATGAAGGGGGAGTTCTTTACAACTATAATATAAACATGTCAAGAACATACCCCAGCATCTTCTATGTGAAGCATCTTTCACAGCTTGTAAGTTTTCACTTTAGTGTTTGATGGCACTACCCTCTTTGATCGTCTTTTAAGTAGATGCCTTGTGTGGATATCATAGACGTTTCGAGAAATCGGGATGAGATTTAATCCTAACCACAGTTGAATAATTATAAAACTTTTCATATTTTAATTTTCCGAAAATCAAGATCACTTTAATTCTAAAGATTAACATATAAATCATATGAAGCTTGATTCTTTTTTTGTCGTATTTCATGAACCATTTCTGAAACAGATCCATGTTAATTACCATAGCCGCACAAGTGTCTGGCTTCTAATGTATCCACATAACAGGTTGAGAGAACTCTATAACCCTGAGAGGTTAAGTAAGAAGTGTTAGATCCATTATAGCTTAAGCTTATTTGTGATAAGTTTTGAAAGTTTTAATAATTTAATTAAAATTATATTATATTTCAATTAAACTTTAATTAGAATTACAAATAATTCTAATTAAATACTAATTATGCCCAAATAAGATTTAATATCTCATATTAATCATTATTTATTAAATATCTTATATTTAATAAGGTTTCTCAAACTTTACAATCAAGTTCAACTTGGTAAAATATCTTTGTTCTCTTAAATCCATTCTATATCTGAAAATTCTCAAATATGTTGTTAATGATTATAAATTATAATTCTAGTTCACAATTAGAATTAAAAATTTTAAAACTTCTTTTAATTTATCTTTAATTCTTCAATTAAACAATTTATAATCATAGATCAAGATTGACATCTAGTAACATATCATAACTACCCAAATATTTAGGAATGTCAAAGTGGTTTTGACTAACCTTTTCATGCATGATTTTTCCTTATAATTCAATCGTTTCATCAACACACAATGTTCCAAATCAACAAAGCATGAAATTAATGTCTACTTTTTTTTAGTCCAATCTTATTAGTTCTCCATTATTAGCTATTGATTCGATTAATGATATTTGTAAACTATTTACAAAGCGTCATTTCTCTTAGATAAGGATTTCTCGAATCAATACTAATCGAGAATAATAGAATATTCTTCCTAATTACTTTAGGGTGATAAACATATCTTGATCACACAATTACCTCCAAATAGTTCATGCTATATCCAATAACTACTGTCTGAACGACCTATAATTAAATAGGTCATAAATAGTATCAAACCATAACAATTCCTATACAAGATAATTTTAAAGACCTAAAGTTAAAAGATTACTTATACAATCATCACAATGAGAATTTCATAAATATACAAGTAATGTTCCGAATGAATTTTTCATATTAAGTCTGTTCAGCAAATTGTTCTCTAACAAGTACTAACACATTTGTTTAAGTATCTTTATACTTTAACATATGATTCCTTCATAAGAAAAAACATAACGTGTGTTAGTTTTATGTTCTATTAATGTCCAGTCTTAATAGAACAATAATTAGGAACGGTTTAGGAATAATACATAAATTCAATATAAAACTCATAATTATAATCTCATTGTAATTTCATTTGCAATGTATAATAATCTCATAGACTTTATCATATAAATCTAAATATGTACAAGATAGATAATGTCTTTAAATTATTTTGTCATTAAACTACATACAATCAATTGACTGTAGGGAATAAACTAATAACACCTTCTTGATATCAGTAGAGTCATTTAGTCAAAAGATTATCATTCTTTACGAGTATCTAAAATTATCAACTGAAAAAAAAACCTACATCTAATCTTTACTCTAGAGATAACGTTCCTTTTCTTTCTCATACAAAAACCTGGATATGATGCTCTATTCCAAAATAAAATTTACTTTCACAAAGTAAATCTTCGTTACGAATTCTGACAAGAAGCTTCAATTGTGGAAGTGGCTTCCCTTTAAGGAATATACTGCTGCAACAATCTTCTACCACACAAACACAATGAAGGGATTATTCCACCGTATATGCTTCCTCTGAGATGGTATAAATAGTTGGTTTCGAAGCCATGACTTTCAGACCAGAAGTGCAGCTGAATTACAGGGCAAACCTCCATTGGCATGCATCCACCTTTAAGCACTTCAAAATATTGTGTATTCTTTTAGTGTGTGTCATGCCAAAGGAGATTTGCCCGGCAATATTTCTGCATTATGGCTTCACAAGGAGAAGGGTCATCCTCATTTTCTTCGGGAGTTATGACGTGATTAACTTACAGTGTGGTTTATGTCTTGATTACTTTTCATCAGTAATTTTTTGTATAGGGTTGATAATCTGAATTTCTATTATTCTCCGAACAACATTTTATTCTAGGGCTTTCCAAAATGAAACATTTTACTCTAGGGTTGGTATTCTTTCCGCATTCAACATATATATTCATGATAACCTTAAGGGACTGTGTAACAATAGTATTTACACTTTGATCAGCATCGACTAGTATAGGCATATCCATTGTTAGTTTGTAATTATTATTAGTCAGTCTTTTGCTTTACCTGCAGGTAAGTTCATGTCTTTACAGATAATTCTTGCTGGTATACCTTAATCGTTCTTCCCTGTAGAACTTTCCCCACCATATGATGTACTTATTAACAGAAAGAAAAAGAAGGCATTTGTAGTACTTGAGAGATTTCCAGGCCAATCATTTTCACTAGTTAATTTGAATTGGTTCAGATGGGAGCAGGTGTATATTCAGAGATTAATTGCAGTTAAGCAGTTGAACATTGACAATGGAAAAGCAGTTGATGAAAATATAGCAGCCTATATTTATGGAACTGATGGTTTAGGGCATGGACTGAATGACATTTCAACTCTAAGAAAAGGCCTTCTGACTATTTCAGATACACAAACTAGAGGGATCTGATGCAAATAACGTGCTGGATTCTGAGGCGATTTCTACATGTGATGTATATATGTAAGGATATATTGTATAGAATCTGCTCAGAAGAACTTCATATACAAAGGGACATATATTTCATCCCCTCTATAAATTTTTATGCTTGTGAATGTGAGAATTTTAGCACATCTGACGTCTATACAAATTGTTCTGTTCTAGTTGTGGAAATCAAACAATATATCTCGAATAAAAGAAATTACTAGATGAAAAGTGTATGACGTATAAATGTTTCCATTCATAGAGGCACTGCAATCATCATAGTCCAGTAAAGCTCACAATTATCCAAGAAATTCTAATCCAACGCTGTCTACACAAGCGAGCTTTTGATCTCCTTAATGCATATCCTTTAATCACCAAGCAAGAACCATTGAATAGCTGAGTATCCAATTTGGCCTTGAATTTTAACTGCAGAGTAGGCAACCAATAATTCATGTAATTTTTTTTCTTGATCTTACAAGCAGTGGCATAATGTCAGATTTTCTGTGTTTGTTAGACCAATGCATTGAGCAAACTAACCCAAGAATAGGTTAAAAGGGCTTAAATTTGTAATTCTCTGACCATGAGAAATGTGAGTTGAAGAAAAGAAGAGATTTTTTTTGCTTTATTTATCACTTAGTAATTGCAAGATACTATATGAAACATTCAACAATTTCTCAAATTTGTTCAAGCTCTTTTATTTTAAGGAAGCTGTAATTCTTGTAACCCTAAGAACCATAGGCTTTTCTTTTCATTAGTTTATCAATGTCAGAAGACGTAGAATATTGTCATAGATTTAACTCAAAACTTGTGAAATTGGTCAACAGATACATAAACAACACAAGAAGAGTAAACTTGTCACAGCCTAACAAAATTCTGGGTCAAAACTTTGGTAAACTTGCTACTATAATGGACTGGTAGCTCGACTTCAGCTTTGTAGCTTTGCCTGAATTGTTCTTCTTTTGGATTTGTACTATTTACTTCCTTTTGGAATGAATTTTCTTCAATTTCCCAAAAACATTCTGCATCATAACTGCGAAATGGAGAGAAGAAAAGTTGCAGATATTAATTCTGTGTCGATTGAGCTCACTACATGTCAAACCAAGTTCCTTAGTTTTCTTGGGGGAAAATATCAGGTTCTAGCAAAGGTATGCATCATCTTGAGTGAATTTGATCTCATTTTGATATTACCTTCTAAGTTTTAACATTTGATCCTTCAACAGCATGTAGATTGTTTAGATTGGGTTATGGTTAATAGCATCTAAAATTCTTAACATTAACGCCGAATGAGTATCTTCTCACTACTTACTGCACATAGTGCAAATGTTTTTCTAGATAGTTTATGTGGTCTTCGAGAAGTTTATGATCATTGAACAACTGTGATATATTAATCAACAATGGAAATTCATTCTATTGAAGATAACAGAATGCTAAGTCAGTAATAAGAAGGAAGTTGCTCAAGTTGATTTTGCACATGCAACCAACCCCTTTTTGGCGAAAAGATGATCAATGACCTGGGAAATTTGCTCCGAAACAATCATCCGTTAAGGGATTGACAGTCCACAACATTAGCCCCTGGTTTTCTCTGATAATGCCCGAATCTTTTATACGAGGTAGCAGGAAGAAAACAAATTAGACATGCAAAGACCTACACGTACTGTGTGAAGTGTATTGTATTCGGAACCATTGGCCTTGTGGAAGTAGAAGCAGTGCAGTGGAATGGCAGGCCAATTCTCCTTTGGCGGTGAAGTAGCGAACTGGAATTGCACTATTACTCTTCACCACCCTTGTCACCTCTTTGCCCACGTACATTCATCCTCAAGGTTCGAACTTAAATTGTTGCATATCAATCATCCATTATTCGTCCACAGTGGATATTCTGTCTAAGCTGATAGTTATATGCCCAGGATCGTTCCTGTAAACCTTGTTCTTTCACTTATAACGTTGACATCAGGGTCCCCTATTTTCTGGATAGAGGTCTCCTTTCAACTACTTTCATGCACTACATATAGAGCTTAAGGAATGAAGATGACGTTTCTCTAAGCTGATTTTTTCAATTGCATGAACCACATTTTGTACACCCACTGCTAGAAGTAAGATAGGATTGTAGGAAAACAGACCGTTTACCGTATGAAAGCACATTCTAGTGGATCTTCCTTATCTTGATGCCCATAGAACTGATGCTGATACAAGCTGTCTTGAGTCTCCTTTCATGATCCTTTTTCCATATTCTGACAAGCAATTCCTCTCAATTACCGATCTACCAATAGTTGTTTGCCTTTTAAAACCTAAGGACCACAGATTTCGAACAATATCTAAGGAATTTCCCTGTGTAACCTATAACTTTCACATGGCACGACTAACATGTTCAATAAACCAAATGTTGTCACACAATACGGTATTCATGTACGGAAGATCTTACTATTCTTCGAAGAAAATGCTTACCAGTTACGAGAGTTGCAAAGGTATTGAGGCTATCTATAAAACAACTAAGAAAGATAAGATACCTTTCATATGTCGATGCCAAGACATGAAATTCTTGTATGATTGCGCCTTAGAGGATAATAGAATAAAACCCAAATGTTAACATAGTGAGAATGTGGACAGCTCACATATCTTTATATCATGTCCAAGTACCTCTGCATCATCCCAAAGCTTCTCCCTATAAGTAGAGTGATTTTAATCCCTTACCAGATTAAATTTATGTTCTGCAGGTCAATTACTGAGCAAGTCTTCTTTGGCAGATCAGCCGCAATAGGGAAAATTGGTGACAGATATGCCAAGGGAGATTTGCTCACCAATTAACTGCAATAGTTCTCTTCATGTAATGATCTTACCTATCTCCTTGTATCCTCTGTCTCTTATCAACATACACATATAGTGTCACCACCAGCTCATGATGAAATATACAGAAGAATGCGAATGGTATGCATCGACATTATCTATGCCACTTTCCATGCGTTCCTGGATTACGTAATGGTACTTGCAAGCTTGTTATTCAGTGTTCAATTTTTAATCTATATATTTTATTCTTCTGATTAGCAACAAAATTTAGGATGTCAAAAGTTAGAACAAATGGAACTTTGACAACGAACTGCTTACTGAAATTGCGGTATGTTTGTTTACTATTAGAAACTTGGTGCATCTTGGTCATGCGAAAGAGAAAAAAAAAACTACAAATTTGATATGGACTTCAGGATCGTTACACTTGCTTTAAGGTTGATAAATTGCATCTGTCAATAATTTAGAGTCTCACTGGTATATCATCAATGTTCTGTTGATGAACATTCTCAATTAGATTCTTTGATTACAACTTCTCAATTTTGGACTCATTTCAATTCCAAATTGCTTAATTCCTTTGTAACTTTTAACATCTGTGGCAATCATAATATTGTTAATTTCCAACCAAGAAAAAATCTTTACACATTTTGCTTGATTTCTGATCTAGTTTATCTCTTTTAAATTCTCCTCTCACTAACTGAACTTTGTTGTTGAAGTGAATCGAACATTTAATAGATGTTTAATTCCTTCCCTTTTAAGATAGATCATAAATTGTTTAGATGTATATTCGTTATCAATAATCGGTAAACAAGAAGAATTGAAGTCTAATTTAAAGCTTCTAGCAACCATCTTAACAATAAAAAGAAATTCATCTTTTCTATTGTTCACATCACACACTCCATCATGAACTTCAGGCAAAGAAAAAACATCAGTGAGCAGTTTTATATATGCTAGAATCTAAATAGTGATGTACCTCTTCCTTTCACCTTCATGTAGCTTCCATATCCAATTTTGACCTTTGATATATAGGCTCTGTCAAGGATTTTTTTAACAATTCTTGGTTTGGTGTCATGCGATTTGTGTATCCTGTGTCTAGTAACCAAATTAATTTGTGTTTTGTAACTCGGTGCTGTTTGAAACTTTTACTCTATTTTGAGCCTCAATTTTGGGCTTAAAATACTTTTGACAATGATCAAATTGTGTACTTTCTACATTGGATATTCCTCATCCAGCAGTAAAACTCATTGTGCTTAGTTCTCTGGAGTATTTGCAAGGAGGGAATTCTCTTTCCTTCCTTTTCCATGACTGCAACTGTGTTGTTTCCACCTTCGAAGTTGCCATATTCTTCCTTTTCCTTTGTTGTCATTGTTGTTCTTATAGGGTTCTCTCAAGTGTTCTTTTCCTTTTGCTTTTGCAACAAGTGCACCTTCAATTGAACTTACATTCCTGAAAGCTTTCCTTTATTCCAGTACTGCTTGAGAGAATTTACAATTTGCTGAAGACTCATTTGTGACAAATCCTATGAATCTTTGAGAGAAACAATTTCATGCTCAGATTTTTTGAATAAACTGACTAGAACTTTATCCACCACCCTTGAATCTGGAAAAACTTCTCCCAAATACCTCGCTTCTTAATCTTAAGATTTTTCCAGAGAACTTAATGATAATCTTTGGTTCTCTTGATAAAGAAGTACCTTTTAAGAACATAATGATCAAGTTGCAAATTTATTACTTGCCATGTTTATTTCCATTTTGATCTTTAGTTTTGTTTTCATTTTAAATTTATTATAAAATTATGTTCAAATTTTTTATTTTTTATTTTTATTTTTGTTTTAGTTTCTATCTATTTTTAACTTATTTATAATTTTATTTTATGTTCCTATTTTTATACCGATCTACCATTAACTATTTATATTTTTAATTTATTAGTATTTTTCTGTTTTTCTTCTTCTTTTTTCCTTCCTTATGTAGGTTATTTAGAAACACTCTCTCTACTAATTAGGGATAAAAATGCGTACTATTGAACTTTTCTAGACTCTACATTTCAACGAGATTTTCTACTGGGTATTGTTATTGTTGTTTTTTATGATTAATATAATATTGACAATTTAGTTTATCTTAATTTTATAATTATTTTTAATAATCAAAATATATATTAACAAATAAATTTTAATTTACAAATAACTTTTTAGTTAATAAATTATTGGTATCAGCATCTAGCTCACTAAACATAACTTTGGTAAAATCATAGAAAATATAGAACAAGATATAAAAAATCAATCGGAAGAAATTACTCAGATAGGAAATAAACTAACATTGGATAAAGTAACCATGCTTTTGGATTTATTTGGTTGCATACATTAACCATCGAAAAGTTCTAGATTTATATGGTAGGATGCATGTTCCAGATTAATATTTTAAGGAATGAGTTTTGGGTCCAAAATTTATAATTTCTGGTTTGATTTGTAAAATTTTGAACCAATTCTTGATTTGAGCTGACAAGATTGTCAGTGTCATAGCATCAAGAAATTAAAGCTATGATGCTTTTATACAGTTTATATAAAATTTGGTATTAATTTCAGATTTTGGTATTTTAAAGAAATATATAGCATTTTAAATTGAATTAATTGAAGCAACATGTTGCCAAAGCAACCTCTCTTGTGAAATTAATTTAACTTAGATTGTTAAAAGGTTTTTTGTGTGTGTTATTCATGCGAATATGGACTGGCCCAAAGTAAAGTTTATATTTGGCCCGAATTGCATATACACTTGTGGTGGTAAATGCGTGACAATTATTCAGTATAATATGTGAACATTAAATCGGTCCAAAGAAAGGTTTATTGTTTGACATGCCTTATTGTCAGTATTTGATCAC
>JAOSBP010000002.1:30647896-30665461 GCA_027563825.1 Erythroxylum mucronatum | reverse complement strand
TGGGGATGCATACAGTAATGATAGCAAAATTCTGAGTACTCATAAGGTTAATATACAATTTTAAGGTAACACATATAGCCCAAGTGGGAGATTGTAAGGATTTTTTAATCAAACATGTGGGCTTATATGTGTATAATTGTATATAAAGGCCATCATATAAAGTTGAGCCCAATTAATTAAAGTGGTCTAATATGTTTATTGTATTTTGGGCTTTATGCATCTATTTTAAGTGTGGGCTTTATATGTGCATAAACCGGGTTTATAATTTCTAGTTTTATGATGGGTCAAACTAGAAATTAGATTAGGTTTTACCCTAATAAAAATGGTTATGGTCCCCAAATTAAACGTATGCTTATGATTAATTCTTATCTGAAATCCCATCATCAGAGAGAAAACAAAGAGTTACCGAAAACTCCAAAGAAAGGGCTACGTTCTAATTTGGAAGACAAAACCACAAAACTCCGGTACAGATTTTAACAATGGATTCAGGTATGCTTCTACTTTTGTTTTATTCTTGATGATTTGATATGAACAGATCTTGGGTTTTAAAGGAATTAAAATCCCTACATATTTAACAAGTAATAATTTCTTTCAGAGCACGTTTGGACAATTATAAATTTGTGCCAACGTTTATTAAGAAGTGAAATATTCTTCTTAATGAGATATTTAATTCTAAATCCACCAACTTATTGTCATTGAACTTTTTTTCCTCTTTACATCTCTAAAGAAACTTCTTTCTGGTTTTGTCAAATTTTCTTTCCATTTCTTTTGACATTTTAAACATGGATAAAAAGTAAATGAGAAGGTGGAATTATTCTCTCAGCTATTAAAAGTTATCTCTTCTTTTTTATAGTGAATAAGTTTTTAAAAAAGTTGACCACTTCATTCCACATTTTATAACCTGAAGTGGGAATGCTTAAAGGAAGAGTAAGATAGTGTTTTTTAATTAAAATATTATTTTTAAGCCCAGCATGGCTATATACAAAGCATTACTTCTCCAATATACTTAACTCTTTCAGGGGTCCTGTTGTCAGATATGCTATACAATCATTGTTGAGGAGCTAGCATTCAGATGAGCTTTGTGAGCACAATGAATTTCTTTGGTCCAGCAAATGGTATTATGAACAACAACATTCTTCTCCAAAGCTTGGCCTCTGAAAATTATAGTTGCTTTCTCTCTAAATCGAATAAATACGGTAATTGAGTGAAGTTGTAAGGGAGTAGCTATATCTTTCCCTAGTCTCTAAGTTGCCTCTGATGCCGACTGACAAAGAGTACACAGTCGATCATTAGTTGTATGGATTCTGTGTTTGGTGGCCAGTCTGTGCTTAGCTGCAATCTAGGAATTATAAATGTGGTTTTAGGCATTAAAGATTTTTTCCATAGCTTGAAGCAAGAGGAATTGATGATGTTGGAAGAGCTGTCAGCTAGCCATATAGGTTTGTCATCCTCCTTTATACAAGGTTGATAGTTAGGACAGTAAGGATTCAATCTACTAGCACCTCTGTACAGCCCCGGTTACCAGCCTGTATCACTGTAATAGCTCTGGAGTTGAGAGGTATTCTTGGTTTTTAACTGAGTTAAAGGATACCTCCTAATTTTCATGCGAGGATTTACCAAGTCCCTGGGAATAGCAAGATAGTTGACAGAAAGGGAACTATTTTGCAGCCAATAGTATTTGTTAAGCTTCATTAAGCAATTTATTGATTTTCTGAAAAGTTCAGCTACCGTACTGAAGCATATAGTATATATATAGAGAGAGTAACACCCAGCATAACAACTTCAAAAATTTTACAAGTGGTAATTATGTCGCGATATGAAAATATGTTTGCAAAAACTATTGGAGTCTGATTTCACTAAAAGAAAGTAGAACTAGTTCTTTCGCTTATGAGAGCCTGAATATTGGTAGATGTAAAAGGTAACAGATGCATGTATATATATCCATTTTCGAATAAATTAGAAAAAATGTATCTGGAGATGCAAGATGCAATCCGACTCACTAACGATATGTCATGGATTGACTACTGATACACAATATAGTACTTGCAGATTGGTTAGAATTACCTACCTTTTCATGTTTCAGTTTCATAGACGGAATTACCTGTAGCTGCTCAATGCAACATCGAGGTTTTTTCCAGACACACAAGAAGCATGCATGCTAATTAACGTTCTGTTGAACAACATAGAATGGAACTACTTAGAGATTGCTAGTCCTTCTTGATACACCATGTGAGCTCAAAGTAAACAATCATATGGCTTACCTGCTAAATCACGGAACGCATTAAACTTCACAGCAAGAGAGATATAAGATGACTTCCTTGCATTTAACAACCTGACAGAAATATAAATTGAGTAGGTGGTTTTGTGAGTGAATTGCAGGGCAATTCTCCTTTGGCAAAGTAAGAAATCTGCTTTTTTATAATATTTGCATGTATTCTCTTTGCCAAAGTAGAGTCGCCCCGTAATTCATTAACCACACTGTTGCCTTTGTTTTCACAAACACAAAGATTCTTGAGTATGCTACAGTGAGAGTAGTAAAATCCTTTTTATAGAGCATGATTCGCACCTGATATTGGATATGCCAAAGAGATGAAATAGCATATGCCAGTACAATTCGCTCTAGAAAATGTTCTCTTTCCCAGACATGGCTTTATGGTCCCTATTTTACTTCGCCACCAACGCCATGGTCGACTAGTCACCATCGTCATTCTGCTGTTTCTTTTCAAGTACTGCATATATACCCCCTTTCTCAAGTCAAATATACTACAGATATTTACGTGTATATCATGATTCAAACATGTAATGGATCTGGTAACATGCTACGCCTTGTACCATCTAATTTATTGCTGTTATTTTTGATCTTTAGTTTCCAGATTTAAGGGAGAGTATGAAAGGCACTGCCGGTCTATATTTATTATGTACATATATAATATCCATTAGGGAATTGTAGGTTGTTGTACATGTTAACCACCCTCAACATGCAAGATGAATATCATAACATTATCTTCAAATTAGAAAGCATTCGTATGCATGTCCAAGACAACATTATGATTTGTCATGTTATTAAGATTTGTTTCAGGCTTTAATTAGAGTATAATGTGCTCTCTTTCGTTCATTTGGTTACCAATGTCTTAAAGGATATCCGAAACGATCAACTCTAGTTAAAGGCATTACACCATAACATTACTAAAATAATACTCGTTAACCCTAAATAGAGTGAAAAAGTGGTGACAGAGATAATGATAATAACTTATTTAGACCTTTTGTGAAATGTTAATGTGAAAATCATACACTTAACTAATGTTTTAAAAAGAATCATTTTTAAGATTATGTCAACATCTGTTTGGTTCACATTACCTAGTTGTGACATCACTTACTCTAAATCGATGACTTATATACTAAAAATTGCAAAAGCTCAACTTTTTTAAGATCTAAAGCTCTATCATTATTTTTTAAAAAACATTAAGGTGTAACGTGATGTTATAGATAGTAGTAGAGATTAACTTAGACTTTTTAGAAAATGTTAGGGAACAATTTGTACCTTTTGCTCCAAATTATTTATCAAATTAAGAAATTTTATTTATTTATAATAAATAACATAAAGCTCTAATTTATAATCAAACTCCTTCGTCACTGTTTCTTTAAAGAAGTTTCAAAATTAAAAAAATTCAGAAAAAATAAATATATTGTTAGGAAATTAGGGTAGGATACAATCCTAAGCACAAAATATGAAACTTTTTTATTTGATTTCTTGAAATTTAATATCGCTTTAAATTCTTTAACATGGTTTGTGCATGAACATAATAAACTATAAACTTAAATTGTACATTGTTATGAAGCTTGATTATTTTCTTACAATTTTTTACAAACCATTTGTGAAACTAGCTTATCGCAACCATCATAGTTGTACATGTGTCCAGTCTTTAACTGTATCTAAATGAACAAATTGAAAGAACTCTAAAAGTGGTACAGAGAGGGGTAAGCAAGAAGTATTAGCTACTTTAGAGTTTATACCTATTTATACAGGACTTAGACCTTTTACTAATTTAGTTGAAACATAATTCTAATATCAATTAGCCTTTAAATAGAATTATAGTTAATTTTGATTAAATATCAATTGAATCTAAATAAGATCCAATATTTCATATTACTCCTTATTTATTAAATATATCATATTTAAAGTTTAAAGTTTCTCAAACTTTATAATCAAGTCTAATTTGATTAAATTACTTTTTTCTCTCTTCAATCGTTCTTTGTGTATGATCCATTAGTTTCTAAATATGTTGACAATGGATATAAATTATAATCATAAATCGTATTTAAGATTAGATAAATTAAACTCCTTAAGTTTATCTTAAATTTTCGAATTAAACATTTTATATCCAAAAGAACAAGATTGATATCTAAAAGCACATTACGATCACTCAAATATTAGGAATGTTAAAATAATTTTAACTAATCGTTTTGTATAATATCTTGTATACTTATTTTTTATCATATAATGTTTCAATTAAATATAGAGTATGAAATTAATATCTACTCTTGAATATAATCATATTAGTTCTCTATCATTAGTAATTTATTCTCTTAATGACATATGAAAAATATTTTCAATGTGTCATTCCACCTTGGCTAAAGATTTTCTAATCAATACTAATTAAGAACAAAAAAACTTTCTTTCTAATCACTCTAAAGTGATTAATCCCACATTGATTACTGAATTACCTCCATATAGTTTATATTATATCTAATGACTACTAACTAAGCTACTATTATTAAAGATAGGTCATAAATAATATTAAAATATAGCAATCCCTATAAGATATACTTTGAAGATCTTATAAGTAATGTTTCAAATGACATTATCATATTTAGCTTACCAAACTTATTCTCTAACAAATACATGTATATTTATTTAAGTATCTTTATACTCAAGTTTAGGAAATCAACTATTTTTATCATAAGGATGAAATATAACACATGCTAGATAACATGAAACTTTTTATTGTATAATATCTTAAAATCTAGATTACTTTAAATTCTATAACACAATTGAGGCATGAACATAATAGAATATAAACATAAGTTGTACCTTATTGTATTGCTTGATCCTTTTTGTTGTAGTTTCTCCATAACCAATTCCTAAAAATGGCTCATTACAATCACTGTAGCTATACATTAGTAGAGAAAGATAATAGTTTCTTTTAAAACCTACTTAAAGTTAAATTATAACTCTTGTTATAATTAGAGTTTAATTTTAATAAAATCAAATATCACATATTTAATTCTTGAAGTTTCTTAAACTTCATTCTTGATTTCACCTTAGTTAATTTTCTCTCTTTAATTGTTCCATATATTACTCCCTAGGTTCCTAATACGTTGGTAATAATTATAAATTTAATTAGCAATTCATAATTATAATTAGATCCATTAAATCTCCTTTTAATTTATTTTTAATTGTCTAATTGGACAATTTATAACCATAGATCACGATTAAAGTCTAACAACATATTATGATCACCTAAATATTATGAATGCTAAAGTAGGTTAACTTAATTTATGTATAATTTAATCATTTTATCATCTTATGTTCCAATTGGATAAATTATGAAATAATTGTTCATATATTTAAATTCAATCATATTCATTCTAGCTAATTAGAAATTAATTTATAAATGATATTTGATTTTTTTTAAAAAAATTATTTCTCCTGCCTAAAAAGTTCCTAAATCATTTTAAATCAAGAACATTAGAATTTTATCCCTAATTACTTTAGGTTAACGAATTCTTTATCAACTTACTCAATTATCTCTATATAATTTATACTATATCTAAGTACTATCGATTAAGTTATTCCAAATAATTTTCATATGAAATACTTTGGTAATCTAAGGTATAAGGATTTATATGACCATCATAACAAGGACATTCGTAAAAAAAAAGTAATGTTTCATTTTGAATCTTCATAATTAGGTCAGTTCAGTTAACTTATTCTCTAATAAGTATAAACATAATTATTTAAGTATCTTCATACTTTAATTTATAAGATCAATTACTTTTTTTAATAAGAAAGAATATAACATATTCTAGTTTTACAGTTCCATCTTATCATGTCTTAATAAAACTATAACTTGGAATAATACCTAATTACGTTGAATCTCATAATTAAGATTTCGTCATAATTTTAATTACATATCAATTATTCTAAGAATATTTTATTAAATAGATTAATACTTTCATACATTCATTGCATAACTAGCTACAAAGGCACAAACTAACAATCTTTCATTTGCACTAAGTAAATCACTGACGTATCTGATACCATATCAATCTCTATTTTAATCATAAATCTTTTAAGAAAATAAGTTGGCAAAATTGTCTTTAATGGGTATTTTCTTTAATATAATGTCTTTACGCTTTGTTATCTCCCTAATTAAGTGAAACTTTTTGAGTACATAGATTATTAAAGAGACCTAGGTTCTTTTGCATGTGCAACATTATTATTATTATCACAGTAGAACTCTATTGACTCAATAATAATAGGAACTACTTTAAGTTTGGTTATAAATTTCTTAATCCAAATAGCTTCCTTTGATGTCTCAAAACCTAAAATGTATTTTACCTTAATCATATAATAAAAATGCTTAGTTGTTTAAAAATCTTTTACCTTATTGCACCATCATTTAGTGAAAGTTATACCATGGTTGTGATATGATATTGTCATGATTAAACTGAAACCTACCATCTAAACATCCTTGAACTATTAATTCAAATCCAAGAAAATATATTTAGTTCTTCTCAAGTACTTTGAGTTTTTTTAGTAACCATCTAGTGATCATCACTAGGATTGACGTAAAATGTATTTGTTATGCTCAAATTATAAAGAACATATGATCTTATACATAGCATCATATAAATGATGGATCTAATAGATGAACCAAATGGAATAGAAATTGATTATATCTCTTTTTTTGTGTGTCTTTGAACGTATACTCTTCAATAGAGAAATATCATATAATATAGGTAAGAATCGTTTCTTATAATTTTTAATGCTAAAACTTTTAACATATTGTTTATAGACAAGGATTGAGATAAACTAAGCAATCTCTTTTGTTTTTCTTTGTAGATCCTTATTCTTAGAATATCTGTTGATTTTCCATATCCTTTATAAAGGAACTCTTAGATAGCCAAATCCTTATAGAGCAGAGCATCGACATATCATTTCACATTAGTAATAAGTCATCCATACATAACACTAGGAAGCTGACTCCACTCCCACTAACCTTTTTATAAACTCAAGGTTCATCTATATTTTTTTTGGTAAATTCAAAGTCTTTGATTATCTTAGCAAATGTATATGGTTATAGTCAACAAGATCTTTAAAGACTTAAGCATTTCTACCAGTAAAAAGATTTCATTAAAATCAACTACTTATTTTTTTATAACCTTTAGCCACTAACTTTGCTTTATACATGTGTACATTACCATCTAGATAAAATTTTCTCTTAAAAACTCACCTGTACCTAATAATAAGTTCAATCTTATCATTTGCATTCACTAAAATCCATACTTGGTTAGTATACATGGATTCCATTTTAGACCTTATAGATTCATATCATTTTAAAGAATCAATGTCAGACATTATTTCTTTAAAATAATAGGCAAGACATGCAGAAGCAATACATCATCTTTTCCTTTGGAGGACAATATATCCTACTAGTGTTAAGGACTATACATCTCTTCAACCCTTAGTTGTATTTCATATATATCAACTTAAGGCTCTTGTTCCATTTGAATGTGCATTTGTGGTTCTTTAACTTCTTTAAGTTCTATCTTACTACTATTACTTGTCTTGAGAATGAATTATCTATCTAGGAACATAGTATATCTTGAGAGAAATATATTTTGCTCAAAAGTTTGACAAAACTAATATGTAATACTCTCTTTTAAGTACCTCCCAAATTTATTGTTATCTAATTTAACTTAAAACTTATCAGGTATTACACAATTCATATAAGCATCATAACCTTAAATCTTTAGGTATGACAATTTTTTCTACTACCATTCATATCTTATATGAAGTTTTTTAACCAATTTGGGTGAAACTTTATTTAGAAGGTTTGCATAACTCATTCGGTAGTTTTAAAGGCTTATCCTCAAAAGGAAATAGGAAGGTTTGCATGACTCATTATGGAATGCATGATATCTTATAGAATGTATTTTCTCCTCTTAGACATTCAATTGTGTTTTGAAGTTCTAAGTAGAGTTTATTATGAGAAAATATTATAATCTTTTAAATAGTTAAGAAACGTATGGTCTAATTACTCTTTACCTCAATCAGATCTTCCTTAATAATTTTATCAATTTATTTCTCAATCGTAAGTCTCAATTCTTTAAACCTTTCAAATGATACAGAATTTTGTTTCATTAAATACACACCACTATATTTGTAATGAACATCTATAAATATAATAAACTACAAATACTAGTTGTAATGCAAGTAGACATAAGGACACATATATAATAAAGTATAATCTCTAGTAACTTATTGGTACATTCTTCCTTTCTACTAAAGGGTAGTCTGATTGTTTGAATCAACAACAAAAAATTCATAAGTTTTATTACATTTACAATCAAAAGGATCCAGATATCCTTCATATTGTATGATTTTAATTTTGTTTGTATATCTTAACCTATAATCCTATAAATAAGGTATATTTTGGTCATTTAATTTTCATTTCTTATTATTTATGTTAATGATTGACCTTTAAAAATCTAACTCATAAATATCATTTGTAACCAGCCCAGACTATAACAAATATCATCTTTGTAAAAAGAACAAGTTTTGTTTCTAATAATAAAGACAAATCCATTCATGTAAAAGTAAGAAATGGAAATAACTTTTATCGTAATAATTGGAATATAATAATAGTTATTTAGTTATAGTATAAGGTCAAAAGGCAAAGCTAAAGTACAAGTTCCTATGGCTAATGCAACAACCGTTTCTTAATTGCCAACTTCTAGGTCCACTTTGCTTTTCCTTAATGATCCCAACTCCTTGTTAACATCTTCACATTATTATAAATGTGAGATCTACATCTAATGTCTAATACTCAAAATTATGGAATAGAAGTAGAAACCTTAATTTGAATCATAGACATACCTAAATATGAAGTTATCTTAAGTTTTTTATCTTTTAAGCTGGAAGAAATAGTTTTATAATTCCTTTTCTAATATCTATTGATTGCATAGTGAAAATAAGTGCCTTTGTTATTGTTCTTCTTAAACTACATTCGTTGGCTTTTCTACTTTAGTAGAAGTCTTTTGTTTCTTGCTCTTAATTTCTTTTTCTTGCTCCTTAAAAGAATTCTTAAAAAAAACATAAGGGGTTTCTTCTTAAGGCTCCCTTTTATGTCTTTAAGCACACTTTATAATTTCGACAACGTCACATGCTTTTGATTCATGTTATTCAAGGTAAAATATGAAAACCTTAGGGTAAGAGATGGTAAAATATAAATTAATGCTTAACTCATGGTACATAACAAAACCCAAATGGCCTAATTTTTTAACATAATCATCTTCAATATATGTACCCTATTATAGATCCTTCTATTATCTTGTACTGATATAATGCTCTTAAAGTCTCTTCCCTTTTCTCCTTACTTTGTGCACTAAATAACACCTTGAGATATAAGCTTATAATATGAGCATCCATGATGCTTCTTAGAGACAAATTATTACTCATTTTATCTAAAAATCAAAATTAAATAAAGGAGAGAATATTAGTTTACGGCATAAATCCTAATAAAATATTTGATTATTCCCACTATTTTAAGCATAAAAACTCTTACTATTATAAAACGATTACTTTAATATCTCTAGTGGATTAGGATCCTATTCAAACTTAGTTAATCTTGATTTTGCTTAAAACTCTAAACTTAAATTAGGTAGATAATATCCTTACTAATTATATCTTATATGACTCTAAATCTATTAGGTGACAATTCTTTGTCAAAATATATCTTATATTTTATTTCTAGCTCTACCTCTAAATTCATATGATTATAATTTTTCTCATCTACATTGAGCAAATTTAGTCAAGTTTTGTCAATTTAAGATAAAATATATTCAAATTAAAAGAGTCTTTGGTTTATTCAACAAGTCTTACAACAAACATAACTCTACTTTTATATATAAATAATTGAAGGCAACAATGTATACTTAATGTTTAAAAGATGAGTTTAAAATTTTAAAATTCTAAGTATCATCATAATTAATATTATATTAATTTATATCTAGTATAATCTAATTATAAAAGATAATCATTTAAAACTTTGTTTGATTCTAATTATTTATTTGATAACTAATTTAATTTAATAATTAAAATTATTTAACACTAAATTAAATTCCATAAATATTACTAATAAAAATTCAAACCTTTAAAATAAAATTTAATCAATTACAAAACAAATTTCTAGATTTATAAGGAATTAAAACTAATTTGATTTTAATAAAAATAGTTTAATTAAAAATGAAGGCTCTTTTGAAAATAAAAATAAAAGGAGGATTTTCTATTGCATGCATCTTTTAGAAGACAGATATGCTGTATGTGCCTCAATCAACATGTTAGGCACATACCCTAAATTTTCTACAATTAAAGTTATTGTTTCTTGTTGCCATTGTTGCCTCTCTTCTCTAATAATTTCTGCTTTGCCCACAGGTGTGGATGGTTTTATTTATCTTCTTTGTCTCATCTTATGCTATTGGTAGCTTATCCATTGTTGCCATCACCCTACCATTGGACTCATTGCCAGCTGTGCAAGTGGCTTCACCAGTGACAAGGGTTGTTCCTAAAATTTTATAGACATGGAATAAAGTAAAAAGAAGGGCTTTAATGAATTAAAAATATACAAAAATGTAAATTTTAAAAACATATTTTTATTACTAAAATTTAATATCCATATATAAGTGACTCAAGTCATAAGTCTACATGCTCAACAACATACTAAATGATCATACTAACAGCTAACAATATCTTGCAGATGTCAACATCAATAAAAGCACTAAAAATAGTAAGAACAACAGTAAAATAGAAACGACAACAACCGAATAGCAATATCACATTACGAACAATAAGAGAAATGCACTAATAAGCACATAGATGATTATGAAAAATAATTTATCTGTACATTTTTATATAGAAAATCATTAGTAATAATATCAAGATTAATATTGTCCAATATATATTTCTTAATGCATAAGATAGCTAAAACATTCATCATTTCTTATGACATTGATGATCTCAAGTAAATTTTTAATAATTTTAACTTTGAAAAACTTCTCTCAACTGATGCTATGGTCATAGATACAATCAATAGAATTCGATAAGTAACTAAAATATTTAGATAACAATTGTAGCTTTAACAAACACAAGCAATTGTTTCATTCAGAATCTCCATAATCAAGTCAGTTCAATGAATTTAATTTTTAAAAGTATGTATACATTTATTTAAGTATCTTCATGTTTTAATTTATAAGGCTAATATTTAAGTATCTTCATGTTTTAATTTATAAGGCTAATTATCATTTTTTAATAAAAAGAAGTATAATGTTTTCTAGTTTTAAAATTTTATTAATATATTGTCTTAATAAAATCATAATTAAGAATAATTTGAGAATAATATATAAATATATTTTGAATTACATAGTAATTATTAGATGGATTTAATATTAAACACTAAATATACTAAATAAAATACATAAAAACAAAATTATTTTTATTAAATAAATTAGTAATATTATATATTCACTGCTAGCAACCGATTTATTATAAAGACTTAAAGTATTATTTAAAATAATGTTATATAGTAAAGAATTGTCTTAAAAGTTTTCACCTTTCTATAGAGAATAAATTTTTCCTCTACACCTTAACTAAAGTTGAAACATCAAATTAAGAAATGCTACCTCCAGATCGATTAATAAGAACAAACTCACTTAGACCGTGAAGATATTTTGTTCATTAATGGGACGTCAAGAGTTTGGCTTTCTCAAGGACATATACGGTTTTTTAGATTATCCTTAGCATGTAGACTATTTAGGTTATAGACTACTTCGATCATTAAACACAACTACGATTTCGTATTATGCATGTCATGATCTTATGTCACTTATGTGCCAAATAAGATAGTATGTGTCAAAACGCCGCCCACTCAGCTTCAAAGCATTCACGTGAAAGAGATAACATGAATAGTACTAGCAGAATAAAATCTACAGGACCACATTAATTTCAAGTTCTTGACTACTTGCATTACAGGGGTGGATGTGCTCCGAATATGCTTTTTGCATGGAAAAGTTACACTTTTCTCATCGTCTATATATGTGTTTTTAGGCCGAGAGACTATTCATCAGTCGACCAGAGGTCTCGAGTGTATAGTTGCATTACTGGGCAATGACTCCTTTGGCAGTTGCCTATTTCTGAATTGTATTAATTAGTTTATCCAGGTTAAGAAGTAAGCTGACTGCCAAAGGAGATTTGCCCCGTAATTTAGCTCTACAATTTATTGCTTTGAGCCATCGTAATAGACCAACCTACCATTGCAGCGACCAATAAATAAAGGTAACAGCATCCTTGGAAACATATTTTCTAGCAAACATTTGTCGCATACTCGTGTTCTATTTTTTTTTTGGCAGAAAGAAAAGCTTCATGTACTAGATCATTTATTTCCGCAATCTCTTTGATTACACTCTTATCTTTGCCAAATTAATTCTCCCCTATTACATATTAATTGTGAATGCCAAGTTATTTTCTTTACTTATATTTTGCTCATCCTCTAATCTTTTGTTTTTCGCTTTGCTTCATAAGATCTGCTATACTATATCATCCTCCTAATAATTGTCATTTAAGATATCTATGGGACAAACCAGCACAAAAGCCCACAAACAATAGTACTAACACCAGAAAGTTCAGGCTTAAGTTACGAGAAGTAAGCCGGCTACTCGACTTTTCCTCCAGAATACTTCTGAGATTCCTTTCTTATAAAAGCAGGTCATATATGTAAATGATCCTTCATCCTATTTTGTTTGAGAAGACTTGAGACCTCAAAAATATTTGAATTACATAACTAAAAGAGAAATCTTAATGTGCTCCTCAATTAAATCACAAGATGTGATAATTTAAAAATAGAGTCGATTATATCCAACATTATGATTTTTTTTGATTCATCAAAAGTATTTGAATTTTATTTTTTAAATATTAAATAGCACTACTTTGAGGAGTTTATATATGTTTATCAATGTTACTAATTTTTGTTGATCGTTGTTGACATATAATTGTATCTGAATTTTTAATATTAAAATCTTATTGATTTATATTCAAAATAACCTATATATCTCTAATTTAATTATATATGTTTTCTTCCTAATTTTGTATTGATTCAACGTGTTTCTAATTTTTTTAATGCATTTTTATTGTTAATATCTCAATTGGAGGTGGAAACAATTGAAGTATCATATAATAATGAGAATAAAGAAGTACAACTAAAATTCTTAGTACCATAAAATACTTTCTTGTTAATCACGAGAGATTAAATTTTCACCAAATCAATTTAGATACAAAATGAAGTAATAAATAATTTTGTTATCTCTTTTCTGATTTTGTTTATTCTTACCTTTTATTCTCTATTTATAATTGGAATATATCCTATATACGACTATTTGGGGCAAGAAATCCTTTTTCTCAACCTATCATTCTCTTTATATACATTCATATGTTTTCTATATTAATTATTTTTTAATTTCATCATAGCAAGAAAATAAAAATTACTTCAGCAAAAAAAAAAACAGAACTGCTCATTTTTATGCTAAAGAATATATAAACAGTAATAGATTAGACAAAATTGAGAAAATAAGGGAAACAGTGGTACATGTTTTTCATTTGATTGCTTCCATATTGACTATTGATTTCACATCTACATCTCTTTCTCAAATTTACATATTTCTCCCTTTTACTTCATATTAATACTAAAAACATACCCATTTATGTATTGGACCTATTAACAGTTGAAGTATGTGTTGTATAATTAAAGTCTTGCATTTAGAAGAGTTTCCAAAAGAGGTGGTTGGTATAAATAATAGGAGTATAAGAAAGAGAAAGGGAGAAATAAAATTTAAAGTTATAGGAGTATAAGAAAGAGAAAGGGAGAAATAAAATTTAAAGACAATTTTATCTAATTTAATTAAATTGTCTAATAGTAACTGTAAGGTTGTTGAATGTTAGTAATATTAACAAAGTTAGTAGTATTGTTAATTTTAAGATAGAGGCATATGAGTTATTAAAGTGTTATTTAATGTAAAAAATGAAGAATATGACATGGCCTCACATCTTTTCAAGTGTTAGCTTATAACAAAATTTTTTTTGGGGTTTATCTTTCTTAATTTATGGTATAAAAATTTTAGGAAATGATAAAGCTGTATTTTCATTATTTTGACTTAATATCTTTCCCATTTTTAATTGTTTTTGGGGTATTGATTTCATGATTATCTTTTAAGTGCAAAATCAAGAATTTAGTGAAGATTTAGTCAAAATCAAAGGAATTTAAGCTTCAACTGAAAATATGGACACAAATGTTGCTTCCTGTTAAGATGAGAAGATGCCGTATCCTACAATCTTGAAGATAACAGGTGCAAAAATAAAGGAAGTTGATACCTTGTACCAAAAGGTTAATCCCCAACCCCAAGGGCCCCTAGTCGCAAGCCCGACCACCGCTGGATGAATGAACCACGGTTTGATCTTGGGCAGCCCCCTAGCAGAGCGGTCACTTTCTCCCATTACCAGAAGTCGAACCTAGAATCTTGTACCAATTGACCCTGCTAGTTTGCCACCCAAGCTACCCGTGCGGGCAAGGAAGTTGATACCTAAGACAAATGGAAGGAGGATGATCTTCATATGGACCACATTAACGTGAATGATTCTTGATAATCCCAAAAAATCTGCACAAAATGAGAAGATATATTTCTAAGATTGTGAATTTGATGAGATTTTTGTATTTAAATTTATGGGATTTGTTTCATATTTTAGCATAGGGCTTTACTTCCTCCTTTCTTATAAATAGGAGAACTTTTCACTAGTTTAGGCATCTTTTTAGCTTTACGTAATTTTCATCTACTCTTTATTTTGTTGTTTTTGCTTTAAGTCATGAGTGGCTAAAATCTTTGTTCTAGTCAAGATTATCGAAGTTTGGCTCAATAAAATTGTGAGAATTGTTCTTCAATTGTTTTGTCTATTCTTGAATGTTTGAATATTTTCGGTATTCTTGATATATTTTTGGTTTAAATATTGACATCTTATTTATATCAAATAAATACTTCTATTTGGATCTTTAAACTCATTTATGTTTATTAGATCCAATAAAATAGAAATCCAATGCATTTGATGAAATTAAATTGTTAGAATTGCATTTGTGGAAATATCCAATTCACCTTAAATAATCCAATTCGAGTATTATTGGGTGAAAATGGTGGCTTTTCTAATCTTTAAAGTTGATTACAATCTAAATCCTAAAAGCTAATTTGGGACTGATTGATAAACAAGATTTATTTATGGATCAATTCCCACTACAAGAAATTAATACAGTCCGCGATGTTTTATTGATAAAACATCTCAGATTGTAAAGACTTTTTGTGACATTTAAAAAACGTCACAAAAAGTTCAAATTTTCCACGACCTTTTATTTAAAAACATCACGAAAAGTCTTTTCAATCCGCGACGTTTTATAAAAATGTTGCAAATCTGCAACACTTTTTGCGACATTTTTTTATTAAAACGTCACGAAATAGAAACCGCGACATTTTGTTGAATAAAACGTCACGATTGATTTGTTTACTTAATATTTAAAATTTCATCAGGCGCATTCATTTCCCACTTTCTTCTATGACGTTTCTTCTTCACTAGTTTTTCTCTGGTTTCTTCTCTCTCTACTTTATGTTGTCCATGAATCAGTTCATTATGTTCTTTTATTATTCTTTATCGTCTTAGTCCTAGCCTTTCGATCATAACTCACCACCTCTCCATTGTGCTTTCAATGCTCGCCGGTGACTTTTCACCCATTTCCGTCAAATTTTGAGCAATTTCTGTTGGATTTGAGCAATTTCGGATGGATTTTCTTTGCCCATAAATAAAAACCTGCTAGTGAAGGTGAAATAGACGCCACCTTCTTCATCTTAGCCACTGAGATGTCCAAGCATTCCCCGAATCCGCAGACTAGCTCTTCAAGGGGGTTGAAAGGCCTTAAAGGTGTTGTCGCTAGTGCAAAGGATCTTCTCACGCGCTCAACGCGCCCTGTTGTGAAAGGAAACATCTTCGCACACGCCGTCGTGCTCTAGCTCTGGTAAAACCATTCGATAGGATCTTGTTAGCTCTTTGTTTCTTTTTGTCATAGTCTCTTCCATTTAGTTTTTAGTGTAGAGCTAGTGTAGAAGTATTGGTTACATGCTTCCAACTACAGCAAGAAATGACACCCTCGTTTAAACTTATACACTTTCTTTTACTAGTGTTTTATTCACTCAACAGGAAAAGGGTAAATCGAACTGCAATGGGTACAGAGAATGAGTTACAAGTGGATTTAGGGCATCTCTTGGCGTTTCTTATCATTCATTCTCCCCTTTACCATCTTCAAGGTTTCTTTTACATATGCTCTTTATCTTATGCATATCCAAATTTGAGGTTCTAAGTTTTAAGTTTTATTTAAATGGTTCATGTTACTAGTATTTGATCGGTAATTGGCTGAATGCATTTTATCTTAAAATAATTGGTTTTGCTGAGCATACCACTCTTTTGGTTTGACGCTGAAGAAATTGTTTCAGTTGTTGGTTATAGAGTCTTTGTTCCTTTTTAAAGATATTTTGTTTGTTTTAGATGTATTCTAATTACTGTTGTTTGGGTAATCAATTTTGGTTATCTTTTGTTTAACTTTTGGTCTTAATCAGAAAGATATTGTAGTTGATTAAAGGTGCTTTCTTGGAGAGTTATGTAATAATGCTGATAGCTAAATGACACAAGACTTCTAAATTTCGTTCAATTGGAAACAACGCTTCAATGAAATAATGATGAGTTGTTACTGGCTTTGAATATTTTTTAATTTCCATGTATTGGGATATGCTAATAGATTAAGATTTGTACTGAAATTCTTACCATAAACTGAAGATATAGATGGTCCAAATGTGAAGCTCCCTCCTCCGACAACGAAATTGCCAAGGGAGAAATATGTACGATGTTCCTTCTACTTTATATAACCATTCTTTGGTTATGTTATCAAATTTTCCTTAAATCTGGAGAGTGCAATGTTTTCACTTTTCCCCCATGAGATCCATGGTCTTCTTTTGCTAATTTTTAAGCTTTTTCTGCAGAGTGAGGGGAGGAGTGGATGATGTTAATTGCATACCTCTTCTAGGAAGGATAATTTGTGCATCACATCTATTTTATTTCTCTCCGCCATTTCTCTGAATTAGACATATATGATGCTAGAAGAAAAAGTGTCTTTCTGAATATTTTAGCTTGAAAATCCATTT